>CM035442.1:77393478-77590978 GCA_020310875.1 Ceratopteris richardii
GTTATTCCACTCAGGGTGAGGCCAAATGATTTGTATTGGACAAAGAAATCATGTACATGTTCTACACGTAGTACTTGTTTGAATCTCACAATATGGACACAAGGTTCAACTAAACTCTCATAATGGTTCCTCATACACTTAGCCAGATGATTGGTCTTAACCTTCTGCTTGGCTCTAGGGGTGGAATAATGAAGGGGACAGCAAGTCACACAGGGCTGCTGATCCTACACCTTGTGTTGGTCTTACAGGAGAAGGTGGCCTATTCACATTTTTGATTCCTTGATTATTTTGGTTGATGGGGTTGAGTCTTGGCATGGAAAATTGTATGTGAGGCCTCATAGGGACACTTCGTTGGCTAGTTTGTCCCGATACTAGGTTCTCACTACCTTGTTGGGATCCAAAGGGGTTATGTGAAGTAGTTAATTGCTATCGACGAGCGAATACAAGCAATCCTGTGTACCTCAGCCTTGACCTATCCAAATCCTCCACTAGCTAATATCTTCTCAGATTTAGGTCTAGGTGGATAACTCTAGACGAATCATCAGGATCTCTTAATTCATAGAGAGTGGCTAGGTTGATGCCCTCTCCTTGTATAGGAGAAGCACCATGTAATAGCATGTAAGTCCCACTTACTAAGTACGCATCATTTTAATAGTCATGCTATGTTATGAGATCTACTCTTGGTACCTAAGTGGCCACAAACTCTCCCCTAGGTGTAGTCACTTTGTCTCCACTATCCGTTCTACTCGGGATTCCTCCTTCTTCTATTTGTTCTCTCTCATTTGTCTGGTTAAGTTTTTTTTTCGCAACATATAACTATCATATATTATCCATGTAGACACCTCCTTCGTATTTGATAGGTACTTCTATTTCTGATTTAGTCATACTTCTCATTCTTTCTATGGACCTATTAAGGCCATCAAGGTCAATGGGAACTCCATGCTAGTTTGTAGATATGTACTATAGGGATATCAGATATTCTCCTTCCACTATAGACATAAAACTTTCCCAGGCACAAAACTATGCATTTCTTTTGAGTTCATAAGTCCTACCTCATATGAATCACTAGAAGTATGTGAGTAAATAGAGTGGTTACTTGGTTAGGATACACTTACCTCAGATGATACTACACTTCTTCAATTGCTTAATACTCTTTCACATCTTAGGTTCATTCACTGCTTAGTTCTTGGGTCATCTATGACCAGATTGACTATCCAGGCCAGTTACAACACTTGGTTTCCTCCATTTTTCGTCTTCGAGGCTCTTTGATTTTTCCATGATACATGATACTCAAAGCCCATGATACATGATACCTATGGTCTTATGATACACCCTCAGAATTGACACAATACACAATACTTGGCTCTTGGGAGATACACTATACTTAGATACTCATGATACATGATACTTGAATTTAGGCGATACATGATACTGGGCTTCCATGATATGATACTTGGATATTCATGTTGGTGTAAATCACAAGCCTACACATTTGGCTTGGAATTTATCATGAAGACTCTACATACATGAAGAACCATAGGAACATATGCTAGTGGTTAATTACCACTTATCTCATTTGTAAAAGCCAAAATGACTTGGAATCTTTTGTAATCACCTACCAAAGTGAGTCTTGGAAAATGTAGCCTATTTGATTGAGAGAATATCTCCAAGCTTTTAGGACCTTGATCATAGGGAGCCAAAATGTGAATTCGAATTCAAATTTTTACACATATCCTATAAAAATGTACTTGGAAAAGTCGTGAGTAGATCACTTCACTTCCGAGCTTCATTCTACTGTACTTGAGTGTGTGTGAGGACTAAATCATAGCCTATACCTCTCTACACCATTAGGCAATGCTATCCATGCCAATGGGATTGTACACAAGTGTTAACTAATAGATACATTTACATCATTCATCTCTGTGTTCTCTACTAGTCTACTCAAAAGTCTGTCACCTTGTGAAGGTCATATCTCGGTCAATACTACTCCAAATTCAGTGATTCAAAGCTTTATGGATTTAGATTAAATTCTACTACATGCTATCAAAAATTCAAGACAATCCAATCAGCAGATTCAGAGAAATCGTTGTCGGGGTGCTCACTGGTCTATTTCTGCTACAGTCCTAAAAAGTCAGGGGTATAACTAATCTTGCTAAATTAATTTCTCTGAGAATAGTTTGTCATTTTACATCATTCCACTTGCAAATGGTAGCTTACTAAGCTAATTTAATACCCCTAGAAGGAATTTTATCAATTGCTATTGTGCTGGTCACACTCAGCAAAACATCCAGCAGGTGTATAGACCAAAATAGAAGGTTTTCTTGAGTTTGTGACTTCCAAAGTTATCTGTTTTGATTCAATCATTGCACATATCATTTCCTAAGGACATAGGCCATTTCTTGGTATCATTGGAATGCTAAGGAAGTCTACTAATCAAGTCTGAAGCAAAACAGGGCTCGTACAAAGCAGGTTTAGCAGTAGCTACTCAGTTTCCTGGATCATCCATCCATCTTTCCCAAAAGTGGTATCAGAGCAAATAAGGTAAAATGGGAGATGGTTTTCCTTCATTTATTGACAAATTGGACAGGAACAATTATCAAGCTTGGTCTCTAAGGATGAAGACCTACTTACAAGGAAGGAGCCTATATGGATAAATCTCATGAGATGAGGAATTCCCCTCATTCAAAGCAAGAGGTTTGCCAACCAAGGAGGAATAAGAAAAACTCAACACATGGTGTGCAAAGGATGCATTGGCAAGGTCTTATTTACTCAACTCTATATCTGACTTTCTCTTACCTCATATCAGAAATTGTAAGACTTCCCAAGAGACTTTGGAAACCTTGTCATCATATTTTTCCTCTAATACAAGGGCTAGGAAAAATCAGTTGTGGATTGAATTCACAACACTAAGGAAGCAACCTAAGCAAGTTGTTTCAGAATTTGTGACCAAGATCAAAGATGTTGCAGATCAGTTAGCAAGCATAGGAGAAGAAATTGAAGAAGAACAGATTGTGAGGCAGGTAATCAATGGGATAAAGGCTGATGACAAGTGGGAAAGCTTCACCACTGCAATGGATCTCTACATGGACATGCAAACTCTAGATCTTACAACTCTCATGGGTCAACTATTCACACATGAAGCAAAGCTCACCAAGAGTGGAGATACATCCAAAGGTAACAACTCTTTTGCCCTATACACTGATAAGAAATATAAGGATAAAGGCAAGAGTAAGAAGGTGGAAGATGAAGGCTGTACCTCCCAAGCCAACTATGCAGGGAGAGGTAGATCTTCAAGAGGTAGGGGCAGAGGAGGTAAGCAAGGTAGAGGGAGACCCTATAACTCATCACCATGTAACATTTGTGGTTTATCAAATCACACCACAGATGAGTGTTACAGGAATTACAAAAATCAGAGAGGAAGAGGCTACCAAAGAGGTGGATACTCACAGTCTAGAGGAAGGTTCAACCAACACCAAGGCCACAACAACAATTACAATAACAACTACAACAACAATTACAATGGCAACTACCAAGGAGGATTCAAAACTAGAAGGGACTACAACAACTACACAGAAGAGCAGGATTACTCTCTACTGATTATGAACATGACTTCAAAATCAGGCACAAATGATGATCATCTTTTTTACATTGATTCAGGGTGTTCCAATCATGTGGCTAGTAATGTGGCACTAGTCTCTGATCTTGAGGAACCAAAAGGTAAACATCAAGTCCAAACAGGTGATGATACAAAACATTCAGTGGTTAAAGTTGGTAATGTTGAAACTTGTGATGGTAATCAGAATTTGTTAAGCAGGGTACTCTATGTACTAACCATTACAAAGAACTTAATGAGTGTTGGTCAGATTGTGGAGAAAGGTTTGCAGGTCAGATTCAGTCAATATGGAGCATTTGTGGAGGACCCAAGACATGGATTCAAGAGGATAGCTAAAGGAGAAAAATCAGGTAGACCTTTCACTTTTGAGTTGGAAGATACAAAAAATATTGCACTATATAGTTATAAGGATCAGACACTTTCAGAACTTGAGATTTGGCATACGAGATTAGGGCATATAGGAGAAAGAACCTTGAAGAAAATGAGGAGGGACCAATGTGTGCTTGGGATACCTAATGTATCCAAGCAGCATATGATTTACAAGTGTGGTGCTTGTCAATTTGGTAAGTCTCACAGGTTACCCTTCTCAAGAAAAGGATATATGCATGAAGATTATCTAGAGCTTGTACACACAGATGTATGGGGACCTAGCAAAGACCCCTCAGTCTCAGGTTCAAGGTACTATGTGTCTTTTATTGATGATTATAGTAGATGGATTGTATTATAATTCATGAAGCACAAGGATGAGCTATTTAATTGCTTTAAGAAATATCTTGCACTAGTTGAAAATCACATAGGAAGAAATTTGAAGAGGCTAAGATCAGATGGAGGAGGTGAGTACTTCTCCAATGAATTCGAGGACTTCTTGCAGGAGAGAGGCATCAAAAGGGAAATAACCACAAGGTATTATCCTGAACAGAATGGGGTAGCTGAAAGAACAAATAGGTTAATTGTTGAGACAGCTAGATCTATGCTTAATGAGAAGAAATTACCTAACTATCTATGGGCAGAGAGTGTTTCTACTGCCACCTATCTCATAAACAGGTTACCATCAAAGTCACTTGATGGTATGACACCCTATGAAGCTTGGCATGGTAAGAGACCATCATTAGATCATTGCAAAATTTTTGGGTGTGTAGCATATGTACACATTCCTTCACAGGTAAGAGGAAAGCTAGATCCAAAGGATGAAAAATGTATTTTCATTGGGTATGATTTAAATAAAAAAGGTTACAGGTTTTATAACTGTACCAATAAGGGATTTATGGTAAGCAGAGATGTGATCTTTGATGAGAATGATTCTTGGTATGAGAATGAATGCAGGAAGGTCAAACTACCCTCTGATATGGAAGAAGAATTTCCAAAACTTACAAAGGAGGAACCTACTCAGGATGTAGACTCAAGTTTAGATGATGAAGATACTATCAACCTTGAAGAGTTCAAGGCATGGAAGTCCAAAGGTAAAATGAAGATGAAGAAGCTTGAAGACATACCTGAATCTTCAATTCAATCAATCAAGAGATCTCAGAGAGAAAGCAAAAAACCTATCAGATATGGGTATGATACATCTCTTGTTACTAAACATTCAGTTTATCTTGCAAAGGATTTGTCAAATGAAGAACCAGGTTCATATGAAGAAGCAATCACCAAATCAGAATGGAAAGAATCTATGGATGAGGAGATTGAAGCACTCAAGGAGAGTGATACATGGGAGTTAGTACCTAAGAAGGACTCCATGAAGGTAATAGGATCCAGATGGATCTATAAGTTGAAAAGAAATTCTGATGGAACAATTAATAGGTACAAAGCCAAATTGGTAGCCAAGGGTTTCGCACAAACCCAAGGCATTGACTATGAAGAGACATTATCTCCTGTGGCCAAGATGCCAACAATTAGAGTGTTGGTTAGTGTGGCTGCATCAAAGAGTTGGAACATGTACCAATTGGGTGTCAAGAATGCTTTCTTGAATGGATGGATTTCAGAAGAGGTTTATATGTCACAACCTCCTGGCTATGAAGACCCTAAGAAGGTAACTTATGTTTGCAAATTAAAGAAGGCTTTATATGGATTGAAGCAGGCACCTAGGGCATGGAATTATAGGTTAACTACATACCTCCAAGACCAAGGCTTTGTCATGAGCAAGACAGATACTTCTCTATTAATTAAGAGAAGTAATTCAGAGGTAATTTATCTTTGTGTTTATGTTGATGGCATCATCATTACAGGCAATGATGTCAATGGAATTCGAAGCATCAAAAGCCAGATGATGAAGGAGTTCAAGATCAATGATCTTGGATTATTGAAGTATTTTTTTGGACTTGAATTAGTTTACACTAATTCAGGAATATACATTACTCAGAAAAAGTATGTACAAGATATGTTGAACAAATTTCAATTGCAGGATGCTAAAGCAGCAAGCACTTCAATGGAGGTGAACCTAAAGCTAAGTGCCCATGAAGGTGATGAAGTCCAAGACATTACAGGCTATCAAAGTATGGTGGGTAGCTTGAAGTATGCTACCTTAACAAGAATTGATATTGCATATGGAGTTAGTGTGCTAAGTCAATTCATGCACAAACCAAGGATACCTCACTTAGAGGCTGCTAAGAGAATCTTAAAGTATCTCAAGGGTACACAGAACCATGGTTTGTACTTTCCTTACACTTCATATATTGACATAAAAGTCTATTCAGATGCAGATTGGGCAGGATACAAGGATGATAGGAGAAGCACTTCAAGATACATTTCTTTTGTAGGTGACAAACCAATTTCATGGTCTGCAAAGAAGCAACCAACTATGGCATTGTCTTCTCCAGAAGCAGAATATAGAGGGCTAGCTAATGCCACTCAAGAAGCAATTTGGATTAAGCTTTTGTACACAGAATTGGGCTTATATACTAGGCCTCCAATTATCTTTGGAGATAATACAAGTTCTCTTCACCTTGCAGCTAATCCTATCTATCATGCCAGGACAAAACACATAGAAGTTCATTATCATTATGTGAGGGAGAATTTGCTAAGCAAAGAGATTCAGTTGACCTATGTGTCAATCAATATGCAATGTGCAGATTTAATGACTAAAGCTTTGGATGGAACAAAACTTTGCAGGTTCAAATCTATGATTGGATTGCAGGATATACTTGAAGAATGAGTTGAAGACTTAAGCCAAAATGTTTGGCTTGAGGGGGAGCTGTTGGTGTAAATCACAAGCTTACACATTTGGCTTGGAAGTTATCATGAAGACTCTACATACATGAAGAACCATAGGAACATATGCTAGTGGTTAATTACCACTTTATCTCATTTGTAAAAGCCAAAATGACTTGGAATCTTTTGTAATCACCTACCAAAGTGAGTCGTGGAAAATGTAGCCTATTTGATTGAGAGAATATCTCCAAGATTTTAGGACCTTGATCATAGGGAGCCAAAATTTGAATTTGAATTCAAATTTTTACACATATCCTATAAAAATGTACTTGGAAAAGTACGGGTAGATCACTTCACTTCGGAATTTCAATCTAATGTAATTGAGTATGTGTGAGGACTAAATCATAGCCTATACCTCTCTACACCATTAGGCAATGCTATCCATGCCAATGGGATTGTACACAAGTGTTAACTAATCGATACATTTACATCATTCATCTCTGTGTTCTCTACTAGTCTACTCAAAAGTCTGTCAACTTGTGAAGGGCATATCTCGGTCAATACTACTCTAAATTCAGCTATTCGAAGCTTGTTAAATTCAGCTTGAAGTCTACTACGTGCTATCAAAAATTGAAGACATTACATTCAGCAGATTGAGAGAAAGCGTCATCGAGGTGCTCACTGGTCTATTTCTGCTACAATCCTAAAAAGTCGAGGGTATAGCTAATCTTGCTAAATTAATTTCTCTGAGTATAGTTTTTCATTTTACATCATTCCACTTGAAAATGGTAGCTTACTAAGCTAATTGAATACCCCTAGAAGGAATTTTATCAATTGCTACTGTGCTGGTCACACTGAGCAAAACATCCAGCAAGTATATAGACCAAAATAGAAGGTTTTCTTGAGTTTGTGACTTCCAAAGTTATCTGTTTTGACTCAATCATTGCACATATCATTTCCAAAGGACATAGGCCATTTCTTGGTATCATTGGAATGCTATGGAAGTCTACTAATCAAGTCTGAAGCAAAAGAGGGCTGGTACAAAGCAGGTTTAGCAGTACCTACTTAGTTTCCTGGATCATCCATCTATCTTTCCCAAAATTCACAATAGAGGATACTAGGGAAACCGTGATACATGATAGTTCCACTCCACGCTAGACAATACCCTCAAGAAAGCATGACACACGATACTTGTATGGTATCATGATACACACGACACGATACACAATATGTGATCCTTGCGATACTCGAGCCAGCGATACATGGTACTTGTGAGGTATCATGATACACGAGGAGATGAAACACAATACATGATCCTCGTGATACTTGACTTGAAGATAGATGATTCTTGTGAGGTATCAGGATACAAGGGAAAGTGATACATGATACTTGGCAAGTATCACGATACAAGGGAATTCAGGTATCATGATACGTGAACTCAACCAACCATGATACTTGGGCCTAACAAGGTTACATTTCAAAATTTCTAGCTTAGTGTGCTCGTCACAAGCTCCTAATCTCCCTCATGTGCTTGTCATCATTAAATCACACTCAAAATCCCTTTTCTCAACCTTGTGATACTTCTATTGCTTCATGTCATGTGCTGAACTATTTTAAAGAATTTTGAAGCTTACACGGGTGCAAGACTTGCTTGAATGGTTTACTTTGCTCACTCTTCTATAGCTTACTCCCAATGTGTGCTCAGTTATCCACAATATCTACTTGGTGATACTGGTCGCTACTTGACTCAACCTTCAAGTAGCTAGTACAAGTGATTGGGACACTCAAGTAATTGGGTATTTTAGGTCCTTCAAGTGACCAAGGCCAGAAATTCAAATTTTTGGGGTTTCTTGTGATGCGTTTCCTACACAATGCCAACCTCTTCCTTCTATTTCTAGTCTCTATTGTCTCTCTTTGCCTCAATCCTAACCCTACAAACTCATTACACACACCACTAGAAATAAAAGTAACAACTACAAAATTTTAGAGACTTTTCACTAATTGAAATTGCCTCTCCTCACATGATACATTCACTTCTAAGCCATTAACATCATGTAAATACCTTGATTGGACTAGTTCCCTAGAAATGGTGTCGGAAGGATTTCCTCACTCTAATTAACATATGGAAAAATAAAAATGTTTTGATTTAAAGTAGATTAGTTGATATCTCTCTTACATATTTTTTTATGCATTTATTTGAATTGAATAAACTTTTCTCTTGGGTACCTGCAGATAACAAAAATAAGAAGAGCTCGATTAAGTGAAGACCTCATTATCTAGAATCCTTATTAGTTAAAGATAATAAAAACATGTTTGTGTATATATGTAAATGCATGAGAATGGGTATTAATGTATGATAATGTTTGTTAATCCGGATCTTTATGTTTATGCATATGAACTTTCATGTTCATAAGAAGATATCTTAGTTTTTGATGTGCTTCAAGAGTTGAAATCATTTATGTGATTATATTCTTTAGAAATTTTTAAACCCTAAAGAATATGTGGGTTAAACCCTATGTGTTTACCTATTTTTAAATCCTAGAAACACCTAATGTGTTAAATAGTTTGATTTATTCTGAGTACTTGCTTACATATAATTGTAGGAACTTCTAGTGTAAGTGTATGGGTCCTTGAGGCTATATGATATCCTATCTTATTAGAGATAAATGTTTATTTGTTTAAACCTTGTAAATAAATAAGCGAATGAGGATTTTCTTTACCTCTAAATTAATATGGATTATTATATTGACTTTATAAACTAGGATATATGAATTAATTAATATGTTATGTTATATTAATATATATTAGTTTAAAGATAAATTAATTAAACATCCAAAGTATTTAATATACTATATATATTAACTTAATTCATATTAATATTTAAATAGCAAAAAAATTTAGATACGTAAGTTTAAAAGTAGGTTAGTTTTAGTTAACTTTTACATATGCAAAGGGATGTGTTAGTCATTTGTTAGTATGCATGATGAATGGTTAGTTAAAGTGAATGCAAGTATTAGTAATCTGATTGTGGATACATTCTTACGTGCACTTTTATGCAGGTATATAAATATGTGTGTTGTGTTTTTCTTTGCCTAATGGTTCTTCTTGCAGGTACGGACGCCATAGAGAGAGAGAGAGAGCTGCATGGAGACCATCGACGGCTGAAACGATGTCGGAAAGAGATAAGAGAGGGATTGAGGGGACTCGTGTGTAGAACCTATGCCACACACAAAAAACGTAGTGTTAAAGAGAGATAGAGAGAGAGATCAATGGCAAGGTTGGTACACAAAGAATTTGGAGCCTCTGCTAGTGTCAACGAGAGAGAAAGTGTCGTAGTTGGTTATGCTTCATATCCAGTCGCACCATAGAGAGAGAGGGACTGAGCGATTTGCACCAACAGAGAGAGAGAGCGATGTAGATTGGAGTCGAGTGTTGCACAGCTATGGGCGTGAGAGGATATCTATGTTTAAAGAGAGAGAGAGAGAGTGTTTCAAAGCTCGCCTCCCTCCATCTTCGACTTCACGTGCAGAGACGCGGTCAGAAACAACCAAAGAGAGAGAGAGAGAGAGAGAGAGAGAGAGAGAGAGAGAGAGAGAGAAGACCATTCAAGATCGCAAGAGTTGTGTGCACTATAGAGACCAAAGAGAGAGAGCTGTTTTGATTTTATGCAGGGTCTGGGGAGTCGAGAAGTCTTATGATTGATTTATTAGAGACTTTGGGAGAAAATGAAACTCCGAAATTGCCTAAGTCTTTGATCAATCTGATCAATTAGCATATAAGCGCTGCAGAACATGTTATAACTACTGCTACTAGAGAAAGCAGAAAGCAATATCACATGAGATTGCACTGGAAGCAATTTCGAATTACTTAAATTGCACCAACTACAGATAGACAAATAGATGAAAATGGTGGTTCCTTCTTCCTTGTTATTCCCTTTCGCTTGCTCATTCGTCACCTACTGTGAACTTTTGCTCTGCATCCTTTGTAGTGCCATTCTTGATTCCTCCCAATAGCTACCATGGATCCATCTCTCAAGCGACAACTTTTGCTCTAAGAGAGAGAGAGAGAGAGAGAGTGCCTCTATCCTCTTCCTCCCCCCCTCCATCCTCAGCAAATGCACGAAGGCAAAAGAATCTGGCGATAATGGCGCTGCTCAAGATAGAGGATAGAGAAGAGAGAAGGCATAGAAGCCCACGACAGAGAGAGAGAGCCCTGGCCTATATGTCAGCGTTGGAGATGACAGAGTTAGCTACGGTCAACGCGTCATAGGAGAGAGAGAAGGCCCTGTTTGTCGGCGTAGCTGTAGAGAGTCATGATGCTATAGAGATAGGGACTGACGCATGTAATAGGGCAGACCGAGGCCGAGCTTGCATGCACTCTGTGTGTGTGTATGTGTGTGTGTGTGTGTGAGAGAGAGAGAGAGAGAGAGAGAGAGAGAGAAAGAGAGAGAGAGAGAGAGAGAGAGAGAGAGAGAACGAGAGAGAGAGATAGGGAATGAGAGAGAGGGAGAGCCAAGGGATTCACATAGAAATATGTGAAAGATTATGAGGAGACCTTTAGCTGTATGGCTAAGATGACTACAATCAAAGCTATCATTGGAGTTGCAAAAAGAAAGAATTGGAAGATGTATAAGCTTGATGTGAAGAATGATTGCCTTAATAGAGATAGAGAGAAAATTGTGTACATGGACCGACCATTAGGGTTTGTAGACAAAATGAAGGATGGATGTGTTTTTAGGATAAAGAAAGCATTATATGGTCTCAAGAAAGACCTTTTTAAATGGACTGAAATACTTGTGGAGTATCTTATCCGATGTGGATACAATCAAAGAAAGCAGATCTATCATTGTTGCCCAGAAATAGAGGCGAGTTATCCATCTATTTATGTGTATATGTATATTATCTAAGTAGTATACAAGATCATGAAGACAATATCAAGGAAATCAAAGGGAATCTTGAGAAGGATTTGAAGATCTCAAACCTTGGAGACTTAAGTTATTTTCGAGGAATTAAAGTTAGATATAAGGACAATGGCATTTGACTTATGTAAAGAAAATACATTATGGATGCCTTGAAGAATTATTGACTTACAAGCTGCAAACCAATCAAGAATCCTATGAGGGTAAAGAGAAAATTAACCTCAATAGAAGGTAATGAAGGATAGGATCCACTTTTATACGAGTTATAGTTGAACCATTAAACTATGCCACTATCACTAGGAAACACCTAGCACATAGAGTTTGTGTGGTATCTCAATTCATGCACACACCTAGAGCTCCACAGTTACTTGCAACAAAGAGATTATTGAGATAACTCAAGGGTACTCTCAATAAAAGTCTATTTTACCCTTTTGAAGATGAATTGTAGGCGACAACATATAAAGTTGCTGATTGATTTGGATCCAAAGAAGATAGAGGAAGCAAAACTGGATATGTAGTGATATGTTGCAAGAAAGTGATCTCTTGGATGGGAAAGAAGAAACCCATAGTTGCTTTTCCATCCACTAAAGTTGATTATAGGGCATTACTTAGCCCACGTGACTCATGAGCATATGTGGCTCAAGACGCTAATGATTTAACTAAGTTTTGAGGTTATTACGTTTCGATCATGTTTGATAACTGAAGTATTGCAATGGCAATGCACTACGGTGGAATATCCTTCTTGAGAGTTGCACAACCATACTCTAGTAGTAGAAAAGTCAACTTACAATGCCACATAGAGTACTCTGCATAGGCCTTGGAGAATATGCAATAAACATAAAGTACAGAGGGGATCACAAACATAGAATTCTTAAGTGTCGGAGATGCAGTCAAGCTTTCAATCTATGGCTAACCACAAACCTATGTGTTTTATTAAAGAACATTTACAAAAGTATCCAACATCCATTTGTCCTTTCACATGGACATGAACGATAATAATCTCCCACTAAAGTCCAATATGGTGGAAGTGACTCTGGGTGAAAAATAAAGAATGATAAAGAATACCAGAGTTTAAGTGTATAAACTATAACTGCCACTTGATAAGCATATTACACAATATACAAGTTACTATGTAAGATTAGAAATCAAGTTATTCCCATCAAGTGACAACACTATTGAAATTTATCCTCTAGTAGAGCTTTGGTCAAAGCATTTGCATCATTATCTCAAGTTTGAACCTTCTCAAGATTAATGTGCTCAATGGCTAAGGAATCCCTAATCAAGTGATACCTGACCTCAATGTGCTTGGTATTTGGATGATAGACTAGAGTCTTATCCAAGCAATGGCACTTTGACAATCACTGAGTGAACAAGGTACATGCTGAGGTAGACCCATACCACAAGTAGGATGATAAAGCCACAATGCTTCCTTAAATTCCTCACTTGATACAACATACTTTGCTTATGTGGTGGAAACATTTCTACATTTTTGAAGATGCGATCTATGAGAAATTGAACCTCCAACAACATGAAAAATGTACCTTGACGTAGACTTTAGATTTTCTACACAACTAGCATAATTAGAATATACGTAAACGATAGTGGATGCCACTCCTCTACCTAAGTGTAAAAACCTGTCCTTAGTGTCACTCAGATATGGCATAATCATGTTGACCCCTTCCCAATACTTCTTTCTAGGATTAGACATATATATACTAAAGAATCCCATTGTAAATTTAATATCAAGTCTTGTAGCTACCATAATGGATATGAGACTACCAACAAGTCACTGATAAAGAATTTTTATCATGTATTTATTTTCCACATTCTATTTGGGGCAATCATCCATGCTTAAAATCACATATGTGGGTGAAGGTGTAGTCAATGCATGTAATAAGCCTTTCAATAGTGAAATGATTCATTTTGAACTTTTCAAATTACATTGTGGGGATAATGTTTAGAATCAATAAGAGAGTCATTTTATGCATTTCTCACAAGTTTAAGCTAATTCCTCACTATTTTTGAGTTAAAGGGATTGAAAAAAGTGCCATTTTTTAGGTGCTTTAAGAAAAGTGGGCTTTTCTATTTCTATTTATATTTGTGATTTTGATGCCTACTTATTTTCATGCCTACTTACGACATGTTTTTTATATATCTTTTTGTTGCTTTTCTTCTATTTTTGGATAGGTACAACTAAAAAAAGCACTTGACCACTACAAATGCATGCTTTTGAAAAAATTGTTCATCAAGATGGGGAGAGTCAACGTTTTCTAGATTGGGAGGATCCAAGACTTCTTTGGGGAATGAATAGCTTTGTTTCAAGAAGGATTTTGCTCTGTCATGAGGGAAGAGTGTGAATGTGAATAAGATTATGATAGCTAGAAGGTGGTCCGGAGGTAGAGGCTTTATCAAGAAGCTATTTTCCAAAGACATTATACTAATTGATTCAAATCTATTATACCAAAACTTCTCTTTCTTTGAGTCATCTCTTATCTACTATTCTACTTTAGAGTTTCTTTTATCTTGTCCAAGTTTTTCATTTGTTCTCTCTTCTACTATTCTTGAGTGATCAAAAGCTTGTGATTAATGATATCTTCTGAAAAAGGGGATGTTGCAAGTGGTGTGAGAGCAGAATCAATCCTCAAGAATGATGAAAGGCTTAACATAGAAGGTGCTTGAGAAAGAGGACCTTACTTAGAACCTTGTTGGAGAATTGTAGAAAGAATGAGGTCAAAAAGAAACCAAAAGGCTCGTCCAATTGAATGATGAAGTGGATGAAGGTTCGGGACCATCTACTATGCTTCAAGGAAGATAATAATTCATCTTCAATATTTCACTTAGAAGTCCAAGGCAAAGTTTAGGATCCTACACCTGCATGGCATCGCAAAGCTATGGTCGAAGTCCTATATGTAGACTCTTATGCATTCTAGTCCCATCCAATGCAAGGAATTTAGAGAGAAGATAGAAAGGCATAATTTTTCTCCACACTACCATATGGAGAAGAAGATGGAGTTTTACAATTTTCAACAAGATGAGACTGATAAGCATAGCTTGTCTATTGATGAGTAGAAAGAAAATTTGTTGCACCTTAAGGGGATTTTTGAACGCCACCTGCACATAAATTCATAAGGACCACCATTGTAAAGCCATTCATCGAAAAATATGCATTTTAGGTTAGTGGTGATGCACTAAAGAGGAAGTTCATTCAAGGGATTGAGGAGCGTCGCTATAAAATTAAGGGAGTTGGATGTGTTGACCTTCTAGGTGTTGTTGCGATGGCCAAGAATTTTGAGAAGATGGAGAAGTTCAATTTGCCAAAGGCAAGTAGAACCAGATTCATTACAAGAGGACATAGGCCACAAAGACCTACTACAAAAAACATGAACAATTCAAAGAAAAATTCATTTTCTAATAATCAAGGTAAGAATCATGTTCATGTCGAAAATCAAAGGAGGCATACACCTATCCATTTGCAAGAAGACCTTGATTTTATTAAGTGGGCAAAAAGATTTAGTTTGTGTTTTTGTTGTGGGGGGCTAGGGCATCATACAAATGAATGCCCAAAGAAGGCAATCTTTCAGTGTTGTCATAGAGATTCTTAGAACATTGCCTTAAATCAGAACACTGTTTGCAACAAAGGTTCACAATACGTTTTGTGGATGTCAGGGAGATCTTCTCCAAAATTCTTTAATACAAATGACCACAATGTCAAAAGTGATTCTTCTTGGGTTACAATACAATTTATCAAGATGGAAGTTTTGTGGTTCGACATAAAGATGCATATAGTTGGCTCATTGAAAAGCAAGACATCAAAACGAACTCTACAGTGCCAATGAAAAAACTATTACGGTAGTCAAAGGGCAACTAAGGCAAACTAATATAAGTGAACTTGACTCATGGAGTTGATGAAGATGGGTGAAGATGCAAATTCCATGCTCTCTTCTAAAATTCAAAAGAATAATGCATCTAGATCAAAACTTTGTTTTTTGTTACGTGAAATTGTAAAGTTCAAAGATTTTCCTAGCTTTCATGGTCATTGTTTACAAGCACATAGCTCCAGATACGACAAGATTAATAACAAAACAATCGGAGGAAATGTATGGTTTGGCGGACAAATGTTTGCTCTAGAAAAAAAGCAATCGTCTTAGGCAGCAAAAGGGTAGATCGAGCATCTTTTCTGAATGGACAGCTCCGATTGAGAGCCAGAGAGGACAATATATTCTTTGACCTGGCATGAATTGAAGAGCGAGAAGCATTAGGCGCGGAGATCCATGCTGATATTGGGGGGGGGGGGGGGATACTTGAGCAACATTAATATTTATTAATGGCTCCATAGAAACCCGTGTTCACTCAGAAGGCTTCCAAGTAAACCTCAAGTGATTTCGTATGCTTTGGTCAAAGGAACGAACGTTAAACCATAAGAACAAATTGGAAGGCTCATTAACGCATGTGCAACTAAAGTTTTGATTGGTGGAAGTTAATATAGAACACATTAGCCAGATGTAGAAATCGAAGTGATGATATAAACAAATAAGGCAATCTGTGCTCAACATCGAAAATAGATTACCAAAATTGTTTAAGCGAGTAAACAACAAATAAATAGCTATAAAGGGTCCAACATATCATGGGAATATGCTGCTCACACAGTTTAAGGACATGTTCAACAGAAAGCCACAATCGTAAAGTGATGGGTAAGTTTTAGTGATGGAACGGGGAGGAGTTCTGGTAGATCGTGGTACATGATCACGAACTCAGATACTTCTATAGATCTCTTTCCAATCGGAACTCCATGACTCGGGATTCTAGAGTTTGGACTGTGAAGTTTGAAAAGTAGTTTAGCAAATAGTTCAGCAAGCACATGATGTTCGTTGGGCAGATGGTGAGCTTTTAGCGCGTGTGAAAGTGATAGAGACAGACAAGAGGAAGATGCAAAGAGAAGGGAAGTCTCCGTGAAGAGGAGAGGAGTTTGGAATGTAAATTCTCATTTTGCTAGGATCTATCACGGAAAGGTTAAGAAGAGGTACATACATTTATTTTCAAGTTTATAAATAAATATCAATTGGAACATCATCAATGAATGGCATGGTCAGGTGTGGAATAAAACTCCTAAGTATCTTATGCATAACATTCATCATATGTGCTATCAAGTTTGTGGCACATTGTGGTGAATTACACATGTGCATGAGCCCAAATGACATCCTTATAGCCATCAAGACACGACTCTTGAGAGCTAACTAGTATTGGTTATAACGAGAATGCAACTCTCCCATTGAGTAGATAGATTTCCCTGAGAGAGCTTTTGCATATTCATGTACGATGGGTCCAATACACAAATTTTGAATTTTAACTCTATTAAATGGTTGTAAATCTTGAAAAAACCTCAATGACCCATTCTTTTTTGGTATGGTAAACCAATGATTAGAATAGGGAGCGATTGATGTCTCGAGAATCCCCAATCTAATTTTCTCATTCAACATGTCAAGCAACTTTCAAATAAGAGCCTTCGGTATTGGAATTGGTCGAAGATTCCATGGTACATGTGGTATCGTTAAAATTATCATTGGTGATACCAGAGATGAATCTACAAACCCAATTCTTGGGAGTCAAAGGAGAAAGCTTTCCCATTTCTAAATATCATCTACAAGAATACATCTCTCTCCTCTTCAATTAGGAAGTCATCTTTCCCTAATTGGATTCGTTGAAGGGTTTCTTTGGTGAGTTCATGACCTATTCTTCTCTTGTATCTGAGTGGCGGTTGACCTTTTACTCCATCCATAAGTTGAGTGCTATTCTTGGGAACCATAATCCTAGCTCGTACTGTCCTCATCCATCCTCATGAATTCCTAAATGTCACCTATTACCTACCATTTCCTCCTTAAGAGATCAATAATTACTTCTAAAAATTCGCGCTTGGCTATTCCTAGAAACTCACCTATGTAAACTCAATCACACTATCAAGCACTTGCTTCTCAAGAACTTGCTTTAAATGAGTGGGTTGCTCAATGTGTGATTTCAACATGTACGATGGGTTTCTTACTTTCCCTTGGTCTCTTTTTGCACGCTTCATTTCTTGATCTTGAGGAAGATTATTAGTTTGCATAGGAACCAGCGCCTCAACAGAAGTAGGATATTGAGCTTGAGCAAGAATTCGACTCTGTTGATTTATTTTTGGTTGGAATGGTGGAGCCACTTGAATAGGTTGATTTATTTATGTCTGTTGATTTTGATTTGGTATTTGGGGTTGGTCTTGTGAAGCGTCTACTTGTGACCTAGTTCTGCTCTTCTCTAGCTCACCCTCATTAACCCTTCTTCTTTTCTCTTCGACTAAAGCTTCATGCTGCATTGAAGAGCACAAATAAGTAACTACTAAGAGTGTATTTATAGGATCTTTCGATCTAGTTACACCTTGGATCTCATGAATTTCCATCTATAAAATCTCTTGGTGTTTTAACTCCATGTAGGGATCTCATTATCCTAGACCATGCTTCTGAAATACCATTGTCATCAATTATTTGACATGCATATGTAGATGTATGAGAAGCTAAAGCAATGTTACTAGAAGTTCTAGGAAAGAGTACTTTCGTACCTCCCTAATCAAATATTATATTCGCCTTCTCCCTAGTTTTTGAGTCGTAAATCATCTTTTCTCTGAGAAAAACTAAATTCTTGGCCTACGCTTCGTTAAAGCTTTTGCACAAGTACCTGTTGTCGTCTAAGGATTCACAGCAGATATGTCTCTTAGTTCCTAGAGTCTTTAGGGCTTTGTTTATAGTTTACTGCAAAGACGTAGGCTCTATTATGTGTTTAGCAATTTGAATCGTGACATCAATATCTTTTTTTAACATTTCCTCCATTATATTAGGAGTCATAACATCTTTTATAGTAAGTGGATTGGCTTGAGTATTTGGAGCAGGCTCATGTGCTTCCTACATTTGCTCATCTTGCAAATCCTCATGCCAATCTTGCATAAATCTTGCCATGGTTCTTTGCTTCTCTACGAACCTCTTTACTGCTACTTCCACATGACCCCATTCTTTTGTGAGTTCGGATTCCATCTCCATGTCTTCCAATTGCAGAAGCCATTCTTCATGGGCTTTCATATCTACTGCTCGTACGAGATATCTTGTCATGTTCTACAACTTTTCTATCATGTTTGAATAAGTCATCAAACTATCAATCAAAATTCCTCTTAATATCAAAGATAGATTGATCTTTAGCTTTCTGAATCCATTTTAAAAATGTCAGTCAAGTTACTTTGTCAACATCTTTGAGTGCGGAAATCTTTATGAGAGCCGACTTGTATTATGACCACTTGGTTTGAGCTTCCATTGTCAGTTGGTCACGTAACTGCAATTCATGAACATACAAAAAGTTCTCTAGAAGCTCCAAGTCATTCATAGGTGTAAGCCCAACCCCAAGGTAGCGAGCTTCTAGTTCATATTCCTTGCAAAACTGAACGATATTTTTCCATTTAAATAACCATTTTGCTTAATAAGAAGCTCATGAAATGTTTGAATGGCGCTTTGCCTTTTCCAATCTTGGTAGAAATATGATAACTGAGTTATCACATCCATTTGGGTAATCGCGGTATCTCCCATAAATATTCAGATGCGAAAGTCAATCAAGTCACACTTATTACTAGTTTATTGTTTGTGCTCAATGTGAGATCTCAAGAATCCTTCTTATCACCTCCTTTCACATCGAGCTCATTAGGTATGTCGTGGAAGTTCGGCACAAGGAAGGAGATTAAAGAAGATCCTGAAGGGATAAATTGAAGCATAGTTCTTACATCCATTTAAGTTTGGGAGAAAATTTTTAAATCAAAGAAAAATTCTAGTTCTTATATACTTTCCTTGTATTTTAGTAGATGCACTTTTATTCTTTGAAGATTGTTCCAAATATCTCTTTTGTCCTAGTGAGAGACAACCTCACTTTCAAATTAACTGGTATGCCTTCCTTAAATTTCAATCAAACTAAGGAATATCTTTAACATAGACACCATTATTTAGTGATCTTCCTTAAATTAACTTGAGTAGCTTTATAAATAGATCCATAGAAACTCGTATCCAGTCAGAAGGATTCCAAGTAAACCTCAAGTGATTTCGTATTCTTTGGTCGAATGAAGGAAAGTTAAACCATAGGAACAAACTAGAAGGGCTCATTAACACATGTGCAACTAAAGTTTTGATTGGTAGAAGTTAACATAGAACACATTAACTAGATGTTCAAGTTTGCTCATATAGGAATGCAGTGGGAAGGAGATCCATAATGAATCTACTATAGAAATCAAAGTCATGATCTAAACATATAAGGCAATTTGTGTTACTGTCCATCATTACTTCTTCTACTCAACATCAACAACAGAAAGATAAGAATGTTTTAAACCAGTGAACAGAAAATAATTAGTTATAAAGGGTCCAACATATTATGGGTATTTGTTGCTCACACAGGATAAGGAGATGTTCAACAAAAAGCGACAGTTGTAAAGTGATGGGTAAGTTTTAGCAATGGAAAGGGGAGGAGTTTTGGTGGATCGTGGTACATGATCACAGACTGAGATTGGGAAGTATACAATCTGTACAGATCTCTTAAAATTGAAAAGTAGTTCAGCGAACAGTTCAACAAGCACATGATCTTCAATGGGCAATTCGTGATCTTTTAGTGCATGTGAAAGTGATAGAGACAGACAAGATAAAGATGCAAAAAGAAGGGAAGTCTCAGTGAAGAGTCAAGGACTTTGGAATGTACATTCTCATTTCTCTAGGATCTATTAGGCAAAGGCTATGAAGTGCTACATACATTAATTTTCAAGTTTAGAAACAACGATAGTTTCAAGATAGAACTTAGTGAACATGCCTGGACTCCCTTCATCATGGGCGGGCATAAGTAAGGAAGGAAAACTGCCTATGATTTCAGAAGAATCTAACTTTCAAGCATACGTAATATAACGTAGAGAAGGTAATAGGCACCTGATGATGAGGTTTCTCCTTCCAAATTAAAAATCTTCTTCATCATGCATTTGCAATTCCGAATTGTGCGATTGAATGTGCATATATATAAATAGGAAGCTTACCTCCACATACATATCAATCATGCATACTTTAGATGCAAGAATTTTAAGGAAAACATGGTGCAAAATATGAAAATTCAAATAGGATTTCTGAAAATAAAAAACTTGTTGGAAGATCTTTCAGTCATTTATCCACCTTTTACTTGCAAATGACATTCAACTTACAAACCTTATGAGTAACATAGTTTATGAGACATTCACATCAAAAACAAAAATTCTTAAAATCATCCTAGTTCTCATCATCCTTCAATGGATCCATCAATAACTTTGACATCCTCTATACATCTCCCTCATAAGGAAAGCTACAATCAAGGCTGTAAAAGAAAATAGTGAAATAAGTGTAACAAACAACTTCAAAACTAGGAAATACAATACACTATATGTACCTCCAATTTATGTGCATGAACACCAATCATATAACCTATCCAATCAAAGAATCATCATGAATAGTATTGCTCCATGATAATATTTCTCTATAGTCAAAACAACCTTAAACCTTAATGAATTCTCTATTCTCTAGGAACCTCAATCTTTTCAATATTCATAGTCATTATTACCCATCCATGCTTGTCATGTGAAAATGATGATCTTGTGTGTTTACCAAATTGACATGCTGCACATACCGTTTGCATCTCTTCAACCTTGAAATTTGGTAGTCCATGGACAATCTGCTTTGATTGCACCAATTTCAATCTTTGCATGTCCAATCTGTTTGTGCTAGACCTCTATATCAGCAATAACTCCTTCACCTTTTGCTGCAAACATGGCTCCTTCTCCTTTATTCTTGCCATTTCTTTGAATCTACTTTTCTTCACCCCATCCAAGCTCTTTGTCATAATATCTGCAATTTGATCTTTTGTAGAAGTGTATACCAGATCAAGCTCCTTCTCTCTTACCTTTTCTCTCAAAAAATGATATTGGATTTCTATGTGCTTTGTTCTTGCATGAAATACAGGATTTGCTACAAGATACAATGAACTCAGATTATCTCCATGTATGATAGGTATACCTTGGTCAATGTCCAAGCTTTTGAACAATGTTTGGATCCATATCACTTCTTTAGCTGCTTCCACAAGTCCTTTGTACTCAGCTTCAGTTGATGATAAAGCCACTATATGTTGTTTCTTTGAACACCAACTCACAAGTTTATCTCCTATGTATATCATATACCCATGTGTTGACCTTCTATCATCTTGACTTCCTACCCAATCTAAGCCACTATGTGCTCTCAATTTTATATTTGATGTAAAAGGATAATATTATCCTTCTTTCAGAGTTCCTTTGATGCATCTAAGAACTCTTTGACCTACAATCCAATGTGGGTCCTTTGGACAATTCATGAATTGAGAAAGAACTCCCACTACATAACTAATATGAGGTCTTGTTAGTGTAGCATAAATCAAGTATCCCAATAAAGATTGATGCTTCCTCATATCCTTGAACTCTAAACCATCATATTTACTAAGTTTATGATTTACCTCAAGTGGTGTTGATGCCTCTTTGCAATTCTCAGTGCTAAACTTCTTTAGAAGATTCAGAAGATACCTTTCTTGTGAAACATATATGCCATGGTCTGCATAAGTGATTTTCATTCCAAGAAAATATGACAGTTTTCCTAGATCACTTATCTTGAATTCCTTCTCAAGTAATGTCTTCAACTCCTTGATTCCTTTATTTGAAGTAACTGTGATTATAATATCATCTACATAAATACAAATGTAGATCATATCTTCATTTGTTCTCTTGATAAGTAAACTTACATCTGCCTTTGAACTTTGATATCCAAGATCATTAAGATACTTCACAAGTCTATAATTCCAAGCTCTTGAAACTTTATTTAATCCATAAAGTGCTCTTCTCAATCTGCAAACATAACTTGGATACTTGTAATTTGCAAACCCTTGAGGTTGCTCCATGTAGACCTCATCTGATATATATCCATTTAAAGATGCATTCTTTATATCCAATTGACTCAATGTTCATCCTTTTGATGCTACAATAGTAATGATTGTCCTTATGGTTGACATCTTTGGTACAAGACTGAATGTCTCATCATAATCTATGCCATGAGTTTGAGCATAGACTTTAACCACCAATCTAGCTTTGTATCTGGCTACTCTTCCATATACATGCTTCTTTATTTTGTAAACCCATTTATTTCCAATCACTCTCTTACCATTAGGTTTTGGAATAAGTTCCCAAGTCTTGTTCTCTTCAAGTGCATGAAAATTTTCCTTCATTTCTTCTTCCCATTGTTACTTACCCTTTGCTTCATCATAGCTTTGAGGTTCTTCATCTTTCTTAACCATGTAAGCATAAGTCTTTTGATTCAAATAAAAAGTATCATATGAATACCTTGTTGGTGTTTCCTCAATCTGATTGACCTTCTTGGTTCACACTCTTCATGTGTATCTGGATATATTTCTTCATCAAATCTAGGTATATCTTCATTTCTTCTACATGATCCAACCCTGGATGTGCTTGCTTGCATATGATCTTCATCTCCATCTACCTGCATATGTGATTTACCTCTTTCACTTCTTCTTACCTCTTCTTCAAATGTTTCAAGATTACACTCTTTATCTGTATACCAACTCTTCTCTTCATCAAATGTCACATCTCAGGAAACAATAAATTGTTTTGTTAGAGGACTCCATAGCCTATAGCCCATCTGCTTTGCATCATATCCAATAAACACATATTTTTCAGCCTTTGGTTCAAGCTTATGTCTGAGTTGTGATGGTACATAAGCATAGGCAATTGATCCAAAGACCTTACAATGATCAAGTGTTGGCTTCTTACCCCACCAAGCTTCATAAGGGGTCATTCCATTAATAGTTGCACATGGTAATCTATTCACAAGGTATGTAGGTGTATTTATGGCCTCTGCCCAAAAATAATTAGGGCAATTCTTTTCCTTTAACATTGGTCTGGCAAATTCAACCAAAGTTATATTCCTCCTTTTTGTCACCCCATTTTGTTGAGGTGTATACGTGTAAGTTATTTCCCTCTTGATACCTGCATTCCAAAGATAATCATTGAATTCTTGGGAGAAGTATTCTCCCCCTCCATCAGAACTTAGCCTCTTGAGCTTTTGACTTGTAGCTCTCTCTGCATATGCATGAAAATGTTTGAAGGCTCCAAACACTTCTGATCTTTCCTTCATGACTTAAATGGTTATCCAGCTTGTAGCATCATCAATAAAAAGAACATAATACCTAGAACCATTGATTGATCCTGCTTTTGTTGGTCCCCATACATCTATATGTATGAGCTCTAGCAAACCATCATGTTTGAAACCTTTTCTCTGAAATGATAACCTGTGTGCCTTTTCTCTGAAATGAGCTTCACATTTGTAGATCATATGCTGGCTCTTTACATTTGGTAGCCCTATTACACATTGGTTCTCCACCATGGTTTTAATTCCTTCTTCATTGAAGTATCCTAAACTCTTATGCCAAAGGTCTAACTTTGTAAATACTTCATCACCATGTGTGATCAGGCCTAACCAACATTCCCTTGCACTTTAGGAGTAAAAAGTCTACCTTCCTTCTTACCATAGACAATTTGATTGTATCCATCCTCTCGATCTTCAAGAAATACTCCTTCATTTGTAAATCTGACTTGAAAAGCTTTCTCTACTGTTTGTCCCACACTAACAGATTCTTTGGTATTGTTCGGACATACAAGATATTTTTTAGCAAATCAGCTCCACTCCTGCACTTCACTTTTCCAACTGAATGCACATTATGTTTTGTATTGTCACCTGTTTGTAATATGTGACTTGAAATACCTTCTTCCAATTCTGATAACAATTCTATATTACTTGACAAGTGATTTGAACAACCAAAGTCTATATAGAATATCTTGAGATCCTCCTTCTCTGATGCACTTATTGAATTCATCATCAATGTTGTATGGTTGTCATTCTATGTATCATTTTCATAGTTGAAACAGGTAGTGTTATAACACCGATTCCGATTCCAATTTTTTCCACCACCTCTATCAAAATTTCCTCTTGAATTTTTTCTTCCTCTTTGAAACTGGTTCTAAAACCTTCCAGCTCTTCCTCTACCATTATTACTTTGATTCTGATTTGATCCTTGTTGGTTATGCCAACAATCATAATCTAGATGATTGCTCAATCCACAAATCTAACATGTCTTCTTGTTATTGTTTTGATTAGCTCTACCTCTTCCATTTCCTCGACCTTTACCTCTACTAATACCTCTTCCTCTTGCATAATTTGCTTGAGTAGTTAGCTCTTCTTCATGCTTTGCTTTACCTTTATCACTTTTCTTCTTATTCTTTGCATACATAGCAGAGCTATGTCCTTCATCTCCATCTGAATTCAAATCTTGCTCAAATGTAAGCATCATTACAAGAAATTGATTTAGTTCTAATGAAAGTTCAGGTGAGACTACAAAAGGTTTCCACCATTCATCTCCTCTCAATCCTACAAGCAATTGTGCTATCAACTTATGATCTTCAATATCCTCATCAAAAGATCCAAGGCTATCTGCCAAGTCCTTCATCTTAGTGACGTAATCACTAATGCTATGACTTTGCTTCTTCTCGAATGTGGAAAACTCTAACAATAAGCTAGCCTTCCTATCTTTAGTAATGTTTTGGAAGTGATCTTCCAAATCATTCCATATGTCTTCAACTGTTTCTAAACCTCTGATATGTGGTAACAAATGATATGTGATAGTGTTGTATATATAAGCCCCTGCACTTGCATCTCCCTTCTGCCATAGCTTCAAGGCTTCTAGTTCTTCTCTCCTTGGTTGACTATCATCTTCAAATGTAGGCTTTTAATCTTCACGTATCACATATACCATTAGATCCTTACTCGTAAGTAAGGCCTCCATTCTCATTACCCAAGCAGGATAATTATCTCTGTCCAATTTGTCAATAGATACATGATATGCCGTAGTCTTCTTGCTTTTGTTGCAAGCTGTGAGTATAAGGTTAAAGTATGTTACCTTTTGTAAATCTTTACACTTGACAATAACTTCGAAGTGCTCCTCTGATGTCTTTTGTTGTTGAACACCTCATCTTTCACCTTTTCAATGAAGAACTCTTCAACTCCTCTTCTATCTGCACCTCCTTTCACTCTTGAGGACCTTTCTTCTCTGATACCACTTGTTGGTGTATAGAACACCACACGAACTAAGCTAAAGTGATATTAGAATTCCTCCATAATCATCATTAGCTTAGAAACATTCTAAATTTAAAACCTTTATCACTAAACTTAGTGAAATCTAAAAATTCACTTTCCAAAAATCTATGCCTTTTCTTCTAGCTTCAAATCTGATCTATATTACCTTGTTTCTTGTAAATTCTTTTGATCATTTGCTGATAGAAGTTCTTGCTAATGTTAAGCAATGTATTCCAAGCAAAACGCTCAAGTAATAACTTCAGAATCTTTTGAATTCACTTCAACATTTGAACTATGTTTGAAATATGAAAAATGACTTCATGGATTTGACATCCTTCACTATTAGACTCATTTCTCTGAGTACACGTCCCGTTTGTTGGAATCAATCTCTTATTGGTCAAACAATGATCTATTGGTTTAGTCAATAGTTCATTCTACTCCCTCCTACAAGAATCAATGGGCAGTCACAGAATGAGTAGCACGTTCCAGTCATACCTTCTACATCTAATAGCCTGGGGTGTCGTGGCTACGTCAGTTGCCTTCTAAAGAGGTGATCTGGGTTCGAATCCCTCTCGCGACAGCGATAGAGAAAAAGCACACGCATATTTTATAAATACCATGCTTTTCACATTAAGCATTGAACGCGCAACAAAGTGTTTTACCCAGGTAAAATCTTCGGACAACGATCATGTGCTTTAGGAGAGCGATCGCATAGCTTTTCTATTCGTGGAGCTTTATTATGAGCTTTTCAAAGTTGTACAAATACTATATAAAGAAGAGACTTGGGCTCATTGTAATTATCCTTCACCTAGTTTTCAACACAACCCTTCAGCTTGGACCTCAATAGAGGTAGTGCTTCTTCTAGCACATGGGGCAGCCATGGTGCTAACTTGAAGCATGTTGAGGAGCAGCTATGGAGTTCTTCTTAATGACTCTTCTTGGAGAAGATGAAGGGTTTGCTCACACTCTAGCACATGGAGAGGAGGTTATCTCTTGTTCATGGCAAGAAGACTTGGTCATTAGCAGCTTGATGGTGAGGATCGGCCATCTACATGGTGTATTTGAATATTATCTTCTACAGGAAGATATAAGGTTGAAGATTTTCTTCTACAAGAAGATGTCGGGCTACTTCAAAGACATATTTGAAGATTGTCTTCTACAGGAAGATATTAGGTTGAAGATTGTCTTCTACAAGAAGATGTCAGGCTACTTCAAAGACATTGGATGGTGGTTAACATAAGATTTACATCTGATGTTAAGTATTCAGGTACATATTCTCTTTATGCACATAGGTACTACTTGAAGTTTACGGAGGCTGTGGCGTTCATATCAGGAGGAGTCCTATTCAGCATAGGTACAAGAGAAACAGTACATATATGCTTTATGCATATTTTGATGAGGTTTTTAAGAAGGTGTATTCACATGAGTTTGAGGATTGCCAGCAACAAACTTGTTAGCATTCCTTGTTACTTTTTAAGTATGTGATCTTTTCACACACGTATCTAACTTAGGGTCTTCCATAGCCTAAGTGCAGATGAGGGTTTGTTGACTATCAGTTTCACACTCATCTTTCCTCTTTCAGTCACTCATATTCACTTTTCTATAACCAATTAGGTCACACATCTCATGTATATTCAGATTACTGCCCATACATCTGAATATGTTGTTACATTGTACATTCACTCATTCATCTATTTCTCATCACATAGAGTGGCTGAGAGTTTTGCTCCCACATTGTACATTGAACATTGATATATATGATACTATGAGTAAGCGATGGCTTACGTAACACCTTACACATGTCGTCTATTCTTTCTCTATCTGTATCTCATCATTTCTATGATTAAGTTGTGGTATGTTCATGTTTTGTCAATATGGAAGATTGCTGGAATTAATGTTGTACATGACTGGACCTATGGAACCATGGACCTGTGACATGAGCCAAGGGCCTACCTCACTTCCAACATTTGGTATCAGAGCACTAAGGTTTTGGTTTTGGAACTTTAGATTTTTGGCATCAATACATTAAGGCTCATTCATAATCCTAGGTTCCCAAAACCAGATTTACAACATATGATTTGAAAGCATCTTCTAATATTTGACATTTGACATACACACTTAATCTAGATGAGTAGAGATTTGAGAATTAGACAATTCATTTACATGTGTATTCATCAGTGTGGAGTATAAAGTTGATGATCTGTTAGCAGTCGAATATTTTTGGAAGAGTATGCAAATACTTTACAAAAGTATTGTTTGAAGACCCAGACTTGATGAAGAGAAGACTACTTCAAATTCAAGGAAGAACCATGGTTTAGAGAAGATGAAGGAATCAGATCAACATCAAATCACAGGTATCAGTTTCTACTATAAGATTATCATTTGCAGGTCATATCTTAGAAGAGCAGTTATGAAGAGATTTGAAGAAATTCAAGGAATGCTTTTATACACTTTTCATTATTTGAAAGGTAAAGGCTACATCAAAACAGGTATCTAGAGGTTTTTCTAGAGAGTTTTGAAAAATCTCTTTCATGGCAAGAAAGTTCATCTAAGAAGACAAGTGCAGAGATGAGATGAGTTTTGTTTTCAGCCAATTTTTTGTTGTAAGTTGGTTGGATATCAAGGTACAAATGTATCTAGAGAAGGTAACTCTAGAAGGGTAATTCATATTCAAACAACGATTGGTGAAATTAGTCATTTGAAACATTTGAAGCAGAATTTTGATTCAGAGATATGAGGAGATGATAAAACATGTTTCTATATTCACTACCATTTGTATACCATGTTTGTTTTATCTCTTACTCTTAGCATTAGAGGAAGAAAAAAGTTCAATTGAAGAAGTCAAGATTATTTGCTACTTCAAGATGAAGAGAACAAAAGGTATGGAAGAGAAGTTTGAAAATGTTGACATCATCAGGTGGAAGAAAGATGTAGAAAAAGAAAGTCCATCATTTCCAAAAGACAAGTAAGGCTTCCTTTTCTCATATATTTTCCATATACATTTTCTATTTTATCCTCTACATCCAAAGACAAGTCTACGAGAACATCTTGTTTAAAGAAGAAGCAGTTTCTTGTTTTGCATTACACTTGGTCATGATTTAGTAGCTATGACAAAGAATTGCATTGAGAGAAACAAAAGCACTCATATGTGTATGAGTTATGTTGAAGCTTTTTGAGCACGCAGCTTATATGTTCCCTCAAAGAATTCTTGGAATGTCAATACAGAGCTACTTGGTATATGACAAGTTGCAAAGAAGTATATTTCTTCTTTATCTAACTCTCTTAAGGTAAAAGAGTTTTTTGTAGCAGATGTTGAAGACTTGGGTTGAGGTTTTATGTTTGGAAAAGGTTACCTCATATTCAATATTTTCAGAAAACTTCAGAAAATTCTGAATCTTGTTGATGTACAAGTCAATCAAGAATCTACTTTCAGTGATTGTCTTGATTTTTGGATACATGTTTGTATTCAAAAAGGTGTTCCATCAGATCCTATCACTTGATTGAGAAGTGGAGTTAGCCAAAAGAAAGTCAAGCAGGTACTATCACATTTCACCCAGGTAGAATATGAAAGTTATGAAGTATCAACTTGCAGCTTTTGGAGTTGTCAAGGTGTGAAGTTTTTCCACTTATTTTTCAAGTAGGAGTTACAAATTCTTGGAAAGGATTTGTTTGAAGAAAAGTTTTACAACTTTTTGAGAAGCATGGACACTTAGAGACATTCAGGTAATAAATCAAACATTCTGTCATGAAGGTTTGATGATAGCAGATTCTATACAGGAGAGATCATTGATCTTGAATAGATCTTGTATGATCTTGAGTATTTATGATTTAGTTATCTATCCTTTGTTTGTAAGGTTCTTAACATTGGAACAAGTAAGTCAAAGATTCAGGTTCTTTCAGATTTGTGATGCAGAGAGATAGAAGAAGATACTTGTTATGTTACAGAAGGTTATGAATCCTATAATGCTTTCAGCAAGGTTTTGTTATGTTAGGATCAGCTAACATTATTCTACAATATGGGAAGCTAAAGACTTACAGTGAAAGCTATTAGCAACTGCATTGCTAATAAAAAGGGTTCAGAGATTTTCTTTCAGATACAGTTATTGATCACTGGACATCAGATTTATGAAGGAAGACGTTCCAGATTTCATAAAGTTTGTTATAATTTGAAGAATATTGGATACTAGTGTTAAGTCATCCAGGGGGGTGATGAAACATGAAGACTTATTTTCAGCCATATGTAAAAGAATGCAAAGTCATACTTATAGGTATTCATATATTAGGTATTCCTATATTTCCTTTGTCAGGTTCTCTTTATGTTCCAGCTTTTAAAGAAGAAGGAAGAAGAAGAATAGTTGGAGAAAGTTCCTGTTAGGATATTCTATTGGAGTTAGACGTCTGCGGAAGCACGCAAACAGCACAAGGAAGAAGAAGAAGCTTGGAGCACAACACACAAGACTGAATGTATTACTAGAGAATGTACAAAGATAAGTAGCCCATTAGGGCAATAGGCGTATATACAAGCCGGGAGAAAAAAAACCTCCTAAAGAGGGAAAAAAGTGCCCCGGCGGTCCTAGAGTGTTCACACACATCACTACCTAAATATATCAACAAATCCCCCCTAGGAGTGATGCGGTGAACAAGGAGCTGGCACTCATGTATAAGGAAGTGCCGAGCTATGTGGAAATCACTCCACAAAAGGAAGTAAGCCCAAAGCTTTGCGGAAAGCTTCAAAATTCTCCCTAGGCAGAGCCTTCGTGAAAAGGTCTGCAATGTTCTCCTGCGTGGGCACATATGCCAAGCTGATCTCCCCAGCAGAGAACCTCTCCCTGACATAGTGATAATGCACCTCAATGTGCTTAGTGCGAGCATGGAACACAGGGTTCCTCGCAACTGCCAATGCGCTCTGACTATCAGTGAAGATGGTGGTGGCAGAAGACTGGCCAACACCCAAATCAGCCATAAGGCGTCTGAGCCACACACACTCAACAGTCGCTGTGAAAGCTGCCCTATACTCAGCCTCACAACTGGAAGTGGCCACAGTAGGCTGCTTCTTGCTCAACCAAGATATACATGAGCTACAAGCATGAAGCAAAAACCATTGGTGGACACACGAGTGTCATAGCAACCAGCCCAATCTGAGTCAGAAAAAACATGCAAATCTGGTGGTAGTGATCCCCCCTTGGGATAAAACAACCCAAGTAGCTGAGTACCACTCAAGTAGCGAAAGATGCGCTTAACCGCTTTCCAATGCGTGACTCTTGGGCAATGCATAGACCTGCTCATCTGTGAGACAGCAAACTGAATATCTGGTCGAGTAATGCATAAGTAAATCAAGCATTCAACAGCCTGCTGATAGAGAACAACATCAAATGCATCTCGAGCATCATGAAGACTCAATCGTAAACCTGTCTCCATAGGAGTGGCAATAGGCTTACAGTCTTCAAGGCCAAAACGCTGCAATAATGTGTCAATATATTTCGTTTGACACAAAGCCATTCCACCATCAACTTGCATAAATTGAATGCCCAAATAGTGATGCAAATGCCCCAAATGAGACATATCAAATGAGGCATGCAAATCAGCCTTGAAATCAGCAATATGCTTCTCAAGAGGACCAGTGAGCAGCATGTCGTCTACATAGACAACAATGATCAAAAGCACATCATTAGCACGCTTAACATATAAGGTGCTTTCAGTTGGATTGTTCTCAAAACCATGTCCAATCAGATAGGCATGTATTTTCTCATACCAAGCACGTGGTGCTTGCTTTAAACCATATAACGCCTTCTTTAACCTACACACCTGGTTTTCATGCCCTTTCTGCACAAAGCCACGGGGCTGAAAAACATACACTTCTTCATGCAAGTCACCATTCAGAAATGCTGTTTTAATGTCCAACTGATGTACATTCCAACCATGATGGGCTGCAAGTGCACAAATGCTCCGAACAGTAGTCATACGGCATGTAGGTGCAAAGGTCTCATCAAAATCAATGCCTATTTCCTGCGCATAACCCTTTGCAACAAGCCTAGCCTTATACCTGTCAACTCTACCATCAGGTTTACGCTTCAGCTTGTATACCCACTTAGTGCCAATGGCCTTCTTGCCAGGAGGCAAGTCACATAAAGACCATGTACCACTCTTCATTATAGCATCATCTTCAGATTGCATAGCAGCCATCCAATTTTCTGAATTTTTTGCTTCATCAAAAGAAACAGGCTCATTCTCATCACAAAGACTAGATGCAGCCATAGCATAGCAATCTGATGCAAAGGAGGTACTATGAGAGCCTGAACGAGTACGATATGACAAAGGTGCATCTAATTTGCTGTCACGCAAAGTCTGCACCAGCCATTTTGGCATAGTTTTTGCCTGTTCAATATCAGCTCTCTCATCAACAAGTGCATCATGTAAATCTGCATCAGAAATGGAATGATCTGCATAATCATATGAAACCTGCAAAGGCTAAGAAGTTACCTCATTAGGACCAACGCTAGCCTGTCCACCTGTAAAAAGAGGCATCAAAGTATCATACATGTCTTTGGAGCTAACAGATGTCTCCTTAGTACATGAAAGCAATGGTTGAATAGCATCTTCCACAAAGACAACATCACGGCTAACCAGAATGCGTTTAGTCTGTGGATGATACAGATGATAGCCTTTACTTTCAGAACTGTACCCAACAAAAATACATTTTACTAACTTATCATCCAATTTTCTGCGATGTTGTTCAGGCACTAATGCATATGCCAAACAACCAAAAACACACAGATGAGCAACAGATGGCTTGCGGTCATGCCAAGCCTCATATGGAGTGATAGACTGCAACGCTTTGGTGGGACACCTGTTCAGTACATATGCTGCACACATGACAACCTCAAGCTAGAAACTATGTGGTAAAGCCTGACTTTTGACCATGCACCTCGCCATCTCCATGAGTGACCTGTTCTTTCGTTGAGCAACTCCATTTTGTTGAGGTGTATACGGCACTGTACACTGGTGTTTTATCCCACGTTCAGCCAGAAATGCATTAAAATCTGAAGACATATATTCCCCCCCTCGATCAGAACGGAGGGTGCCCATTTTACATGCTGACAGATTTTCAGCCAAAACCAAAAACTGTTTGAAGCACATGAACACTTCGGACTTTGCTTTGAGTGGATATACCCATGCATGCTTGGAAAAATCATCAATGAAAGTCACGAAGTAAAGGTAATTTCCAAAAGAGGGTGTCTGCATAGGACCTCAGACATCACTATGTACAAGCTGCAATTTCTGCATAGCCCGAACTGAACCATCTTTTGGAAAGGAAGAACGCTGCATTTTGCCCAAAATACAGCCTTCACAAACATGTTTTCCAGGTGCCTCAAGTTTGGGCAAAGAGGACACCATTTCAGATTTCTGCAGGCGTAACAAACTAGCAAAATTCAGATGACCAAAACGTGCATGCCAAAGCTTTGCATCTGACATAGCCTGAGAATCATGAACTGCACATGCCGAATCATTCACAGATCTTTCATAGTCTATGAGCTTATACAGCCCACGACATAAAATGCCAGAAGCAATAATCACATCGCCATTTGAGAGATCATGGACTGTACACCTGTCATCAACGAATTTCACAACCAAGCCAATCTTGGCTAATGCAGAAACTGATAACAGGTTCTTTTTGATCCCTGGCATAAATAAAGCATTTGACAAAGTGAAAGAACTACCATTAGCAGTAGTCAGAATGATCTTACCAACTCCCATAATAGGATAAGAGGAGTTATTGGCGCATGTGACAGTATTCCCTGTAGGGGCAGGCTCGAGTGAAGAGAAGAAACTACACTGCGAGGTAATATGTTTGGTCGCCCCACTGTCAAAGTACCAAACATCTGAGTCTACTACAGACATGCACTGATCATGAGAAGATGGGTCAAAACTGCAGACAGTAGTAAACGCCCATTCTTCTTCCTGCACAAGATTTGGAGACTCTGTTTTTGGTGTAGAGGCCTCTACAACAACCATTCTAGCCTCTTTCTTCTTTGCCTCTTTAGCAGCCAGTTTTGGACAGTTCTTTATAATATGATCATTTCCTTTACAGTACTTGCAGAACAATTTCTGCTTTTCTGATTTCTTCTCATCTTTATCCTGGTTCTTCGATTGTGCAGCATTTGCAGATTTCTGCTTACTAGTAGAAGAGCTCCATTTTCCTTTGCCCTTTTGACTAGCCAGGAAAGCTTGATCTGCAACACGCATAATGGACATGTTCTGCCTGGACTGATCTTCCTGCAATAGAATAGAGACTAATTCCTCAAATGACAAGGCATTCGGATTGCCTTTCATCATCAATCGAAGAGTAGAGGCAAAACTCTGATATGAATCAGGAAGGCCATTCAGAACGGTCTGCACAAGTGAGCTATCTGGTATAACCTCATCAGCAGAAATCAATTGTTCCTTGAGGTCTTTGATCTTTGTAAGAAAACTGTCCATCGAATCACCTTCGTTCATGTGCTCACTCTCCAACTGTTTTCGGAGGTAAGCAGCACGAGCCTCATTCCTAGCCTGGTACAAAGTGGTAAGTGTATCCCAAGCATCCTTTGTTGTTCTGCAAGAGCGAATGTGAGGAATAATGGCACGTTTGACAGACAAAGCTATCAATGCATGTGCCTGGGCATCTCTGCCATCCCAACAAATCTGCTCTGCAGTAGGTGCAACAGAAACAGCAGCACGAACAGGAATCTGTGGAATATCATCTTGGACACCATCTTCATCAGCTCCAACACCTGTATTTGCAGTACCTGTCGTTACAGGTGTAACAGGACGTCTTTGAACACCCTGCACAATGTTCCACAATCCTTTTGCAACCAGTACATGTCTCATCATATAAGCCCATAATGGGTAGTTGGTACCATCCAACTTATCCTCAACAGCCAACATACGGAATACATCACTGCTTTCAGCCATGGCCGGTGACTAAAATACCTTGATGCAGAAAATTGACTGTATCTCAAAAAGTTGAACAGAACTGCCCAGACGAGTTCTGCTAGACCTGTAGCAAACTTCGAGACGCTTAAACTCGCGAACAGAAACTGGTATATACCTTTGGCACAAAAGGACGAAATAGCCTGCACAAGCACTGCGATAGTGCGTTCGGAGGCCGAAACGAGCTCAGATCGCGATTTCGGCAGCACACAGCAAAGTTGTTTTGATCTCGGAAACACCCTGAGTATGCTCACCAAATTTTGTGCGAATCTAAGACTGCAAACGGAGGAGTGTCGACGGCACCCTAGAAGAAGCAACGACCTGCTCTGATACCAATTGTTGGAGTTAGACGTCTGCGGAAGCACGCGAATAGCACAAGGAAGAAGAAGAAGCTTGGAGCACAACACACAAGACTGAATGTATTACTAGAGAATGTACAAAGATAAGTAGCCCATTAGGGCAATAGGCGTATATACAAGCCGGGGGAAAAAAACCTCCTAAAGAGGGAAAAAAGTGCCTCGGCGGTCCTAGAGTGTTCACACACATCACTACCTAAATATATCAACATATTCCTGTTCAGGAGAAGGTTCCAGAATTCTATTTGAAGAGAAGCTTGATATTTCATAAAGGTATATTTCAGAAGTACGCACATATATGTTTATACCAAGTTCTGAAGGAAAGAGGTATGAAGGATTTAAAGGATGAAGACATGATGACATCATAGATCTTTACTCATATTTCAGTTGATTTCAGTTGATTTCGATTGAGTTGAGTTGATTTGACTTGAGTACAGTCAGAGATGAACCAGCAGTGTTCATAATACACTAAGTTGTGAGTTGTCAGTCACAGGTTCCAGGATTCAGTTCCTGATTTTGTTTAGTGCATTTACATGACGTAGCAGAAGTACGTTGAGAAACCTTTTTGGAATGTAAATGCAAGTATATGGATCCTAGTGTATGTTTTCAAGTTTTTGAAGATAGGAGATAGCAGGGTCGAAGATAGTTCATGCTATATTTGTCATCAAGCAGTGATTGCTTGATGAAAACACTATTGGATATCTAGTTTGCATATTTTCTCAAGTACTATGGTTCATATTCAGCAAGTTCAGATTTTTGAAGAAAAGTCAAATTCAGTTTTGAAGAAGACTTTTGAAGAACAAGTTCTAAAGTACAGGAGTATAAGCTTGAAGCTTGTAATAATTTGCAGATTATAAAGTTTGCAGATCCAGTTCAGTTTGAACCAATGACATTGCAGGGGGGATTGTTGGAATCAATCTCTTATTGGTCAAAGAATGATCTATTGGTTCAGTCAATAGTTCATTCTACTCCCTGCTACAAGAATCAACGGGCAGTCACAGAATGAGTAGCACGTTCCAGTCATACCTTCTACATCTAATAGCGTGGGGTGGCGTGGCTACGTCAGTTGCCTTCTAAAGAGCTGATATGGGTTTGAATCCCTCTCGCGACAGCGATAGAGAAAAAGCACACGCATATTTTATAAATACCATGCTTTTCACATTAAGCAACGAACGTGCAACAAAGTGTTTTACCCGGCTAAAATCTTCGGAGAGCGATCGTGTGCTTTAAGAGAGCGATCGCGTAGCTTTTTTATTCGTGGAGCTTTATTATGAGCTTTTCAAAGTTGTACAAATACTATATAAAGAAGAGACTTGGGCTCATTGTAATTATCCTTCACCTAGTTTTCAACACAAGCCTTGAGCTTGGACCTCAATAGAGGTAGTGCTTCTTCTAGCACATGGGGAAGCCATGGTGCTAACTTGAAGCATGTTGAGGAGCAGCTATGGAGTTCTTCTTAATGATTCTTCTTGGAGAAGATGAAGGGTGTGCTCACACTCTAGCACATGGAGAGGAGGTTATCTCTTGTTCATGGCAAGAAGACTTGGTCATTAATAGCTTGATGGTGAGGATCGGCCATCTACATGGTGTATTTGAAGATTATCTTCTACAGGAAGATATTAGGTTGAAGATTGTCTTCTACAAGAAGATGTCGGGCTACTTCAAAGACATATTTGAAGATTATCTTCTACAGGAAGATATTAGGTTGAAGATTGTCTTCTACAAGAAGATGTCGGGCTACTTCAAAGACATTGGACGGTGGTTAACATAAGATTTACAGCTTATGTTAAGTATTCAGGTACATATTCTCTTTATGCACATAGGTACTACTTGAAGTTTATGGAGGCCGTGGCGTTCATATCAGGAGGAGTCCTATTCAGCATAGGTACAAGAGAAACAGTACGTATATGCTTTATGCATATTTTGATGAGGTGTTTAAGAAGGAATATTCACATGAGTTTGAGGATTGCCAGCAACAAACTTGTTAGCATTCCTTGCTACTTTTTAAGTATGTGATCCTTTCACACACGTATCTAACTTAGGTTCTTCCATAGCCTAAGTGCAGATGAGGGTTTGTTGACTATCAGTTTCACACTGATCCTTCCTCTTTCAGTCACTCATATTCACTCTTATGTAACCTATTAGGTCACACATCTCATGTATATTCAGATTACTGCCCATATATCTGAATATGTTGTTACATTGTACATTCAGTCATTCATCTATTTCTCATCACATAGAGTGGCTGAGCGTGTTGCTCCCACATTGTACATTGAACATTGGTATATATAATACTATGAGTAAGCGATGGCTTACGTAACACCTTACACAAGTCGTCTATTCTTTCTCTATCTTTATCTCATCATTTCTATGATTAAGTTGTTGTATGTTCATGTTTTGTCAATATGGAAGATTGCTGGAATTAATGTTGTACATGTCTGGACTTATGGAACCATGGACCTGTGACATGAGCCAAGGGCCTACCTCACTTCCAACACTGTTTTGCAAAGATCTTTTGGTGGATTTTATTTGAAGGTAGTAGCTTCAAAATGAGCTATTAGTCATGAAAAACGTTTACAAGTTAGTGTGAGATCTGACCTTTGGAAAATCAGGGAAAAGTGCATCAAAAAACTTGTAACTGTCAACTTACTTTCATACGGATATGAAATCACTTAGAATTCTCTACACAAGAGGAATTAGATCCAATCCTTCTACACAAACATGTGTTATCTATTAAAGAAGATGAGTACAAAATGGCTTGGCTTAATTCTGCTCATAGCCATGAAAAACTCTCCTAGTCTAAGTAGTTCTTCCTCAATATCTATCACAAAGAAACCCGACTTTTTCTTGTCACTAAAGACTTACAAATGAAGTTCTCTCGATATGTTTTTCAACTCAAATTAGCTTTTATACATATGGTCTACATACTCCTAGACTCAAACGTGTAATTTTAGAAGTTCTATGTCAGGTCTAAACTCTAATTTTGCACTATATTACAAATGTGAATTTTTCCATTCACTTAGGCTTGATTTTCTGAATGTTTTGCTTTTACTTCTCTCTATCTTTCTTCTTCCTTCATATGCCGTCATGTCTTTATGGCTTATTAGTGAGTGAAGCCCCAACAACAGGAACTTGGAACGTACTTCCTTGGAGATCATGAGTGCTTGAGCTCCCAACACTAGCATTCGCAAGACTGAGTATGTACGTGGCCAAGCCCTCATTATATAGGTGTTCAAGGGGGGTTATTAAAGGCTTTTACGACTTGATGATGTCATCAATGATTTGTACAATCTGAGCATGACTTCCAAATGTCATAATTTAGCAAGTAGATAGTCAAACTTAGGGTTTTGGCATGTTGTAGATGCAATATAAACATTGTTTTCTCCAAATGGTGAACAAATCATGAGATATATAAGTGACATGGAATCTAAGGTTTATGATGATTTCCTTTGTCCATGACATCACCTCCCCCTCAAGTGATGAGTTGCATGAGGAGCACTCATATTCTCTAGTCTTGGATTCATTGGATTTTCATTAAGGTGTTCTTCAACCTTGATTGGTGCTCTCTAAAGGTTTTCTATAGGTTCTTAAGTAGAATTAATGATGTCATACCCTTTCCAATGACAAAGGTACTCCAATGTTCCTCTGGATATTCTCAAACCTAGGATATTCTCGACTTCAAAAGCTTCATCATCATCAATCTTAATAGGTGGTCAAGAACTAGGTCTCTCCCCTCTCAATGTTGAAATGTGATATGGTTCCAACATGGATACATGGAAAACTCCATGTCTTCTCTTGGTATTTGGTAACTCAAGCTTGAAGGTGACTCGATTAATCTTGGCCAAGATGGTGAATAGACCAAATCTTTCATGGTCTAGCTTTTCACAAGGCCTTGAGGTTTGCAAATTATTTCTGAGTAACCACAATTTATACCCAAATTGATAGGATGGATTTTAAACATGATGCCAATCTTCATAATACTTATATTTTTGTTGAGCTTTATGGATATCTTCCATGAATTCTTTGTAAATGTCCATGAGGTACTAGGCATGATCTCTAGCAATTGGGTTCTTGGCATGAATTGAGAGTTGTATATCCATCCTTGAATGTTTTCCATGAATTGCAAAGAAGGGAGTCTACTTGGTAGATTTATGAGCATTGTTGTTATAAACAAACTCTAAAAAGGGTAAAAGCTTGGGCCAATCATTTTCATGATAGTTTATGGTGCAACAGAGATACTCTTCTAGGACTTGATTCACCCGTTCTATGTGTCCATAAGTTTGTGGATGATTGGCTATCAACGATTCAACTTGAACACCAAGGAGCTGGCATAGATTGTTCCAAAAGTTGGATATGAAGTGTGGACCTCGATCACTGACAATATCATCACGCAATTCATGAAGCCTAACTATGTATATGAGAAAACCTCTCTTAGTGGTTGCACCTATGATTCTCTTGGTAGTTAGAATGAAGTGTGCCATGTTTTTAAATCTAGCCCCACTATAACAAGAATGGTGTCATACTTATCTTACCTTGGTATATGTATGATGAAATCCATAGATAATGAAGACCATTCCCTTTCTAGAATAGCTAAAGGTTGTAGGAGGCCATGAGGTTTATAAGGTACCTTTGATCTACTACAAGTGTCATAGGTTCAGATATGTTATTAGACTTCCTTCCACATTGAAGGCCACCAAAAATCTCTTTATATGAATCATATTGTTTTATTCACTCCAAAATGTCTTGCTGCAAGGTTATAATAATGTTGCTAGAGTATTTCGATCCTAGGCTTTCTTGGAGGCATGTACAATAGGTTCTTATAGAATAAAAACCCATCATTTTCCTAGAACTCATTTACTTAATGACTTTTTTTCTTCTTGAAACTTTTGCTTCACATTACAAGAAATTTCATCATGTGATAGAGTCTCATGAATCAAATGAGTCAAGGCTAAGTCTTCGTGATGGTTTGAAGAGATGGTGGCAAACTGAAGGCGTTCACTCTTGAGCAATACACTCTTCTTGTGATCAAAAGCCTCTTCACCTTTCTTTGGTGCAAGGGAAGATCTTCTTCACAAGGCATCTCACAGACATTGTTTGCATCCTAGATGATAGGTGATGAGAAGATCAAACCTAGATAGAAGTTACTCCATCTAGATTGTCTTCTATTGAGGATGCAGGTGGTCACAAAGTACTCTAATTTCTTATGATTTTTGTACATAATAACTTTATGAGTTATTCCTTCTAGATGGTGATTCCTAGTATCAGACACATCCAATATGGCAAGAAGTTCTTTATCATGGATTTCATAATCAATATCTAGATGATATGCTTGAATGATATGCAATTGGATGTAGGTGTCCATCATCCACATTTTGGGATTGGATTGCTCCCAAGTGAAATTCTGATGCATCTCTCTCTAAGAAGAAAGGCTTGGTAGAATCAGGGTGAGCTAGAATCGGAGCACTGGTAAATGATGATTTTACGGTGTGAAAGGCTTTCTCTATGTCTTCATTCTATGATAATTTTGTGTTTCTTGTAAGCTTTGTAAGAGGCCTCACTATCTTGGAGTAATTTCTAATAAATATCCTATAGAAATTCCCAAACCCTAGAAAACACTGTACATCTCTGATGAATATCCTATAAGAATAGGCAAACCCTAGAAAACATTGTATGTTGTATATTGTACGTCAGATGAATATCATAAAATTGACTTGTGCTTGTTGAGGAGTTGGGTCCTTAACTTGTTCTTGGAGACTCTAAAGTGATCCCATCAACTATTTATGTGTTTTCCACGATGCTTGGTTTTGGATAGGATCTAGTCTTGCCAAGATCTCAGGGGAGCACTAGATTGTGCTATTTGACTACACTAGACAAGAATTTGGAAATTTACTTCTAATTACAAGAAAACCCATGTAGGAAAATAACTACAAGACTATGTAACTAATTGAAGACATCCCACAACCTAGGACCGATAGGTATGAATAACTAGACTAGAGATGATAAAGGAGATCCCACAACCGGAGACTAGAGGTATGGAACAAGATATCTCAATTACAAGAATTCCCTTTACGGAGGTGAACTAGATACAAGATATAAATAAAAAAAATCTCATACTACGAGATTACAAGATGACAAGGTAGGATGTCCAAGAACTAGACTAGAAAAGACCAGAACAATGATCAAGACAAGAACTAGAACTAGAACTTGGAAAGTACTTACTTGGAGATTGTGACTCCTTGAGCTCCATAGACTCGAATTGGTAAGACAGAGGATGTATTGTGGCCAAGCCATCATATAGGTTTTCGATGACGGTTATTAAAGGCAGTTATGACCTGATGATATCATTGATGATATCAAAAATCCAAACAAGATCTCTAGATGTCAAAATTTAGCAAGTAGGTACTTGATCTTAGGGTTCTGGCATGTTTCGGATGCAATGAAAGCATTGGTTTCTTTTGAATTTGGAGCTTGTCATGAGTTATAGAAGTCACATATAATTTGAGGTTTAGGATTTTTTCATTTGTCCATGACACTTAGCTCTATGCTCAAATAAGCACTTCTGTTGTGTGAGGCCCAAATTACATATATTCCATAGAATCCTTGAAACATGTTTCCTTCAAAGCATAAGTTAATTTTATATTATCCTAGGTGTCATCTATAGACCTCATGTATTTGAGTAACCCAAATGAGAGCATCATGGAATATTATTAGAGATGGAGTATTTGTATATCTAGCTGGCCAAGGTTGGAATGAATGATGACCTCTTGAATGTAAGATGAGGCTTTGTCTATAAAAATGAGTTGGCATAGTTCCAAAAGAAGTAGAGATCGAATTCTCTACGACACTCTAAACGTATAGTGGCCAAAAAGTCTTTCAAAGGTTATCTTGGGTATATCTTCTATTTTGATCCTCATTTGGGGATATCCAGATCTTAAGTCGATCTTAGTGCATAGAGTCACTCCACTCAAATGAATTAATAGGTCATCTATGTCCAGGAGTGCAAACTTATTCTTAATTGTTCTTTTATTCAACCCCCTATAATTGATATGTAGTCTATAAGAGCATTCTTTCTTCTTCTAAAATAAGCATGTGCTCCCCAATGTGAAACCCTTAGTCTTTTCAAGCCTTTCTTCATAAGATCACGTTCTCGAATGTTAAACTCCTTTAATTCATCTATGTTAAATCTACAAGGTGCTATAGAATATTTTTCACCCCCTGGGTAAAGGTCCATGGCATGGTCAATGTGCCTAGGTGGAGGTATACAAGGAAACTCTTAAAAAATACATATCCATATTCTTTCAAAAGTTTCTTTTTATCGGAAGTTTTTTGGCATTATTTTCCCCATTCTGATTGTTCACGCACACTAGAAATACTGTACAACCATCACGTATGCCTATAATTATCTGCATAGCAAAACGGAGAATGGGCATAGGATTATGCACATCACCTAGAATGTGGAGAGATTCATCATCTAGCATTAGAGTGATTGTTCTTTTCATGATCAAGTGTTGCCAAATTTAGAACTAACCAGTCCATGCCTATAATTCCATCACTCTATTTTATTTCAATAACATGGAAACTCCTATAAAAGCACGTATAAAAAAAACATTAATGCAAGGTTTTCAATGAATCCTTTTGTTTAGTGTAGTAATTTGCTGGCCATCTCGAGAGGTCTTGTTATCTATGTATTTAGTAGTATCCCTAAATTTTTGGTACCAATTTGAAAGATAGAAGACAATGCTTACCACCCAAATCCATAAAAAAAATCTGATTTTATGCATATAAACCATACCCAAAATCCTAAAGCTTGCAATTCTTTTCAAACAACGGCAATGAAAGTAAGTGGAAATCAATCAAAGCATGTATCTATGTTGCATTTCTCAATTTGTGTTGACAAGGAGATGACAAAAAGATTCAAGCGACGGTGCTAAGAGAACGTCAATACTGGACAAATATCAACTACAACTAGGGAAGAATGATTGCTTTTCTAATTATGAGTGTAATTCTTGGTCCTATCTTGTATAAGTTTGATAGGAACTCTAAGTTTGGAGTGGATGCAAGGGAAGGGTGCATGCTTATTAGTTGAGTTTTGGGATGAAAACTGTTGGGAATTCTATACCTCAAACAATACAAATCAAAGTTATTCATCTCAAGGAGAGAGCATGCACTTTGATGAATGGCGCAATTCTTAGGAGAAAGGGATAGTTAGTAAGGAAGACGAGGGCGACATGCAAAGTTGTTGACTTCTTAGAAGGGAATGTTCGTGTGTGAGGTTCAGGGCAAGGTTCTTTTTTTGGGTGGACCTCAAAGCTTTCATGTCTTAGAGATGCTAAACAAACAGATGCTCCTATGCATTCTAGTGGTGGCTTTGGTATTGGTGATCATTTCAAGAATTTAAAAATGTGTTGTGCATGATGCATTAGGCCCTTCAAAAAGCCTTTGATCATGAATGGTTGAATTGATGCAAGCCTACAGATGGTATACACACGAAGAATAATAATACCCCTCTTCACTAAGCTTCCAATCGGCTTGAAGAGAATCAAAAATGGGATTTGGGAGTTTTTCTTGTGATAGTTTCTATTTAGTGACTAATTCAATAGAAATATTATTTCTTCTTGGAACAACATCAAGATTCGGGTGTGTTGAGATATGAAGATTAACATGTGATGATCCAGATGACACGTATCACTTTTTCATTTCTCTGACATGTATACTGATCATGCCGGTATATCTCAGAGACACTTCATTGAGCTTTATTAGATTTATCTATCTAGAGTGATGGAACATTTTATTTCTTGCCAAATCACTCATTTGCAGATATTAGGTTTTTCCTTATGTACTAGTTTTTATATATTGCACTAGTTGTATTCTTGTTTTCAGGTCATTCTTGTACATTCCTTTTCATGTAATAGAAAACGAAGAAGAAGATTATTCTTCCTTGCTTCAATATGTGTGTGTGCTCCTCTTTGATTGTAAGAGCATGTGTGTGTGTGTGAGCTCTCTTCCGTATCTCCTTCCTCATGATAGGGTCGGAGGTAATGAGATCAAGTGGAAAGGATTCCGTCATTTGGGAGTTCGTCACTTCAGGCTCATTTTGGAAATTACTTCAGAACCCTCATCACGAACCCTCCACCTTGCTATAGAACTTAGCAAAGTCGTGACTCACTTTTTCGTGCCGCTAATCAAGGTACGCTCTATTATTTCCCCTCAAGGAGATAGATTGTAGGTTGTAACTTGTGTAGCATATAGTCGTGTTTGTCGTGCAAATGTGAATAGTGTCAAAGATTGTTCAATTGTATTGGTTTGAGAAATTTAAGGCATCTGAAAAGGAATTTTAGCAACTCGGTGACAATAAGAGAGACAGAGAGAGGTTGTAACTATATGTTTGAAGATAATTCAGTGGAAATTTGAATGCTTTCAGTCATCTTGCTCTCTAGAAAGTTATGAGAATAGAGGCCGTACTTTAATTATGTTTCTATCTATTTGTTCTTTTGTTGTTAACCGGGTTGTTCACGCTTGAAACAGCCCCCGTCTACATTTTTCTTCAATGGATGAAGCTACTTTGGTTTATCTAAACTTTGGTTTATCTAAAATGTGAACTATGTGTGGTTTTGTGTGATTTTAGGGTAAAGTTATATCACGCATGGAATTTTCCGCTATTAGCCATTTTATTCCCATATATGAATCATACTCCATGCGAATGAAAACACAAAATCTGGAATATACAAGGATCTCTAGTGTTATTTATGTCCTTTGCATAGTATACACCACTACATTTTCCAATGCATGTATAGTATGCATATGATATGGATACAGTTTTAGGCCTTGCATAGAAACGTTTCTTACTATTCCATGCAGGTAAAATATGTTTCTAAAGTTGCTCAATCACATGCAAGATGATCTTATCTTATAAGCATCAAGCAGATATTTCTTGGCCAATCTGAAAGATATGTGGGTTTGAAGAGGTTGAGGGTGTCATAGAGAGTTCAGTCTCTACTTTTGGAATTTTTCGAGCTCATTTTTTCGAGAAAATCCTCAAATTCAATTCTAGAAGTCATCATTCGTGCCAACTTTCGAAGGATACATAGACAAATACTCCATCTGTGATAATACTCCATGATGATTTCATTTGGGTTGCGCAAATACATGAAGACCACAAATGACATCCGAGAAATGATAGCATTCACTTATTTCTTGAAGAAAACATGTTTCATGGATTCTATGTAACATATGTAATTTGGTCCTTAGTCAATGCATCTGCTAATTTGAGCACAGAGTTAAGTGTGCTTGAGCGGGATGCAACCCTTGGTGTAGAGTGAGAACAAAAGAAGAGAATGCCATGGCTTGCAAAGTGCCCACAATGAAGCTAGGTTTCCTGGGTCTACAGTGTCAAACCAGGGACTGGTATGCATGGGCATGTAAATATATTATGGCCAAAAGCTTGATGAACATAGTTTGTTGAATCTAGTGTTATCTTTCTCGAAACTTCTGATATTTATGGTCCTTATGCTAACGAGGGTCTCGTCGATAAGTCTTGGAAGGGGATAAGGCGTAAAGTTAAGGTCGTCACAAAGTTGGCATTTGTTATGAGGAAGGCAAACACAGATTTCGAGGGGAGTTTAGCTAAACTATGAAGGGAGGAAACTGATCATTCCATAAAAAGGGAAATACATGAGAGAGAGAGAGAGCTTCATGGCATCATTCCGCTGAGGAGAAGGGAAAAGTCAAATGAAGCTCTCCACATGGCAAGCACCTAGGGGGAAACAGAATAACAGCTTTGGCTCTTTTATTGACAAAATAGGAGGAACTTTTGGAGAGAGAACTTCGGTGTGTAAATGAAATGGATAAATTTAGAATCTTCAAAGTGCAGTGATAAAGGCATTGTGAAAAAGGGAATTGGATGCTCTAGGATTCATTAGAAATCGTTCTTATCATCCCTGATGTCTGCGCATCAAGTTGAAATTTTTATGTCCTTTGTGTGCGCACCATGGGGACTTCATTCCTTTAAGGAAAATGATTACCTCCGATTGAAAGGTAAACTGAGCAAAAAAGAGGCATGTAAGAAAACGGTTCTTTGTTTCAATTCGTAAAGGAGAAATTTATTCCTTGTGATTTCTACAGAGATTGTTCTGTATTGGAACCTCTCATCACTTGCCATAGATGGAAGAACGAAAGGAAAGAGTTGTATGCTAACATCTCATCTTGGCACTACAATTTGAAATGCAATAGAAAGATGGCATGGAAGATTATGCTACGTTTGTATGAGAAGAAATAGGGAAGCTGAAACATATACATGTTAGTGCATGTTCTTCAACCATTGACGTCAAAAAAAAGGGACTAAATTATGTATTTCTCTAGCGGGTAGTAGCAAAAGTTCAACAACTTTGGATGGGTGTCTTTTAAGTGATGACAGTACAGAAAACAAGGTTTTATTTTTGGAGTTCGCTAATTTTAATCAAGGAAAAATAAACGTACATTGGGTACTGATCCGACAATAAAGAGGATGGACGGCTATAAGAACGGAGTTTCTCTCTTATCATGGGGGCTGCGACTTGGAAGATAGTTTGGCTTGTCTGCAGAAGACCGGTGTTGAGATTCAATGGTTGGAGTGATCGGGCAGATTGTCGAAGGGAAGTTCAGGTTTTCGCTTCTCGATGGGTGAACGCTCGAAGTTTCAGCGCGTAACAAACAAGCGCTCGCGTTGGATGGAGAAGGACGAATACTGAAGATATGAATGGTACTCATTGTGAGTTTCAACTTTTGTCATACATCTTTTACAGCCATGTGCATATCATTGGAACTCATAAGCTAATTTATACAAAAGCCGTCTCCTTCAGAAGTTCAACACTATAGATATTTTTTCTTTTAAGGAAGTTCGGCCTTCGGCTATTCTCCCGAATTTTAATTAAAATAAAGGAGAAAACTTACAAGTGAATGGGACTAGTTCCCATGGAATTTCCCAAAATTCCACAATGTAGAAGACAAGTTCGGTAAGCTAGAGGGCATTACAAATGAGGCGGACAAATCTATCATTTCCCTCATGTGAGCCCCATTTGGGTTTCAACTTCTTATTTTTGAGGAGATAAATATAGTGATGTCTAAACGGTGGAGATCTAGAAGAAACAAGGATTTCTCAATTGACCATTCCTTTGGAGTTTGGCCAAAATTGACAACACATCGCTACCTCCAAACCTTCCAAAGAGTCTCACCACTATGGCATTCGAGAGCCTTCACAAGAAGCCAAGAATCTTACCCAACAACGCCTCTTGCCAATTAATTTAGTTCGTGAGTCTCAGTACCCGCGTCACGTGATGCCAGATAACGCGGAACTTGGGGCAATTGAAGAAAAGGTGAACTAAATCTTTGATGCATCGATGGCAATGCTTACACCATGGATTGGTTTATAGTGAGTCCTCTTGGGCTAAATTGATCTTCAGAAACATGAAAGACGTTAGTTGGCCATCTTGGCTTTTGTTCTCCCTCCACCCAATGTCCCCTAAAGACTCTAGCCTTGTGTGTTCCTTATGGAGGAGTTGGAACAAGGCCAAACAATTCATCAGAATTAGTGATGAGTGGAAGTGGGTGGCTAGGATAAGGCATTAGGGGGATGGAGTCTTGGAACTACTAAGTGTCTATGGAACAAGGGGTTCAAATAGTGGAAACAGCTCTGGAAATAAGAGACCGGTTAGTGGACCAGGTTCGAAGACTTAGACCCGAGACATAGAGTTACCCTCGAGGAATGGACTCTTCTTCAAGGGAGGTGTTTAGCTTGGGACCACTCAACTACCCGCTTTCCCTATGGATAGGATCTGCTTTGCCTGGAGGGCCTCAAATGGAGCAATGGTAAAAAACTATCTAGAATCCCCATCTTCAAAGAGAACTTAGATGTTCATCACACCCTTAACAACAAGAGGTGGGACCAAACTTCGATTGGAACTAAACATCATGTCTATTTGGCACCCCCTTATTGAGATCAAAAAGTCCGTTCTCATGCTCCAGATCTTGCATAAGGGTATCTAGTCAACACTATAGACTTTTCATAGAGATTGTCACAGAGTCATTTCGTTGATTGTAGCTCATAACTTCAATAAGTGCCGTCATACGATAGTTCGCACCACAGTGATGTACTGCTATTTTTGTTGTATAACTTTTTGATCCTCGGAGGCTATTTTCTTCGTGGGACCAGCAGATTCGAAGATTAACGTTTTGTTGTTATATCCAAAGTTTACGGAATTTGTGTTATTGATAACATAAAAATGAGCATTGTCATGTTTATAGCTGCAAATAGGTTGTGATGTTCTAGGATCTCTACTGGATATATTACAGCATGCGTGCATTATATGTGTTTCAAAAGTTAGATGCAAAAACAATTCGGCCATCATACATCACTTCCTCAATCAATCATGTTTCTTCACACATTTACTCTCCCTGTGCTATGACTTTCCTAATGCAATCAATTTTCACTCTAACAATTCATTTCTATGCACGTTTCACTTCATTCATATTGTCTACATTTATTGTAACAAGTCCCCTCTTGTTGCTGCTTTGGCTTTGTCTACCTAAGGCATCACTTCTTTCACTGTTTACCACTCCAATATGGCCAAAGGATTTGCTGATAACCACTGACCTGTTCAACGAGTTGATGCTTCTACTGCATCTACGATTGTGATTGCAACCACTGATGAGATGTGTACAATGGTAATTTGCAAATTACAGTTACTATCACAATCAACAATCAACCTCTTATGTAAAAGAGTCTATTTTGGAATTCTGAGTGAAATTTGTGTAATTGAGTAGAATTTCGACTTTAACGGATTTATAAGTTCAATTCATAAGCTTTGATGTTTCAAACAGTTCCTTAAACAGACTTACGAACAACCTTAATGTTAGAACCTAGAAGTTACGTCGTTTGGCATTGAATTATGCAAAACGAAGTACAAAGAACTAATGTTTGTTTTCTCGAAAGGTTTAATATTGTTTAAGCCACATGTAGTACAAAACGGAACAAAACAAACCTGTTTTGAATTCATATGAGAGCGTTTAGTATTCATTCATTGAACTATTTAAATATTATAGAGTTGAAGGTAGATATGAAGTTACTTGATAAGAAAGTTAAGGGGATTCCTTTCTCTTGCATACAACTCGATTTGCTTATTTCTTTTTACCACGTCCAGTGGATGAAAATCAAAATTTAATTGCTAACCTTTTACTTCCAAATCGAAAAGTTTTAGTGGCCAAGAGAACCCGTGACTCTTCACCATTTGCTTGAGGCACCCCGCATGCACCCATATTTAGGAACCGATAGTTGGAGTGGATCTAGCCCACTCTGTCCTTCCTGGCAATAATTTGACCTTTTGGATTAACAAATGATCCTGTCACATTCATGTGATTGATGAAAAATATTCTTTAGGATTACCTGGATGAATTCATCGTAGTATTTCTTGATGATATATTTGTATAGCCTAAAGATCATGAGGACCATGCGGTACATCTCAAGAAGACTATGCAAACTCTTAAGGAAAATTATATGGATAGAAGACTAAATTTTTCTTTGCTAAGGAGAAAAATGTGTATAAAGGAAGATTGATATCTAAAGAGGGAGTTCATATGTACTAGGATAAAGTGAAAACAATAGTTGATTCACCGGTTCTTCAAGCTATAAAGGATATTGGAAGCTATCTAGGATCGGTGCAATATGAAAGAGCATATATTAAGGTTTTCTCTAAGATAGCTAATCCCCTTAGAGAGTTGACTAGAAATAAGGTAGGAGTTTTGTGGAATTATGCATGTTAAAAATCATCTCAATCGTTGAAACAAAAAGTTATTGCAAATTTTATTTCGAGAATACCAAAAATGGAAAAGCCTTTTGTGGATGTATGTGATGCAAATGGTATCAAGATAGGATGTGTTCTTTCACAGATGGTAGGATGATTGCATATGAATCCAACAAAACAAAAAAGAAAACATGAACTTAATTATCTTACTCATGATCTAGAAATGCTTGCAATTGTACATGCACTCAAGCATTGGAGAAATCTATTGTTAGTAGCTAAGTCTAAATTGAGAACATATCATTAGAGTTTAAATTACATTTTCACACAACCATTGGTAAGAATAGAGAAAAGCATTGGATTGAATTAATGAGCGAGTATATTTTTGACATTAATTATTTTGCTTGTAAGGAAAATAAGCTTGTTGATGCATTGAGTGAGAAACCTTTATGTAATCTCCTTTCAATAGTAAATTTTGATTTCCTCAATCAATTTCAAGAATGACTAAATGATGACACTTTTCATGCACCTTTCTTGATTTTTTTTGCAAGCAAACAGGGGATCAATGTATCACAAGAGATTTCAATTGAAGAATGGATCTTTGTATTGTAAAAATCCACTATGCATGTCTTCTTAGTCTACATTGAAATTTCAAATATTGCATTATTTTCATGATGCACATTTTTTTGCACATCCATGTTATTCAAGGACATATATTAAAATGAAGTACTCTTACTTTTGTCCATGTATTAGGCAGGGTATTAGTAAATATATTATTGAATGTTTGGAGTGTCAAGAGGTAAACTTTGAGTTTAAGAGAGAGCATGGAATGCTTCAACCATTGGATGTTCCAAATCAAAATTGGGAGTCTATCTCTATGGACTTTATCACTTGATCACCTATGACCAAAAGTAAACATGATACCATTGTCCTCAAGATTTTCTTTCCCCTCTCATTCATGAAGGCCTACAGGAAACACAATCAATGAAGGTCATGAGAATTCCTTTAAAAGTCCAAGATGCATCAACAATGTCAAAGGCACTTCACATGCAAAGTTTTGAAGAAATAAAGCAAATCCAGTGTAGTACTTGAAGCTAGTCAAATTTTGGAAATTAGGGCAAAAATTTCAATGTCATCAAATCACATGAAAGTTAATATACTTGTAAAGCCTATCAAAGGCAATCTATAGCCTAAATCTGACATGTAAATGGATTTTCTAGCAAATTGATATGCCATGAGTATTTTGGAAAAATGTAATTTTTCCACTTAGACCCTAAATCTTGTATAAGAGTTTTTGTTAGCCATATGGTTTGGCATGTATAAAGGTCATATGTGGCTACATATTTGTACAAATATTCTATCCTATCAGAGCTTGTTAGACACCTTAATCCCACCTTGCAAACTTCCAAATCTAGTCGAACTTGTATAAGGGAGATGCATATGGGAGTTTTTTCAACATATTCCTAAAGGAGACCTTTCAAAACATAGCCCTCAAAAATTTCATCTTCACCAAAGGATATATGGAGGGTCAAAGAGCACAATATCCTATTTTCAAGGTCACCAGAGTTTACTAGAATAAGAAAATTGAAGGCTTGAAGTGATGCCACATGGAAAACAATGATTAAACCATGTGTTACAGTCAAGATGATCTCACATTCAAGGGTGGAGATGCACTAAAGCTTAAAACACGTAAGATCCATGAGTTTTTTCATCGGATAAGATAATTTTGGTAACCAAAGACCAATAATGCAAAGTTCTTCCAGAAATACCGTCTTATCTTATCCAAATTGATGTCAACACTAATCCAACAACCGAGATCTTCCCCGCATCCAACAGTGGACAATGAAGGAAAGCACTTGATCCTAGGGTTGACAGTTGATTTCTCTGGTTGACAGTTGATTTCTCTAGATCCAAGGGCCAAATTCATAAAAAGAAATCCTATAAAAATGTGCCTCAAAATTCATAGAGCATCGGTGTTAGGCATCCATAGATCCCTCGCTAGCACATGGTCATCATTCATATATTGATAAGAACCCCTCCATATGATTTAAATTTTGAAAGTGTATAAGGAGCTCCATTTTTGGACCATTCTTCCTTTTGAAATTGATTCATGTGTATGGCATTCTTTTGTTCTCATCATTCATGTTCATAAAAAGAGGTTTTAAAGTAGAGCCAAATAAAATTGTAGGTGAACATCTCAAGTGGAAATTCTCACTAAGAAAATGGAAAGTTTTAATGCTACACAATCAAATTTGGTAAATACTGTAGATGCTTTACAATCTAATTACATCAAAACTTTCCAAAATCAAATGAATACAATCTCTTTTCGAGATGCTAATCAACATGTTAGAGATCCCAATCAACTTCCACAAGTAGCTCCTACTGAAGCAGATCAAGTTCCTCCAATTCATAATCCTTCAATTCAAAATCCTCCTCCTCATGTGCAAAATCCTCAAACGTATCAAAACATGTGTCCTCAAGCTTCTCAAAAAACTTTTCAAAATCCTCAAAATGAAAATTTTCAAAGTCATCAACCATATGGAAGATCCTCTTGCACCTCAAGTACCACAAGCTGCTCCCCAAACTCCTCAAATACATCAATTGCCTTAGCAAAATCCTAATTATCCTATGCAACCAATACCTTATTAACAAAATCCTCAATTTCAAAATTTCCCATCACAAATGAATCAAAATCCTCAAAATATCAATGGTTTTGTGTATGGTCCTCATAGGTGTCCTTAGTATGATTCATTAGAGCACCTTTTGAGAGATTGTGAACTATTAAAGGCTGCTAAGGAGCAACGACTAGTAATAGACATAGATAAGAAAAATTGTGACTATTGATCTAGGCTAGCTTTGCAAGGAAATTACGATATGGGAGGAATGGAAAAGCACTAAGAAAATATAACCATGAAGGATGCACAAACTAGAGGGGTGAAGGTAGAAGCTCTCGATGAATAAGAAGTAGAATCAAGTAAACCCAAAAAAGAAGTTGACTTTTTCATAGAGGATCTAGTAAGAGCACGAGATAAGTTTAGGAGAATAATGGCTTGGGAGTCATCGATAGAAGATCAATCTCTTATTTCTCAGTTATCCAATGTAGAAGAAAAACAAAAAAGAGATGAAATTGAGCCTAGTGAAAGAAGAGTGAGTCAAAAACAAACCTTAGAGGGAATAGAAACCATCATAGAGCAAGGGGAACATCACAACCCAAAGATAAAAAACAAGAATCACAACCCAATGAGCAGAAACAAGAGAAGAAACAAAAAGGTAAGAAGCCAAAGCAAACAAAAACATAGCCAAAGCCTTTAAACAAACAAGAAAAATTAAAACAAACTCAAGATCAAACACAAGAACATGAATGAAAACAAGATCGCGAGCAAAAGCAAAAGAAACCAAAGAGAAAACCTAAATCCTTCTTGATATTTTAAATTGAGAGAAAAATAGATTCTATGGAGATTTTAGATGACATTTTGCTTAAGAGTGAAGTGACTATGTCTTTAGAAGAATTTTTCTCTATTGTAAAGCATTATTTCAAAGATAACTTTATCGGCCTTAGTAAAAGGAAAAGGTTTCTGCTTAATCTAGATATTGAGATGCAAAATTTTCTAGATCAAGATTAAGCTATGAATGAAGCCTTGAACTTTGATGAATCTAATGAAGAAGACCTTGATGATGATGAAGTAAATGTTAATAAAACTTTCTTAGGACCTATTCAACCTGACCATGAAAATCATGAAAAATATTATGAGAGTCACTTAAAAAAAACATTTTGGTCGAGAGGTACATTAGAGATGCATGTTAAAATAGGCAATGATAGGAACACTATCATTGTAAATGCATTAGTAGATTTTGGCTCCCAAATCAATGTGATTTCAAGAGAAGTCTATGATAAATTTAGATGGCCCATAGATAAAGATTGTGGATGGTGTATGAGAAGTGCATATCATGGTGTAGGTACCTTGTATAAAGCTCATGCTAGTGTGCCCATATCCATAGCACAAATCATATAAGAATTTCACTTATTTATTCAAGATAATTGCTCCTATAAAGTTCTCTTATGTCAGCCAATTATTTGTGAGAATTGTATGGAAACTAAAGCCATGGATGATGGGTCTACCTATGCTAGACTTAAGTTTAAGGATGTAATGCAATCACTTCAAGTCATGAAGGTAGGAGTGAAGCATCTTAGGAATCGATTGTCAATTAGAAAAAAGCCTATTGTTACTGTTGTATTTCGAGTTCTATGGAAGCACGTGAAAAGCACAAGGAAGAAGAAGAAGCTTGGAGCACAACACAATTTGTTGATATACTTAGGTAGTGATGTGTGTGAACACACTAGGACCACTTGAGTAGTTTTTTCCCTCTTTAGGAGGTTTTTTCCCTTGGCTTGTATATATGCCTATTGCCCTAACGGTATCAGGAAGGAGATAAGGAGGGAAGTGCGGCGTGGGGTTCGATCACGCCTCGATGTGGGTCATTCTCCCTATTCGGCTAGCAACGTCTACATGCTGGGTGCCTCGCCCCTGGTGTGGTGGTTGTATCTTACGTCATGTGCCCATGCCGAAAGAGTGAAAGGCTTGGTCATGTGCGTATACTCGTAAGTGGCACACGGGGGAAGTAGTTTTCATGGATGAAAAATAAAATTATAGTGCAGAATGATTTAACTATGCTTAGTGATACAATGTAAATACAGCAAGAGTCCTCCAATAAATGTCAATAATGTAGATCAATGATACAATAGGCCACTATAGTGTGGATCGGTGATAGAATAGGCTGCTACAATGCAGATGAGTGATACAATATGCCGCTATAGTCCAGATCAGGTAATACAGTATAGACTTCCCGCTACAATGTGAGAAGGTGACCGCGGGCTTCTGTTCAGTCCTCATGGCACGAACTTTACTTCAAATCTAGTCTTTGTTCTTAGCTTCGAGTCTCCAAGCTTTCTTCAAATAACTCTCTTTACTTCATAAAACTGTAATAACTTGGAGAGAAGATCCACAAAGAAATCCAAGGGGGTAATGCTTCGATTCAATCTTCACAAACTTTTCTTCACTTCATGTAATATTCTTCAAATCATGAGAAAGTTCAAATTGAAGAGGTAGTCCATAGAAGTGTTCCATGGGGAGCGGGGGGGGGGGGGGGGGGAGGGGGGCATAAAAAATCATTAGTACAATTAGAAATATCATGAAATTTCATTTACATTTATCCACTTTAATTTCTCTTTCATAGCAATTCCATATGCAACAAATCATTGTAAAAAAATCAAACCCAAAACAAAGTTTTGACTCTCTTTTCCTAAGGTTTAATTTCAGCATAAACTCCCTTGCACCTCCTTATGCTATCCTTGAATCATTTTCTTCCTTCCCGAGTTTCATTTATTTTCCTTCCTCTTCTCCCCTCCTTTCTTCCTTCTCGTTTGCCTTTTTTTCCCTCTTCCTATTCTACCTTCCTTTCTTCCTTCTTTTTTCCCTCTTTCTCTTCTCCTCTCTTTCTTTCTCTTCTCCTCTTCTTTCTTCTTCTCTTTTCTCTTTCTCTTCTTCTCTTCCCTTCTTTATTTCCCTCTTCTTTCCTTCCTTTCATTTTTTCTTTTTCTCTTTGTTTCTTCTCCTCTTTTCTTTCTCTTCTTTCTTTTTCTCTTCTTCTTCTTACTTTTCTTTCTTTTCTTTCGTTCTTCTTTTTCTATTTATTTTCTATGTTTCATTTTTTTCTTTTTTTCTTTATTTTTCTTTTTATTTCTATATTTTCTCTCACTCACCTTACAACTAACTCTCTCTATCTCTCTCAACGTAGACTCTCTCTCTCTCTCTCTCTATAACTCTCTCTCTCTCTCAACTTTACAGCAAGCATCACAACCAATTTATCTCTCTCTCTCTCTACCAACTCTACAGCAAGCACCACAACGGAGCTATCTATCTCTCTCTCTCTCTCTCCCACCAATCTCTAGATCCTACTTTGAATCTCTCTCTAGCTAGAATTTATTTGCATGCCGCCACCATGATTCTCTCTCTCATTCTCTCTCTCTCTCTCTCTCTCTCTCTCTCTCTCTACATTGTTGCACCAATCCATCCATCAGTGTTTGGCTCTGCTGTGCTATATCTATCCATCTCTCTCTCTCTCTCTCTCTCTCTCTCTCTCTCTCTCTCTCTCTCTCTCTCTCTCTCTCTCTCTCTCTCTCTCTCTCTCTCTCTCTCCCCTCTCTCTCTCTCTACAATTCCATGTGTTGGTAGCCATAAGTCGGTAGTTCCTCTCTCTCTCTCTCTCTCCATTTCCATGTGTTGGTAGCCATAAGTCGGTAGTTCCTCTCTCTCTCTCTCTATAATTCCACCTGTCGGTAGCCATCAGTTGGTAGTTCTTCCTCTCTCTCTCTCCATGCAGATTTTGGTGTGCGCATGCCCAAGTGCATATTTCTCTCAACAATATGCACATTTGTACCTGCAGCCTGTTGTGTTGATGACCCTCCCCCTTTCTCTCTCTCTCTCTCTCTCTCTCTCTCTCTCTCTCTCTCTCTCTCTCCTGGCATTCTACAACCATCATAAGGCCAATCGAGTCCCTCTCTTTCTCTTCTTCTTCTCTGACATGCAATAGCCAAGATTTTGTGCCGATGTGGAGGTGAGTGCAAACCATGTGAATCGGGTCTAATCAGGGCACACACAGAGTGTATGAAGCTAGTGAGTGTTGGAAGGTCTTTCTCATAAAAATCTGAAGGTGAAGATGAAGTTGTGTATGGAGAGGAGAGATTTCATGATTTGATTATGAGAAGGGGGAACACATGGATGTATGCATGATGAGAGCAAAAAGAAAACCACACACATGGATCAATTTTTGAAAGGAAGAATGGTCCAACAATGGAGCTTCTTATACACTTTCGAATGCATGGGGTCTTGTGGATGTATGCATGATGAGAAGAAAAAGAAAACTACACACATGAATCAATTTCTGAAAGGAATAATGGTCTAAGAATGGAGCTTCTTATACACTTTGAAAACCGAATCATATGCATGGGTTTTTGTGGGTGGTATGAATGCATATGGGTCATGATGTAAAAATGAATAGAGAATTTTTCTCTCAATCTCAATGGATCATCCTCATTGGTTCAACGCATGACTTCAGAGCCTTCTCACACATAGAAAGAGATAGAAGACATGTAAAAAAAATATAAGAGACTAAGAGACAAGAGACAAGACATCAATTAGAAGATATTGTTATGACGTATACATACATGAATGTTGCGAAACGTTAAAATAAGCATTCTACTGGTCAAAGGTGGTCCGCACGACCCTCTCACCATGACAGTTCAACCGATTGTCACATGTAAGAGGATAGGTTCCACTTCATTGACCCTATGTGTTTCTAGGATCGTGATGTGTTTCTAAATAAGTATAAGACTCATAAAACCAACTCTAACTCACTCACATGCTCCAATGAGGTTGAGCAAAGAAAGAGAAATTGGGTTTATGAGCCTATCGTAGAAAGGAAGTCTAAAAATTGATTCTAGGAACTATGCTCTTACTATCCCACCTTGGATCCTCACACACTCAATTGAGGGTGATTTTCTCAAGGAAACCATGTGCTAGCAAGGGCCCTATGGATGCCTAACAATGATGCTCTAGGATTTTGGAGGGGGTTATATAGTTTTTTGAGTGAATTTGGGCCCTTGGATCTAGAGAAATCAAATCTCAACCCTAGGATCAATTGATTTTGATTACAACCATTGGATTTATCAAATGGATGGCTAAGATTGGTTCTTTATATGATATCTAGGGCAAAGCGGGGAAAAATATCTTCAAATCATTGAAATATCTGTTCACAATGAGAGATATGGTCAATAACAAATTTACGATATCCAGATGAATCTAAAGTAATGTCCTTTGCACATTCTTGACTCCCTTTAATTGGAATATCATCAATGAATGGCATGGTTATATGAGGGATAAAAGCATGTAAGACCATATTCATAGCACTCATCATATGAGCCACATAATTAGTCGCTCCTTGAGGTAAAGTACACATTCACACTAAGCCTAAAGGAGTTTTTATTGTGGTTATATCATGACTATCAATTGTTAATTTCAATTGGTCATATCTCAAATATGACCCATTTGAATTGGAATGGGTCAATAAACGCATCTAGAATGTGTCTTGTTCCTACATCCCTTATGGTGACTTTATTGACAGGTTGCAGATCTTGAAAAAAACATAGTTTCCCATTCTTTTTAGGCACAATGAATCATCTTTTGTGGTTATATAATGACTATCAATTGCTAATTTCAATTGGTCATATCTCAAATATGACCCATTTGAATTGGAATGGGTCAATAAACTCATCTAGAATGTGTCTTGTTCCTACATCCCTTATGGTGACTTTATTGACAGGTTGCAGATCTTGAAAAAAACATAGTTTCCCATTCTTTTTAGGCACAATGAATCATCTTTTGAGTAAGGTGCAAAAGATGGCTCTAGAATTCTCATGTTTATCTTCTCCTTAAGTAGTTTCATTAGTTCAGGTAAGTGAGCGTTTGGAAATGGTATAGGATGAAAACTCCATGCAATATGTGGAATAGTAAAGATTATCATGGGTGCAACTAGGTTAGGATCTATGCAACCAATTTCATGAGGATACATAGTAAAGGATTTTCAACGGCTACGTATGACTCTCTCAGATTTATCTCTCTCTACTTACAAAAGAGAGTCATCATCTCTACCAATTTTCACTTGTTTGATTGTCTCATCCGTGAATGTATGTCCTATGTTTTTTATATCCTAAAGAATTGGGTCGTTTTTCACTTAATAATTTTTTCAGTACTTGGGGTAATGGTTGAGCTATGGGTTTTATTTTTTTTTCTACAGTTCTGTAATTTGTTTCAACTAATGCATCATGTGTTGGGTTAAATTTTGAGCAGTTGTCAACATTGAGAGCATATTCTTGGATAAGAGCATACTCATCAAGGGAAGAAAGAAGAATAATATGGGGATTATAATTTTGCTGAAGACATAACTCTAACTCCTCAAGAGTAGAGAAACAATGAGATGTCTCAATCACATGCTCAATGTACTCATCATGTTCCATGACTTTGTTGGTTTTATATTTTTTTGGGTTTTTCGGATAAAAGACTTGGATAATTGACTCTGGTGAAGAAAATATAATCTAGAATGTGGAAAACAAAGTGACAAACTATTGTACAGGTTGGTTGATTGCAAGATGTCAATCCAATGTCCATTGTTGTCCCGCTCAACAACGGATTCTATCCGAAATTTTGATCATATGTAGCTCCAAACATGAATCAAGGTGCACAATCACTACAAGCATGCTCATGGCCCTGACTAACAGTAGGCTTCTTTCTAAATGACAATCGATTCCTAGGATGATTCACTCCTACCATCATGACTTGAAGTGATTTCATTCCATCCTTAGACTTAATTCTAGCATAAGTAGACCCATGATCCATGGCTTTAGTCTCCATAAGACTCTCATAAATAAAGGGCTAACCTAAGAGAACTTCATAGGAGCAGTTATCTTGAATAAAAAAGTGAAATTCTTCTATGATTTCTCATATGGATATGGGCACATTAGCACAACCTCCATAGAGGATACCTACACCATTATCTGTAGTTCTCATACGCCATCCACAATCTTTATCTATGGGCCATCGAAACTTATCATAGACTTTTCTTGAAATCACATTGATTTCAGAGCTAGAATCTATTAATGCATTTATAGTGATATCATTCTTATCATTTCCCATTTTAACATGCATCTGTGATGTACCTATAGACCAAAATTTTCTTTTAAAGTGACTTTCAGGATTGTTTTCGTGATTTCCATGGTGAGGTTGAATAGGTCCTAAGAAATTTTTATTAACGTTTACTTGATCGTCAAGGTCCTCTTCATTAGATTCATCAAAGTCTAAGGCTTCATTCATAGCTTAATCTTGATCTAGAGAATCTTGCATCTCAGTATCTAGATTAAGCAGAATCCTCTTCCTTTTAATTAGGCCGATAAAGTTATCTTAAAAAACAGGCTTTGCAATAGAGAAAACTTGTTCTAAAGACATAGTTACTCAATTCTGAAGCAAAATGTCATCTAAAATCTCCAAGGATCTATTTTTCTCTCAATTTCTAAAATCAAGATGGCTTAAGGTTTTTTTTTTGGTTTCTTTTGTTTTTGCTCAGGATCTTCTTTTTGTTCATGTTCTTGTGTTTGGTCTTCAGTTTGTTTTGATTTTTCTTGTTTATCTAAATGCCTTGGTTCTGTTTTTCTTTGCTTTGTCTTCTTCCCTTTTTGTTTCTCCTCTTGTTTTTGCCCATTAGGCTATGGTTCCTATTTTCTATCTTTGGTGATGTTTCTCGTTACTCTATGATTTTTTCTATTCCCTTCAAGGTTTGTTTTCGAGTCACTCTTCTTTCACAATGCCGAGTTTCATCTCTTTTTTGTTTTTCTTCTACATTAAATATAAGAGAAATAAGAGATTGATCTTCTATGAGTGACTCCCAAGCTTTTATTCTCCTAGTCTCATCTTGTGCTCTTACTAAAGCCTCTATGGAAAAGACAACTTCCTTTGTGGGTCTACTTGATTCTACTTCTTGTTCATCAAGAGCTTCTAGTTTCACCCCTCTAGTTCCTACATCCCTTATGTTTTTCATAGTGCTTTTTCATTCCCCCCGTACCATAATTTCCTTGCAAAGGTAGCCTAGATCGATAGTCACACATTTTCTTGCCTATTTCTATTACTAGTCATTGCTCCTTAGCGGCCTTCAATAGCTCACAATCTCTCAAAAAGTTCTCTAATGAATCACACCAAAGACACCTACGAGGACCACACACAAAACCATTTTGATTGTGAGGATTTTTATTAACATGTGGTGGGCAATTTTGAAATTGAGTATCTTGTTGATAAAGAAATGCTTGAATAGGATAATTAGGATTTTGATAAGGCAATTCATGTATTTAAGGAGCTTGGGGAGCAACATGTGGTACTTCAGGTGCAAGAGGAGCTTCCATAGTATAGGGTTGATGATTTTGAAAATTTTGATTTTGAGGATTTTGAAAAGATGTTTGAGAAGCTTGAGGATACATGTTTTGATACATTTGAGGATTTTGCACATGAGGATGAGGATTTCGCATTGAAGGATTATGCATTGGAGGAACTTGAAATGCTTGAGTAGGAGCTACTTGAGGATTTTGATTGGGAGCTATAACATGTTGATTAGGCTCTTGAAAAGACATTGGGTTCATTTGATTTTGGAAAGTTTTGATGTACTTAGATTGTAAAGCATCTATAGTCTTGCCAAATTATATTTTGTAGCAATAAGACTTTCCATTTGCTTAGTGAGAATTTTCACTTGAGATTGATCAACTACACTTTGCTTTGGCTCTACTTTAAAACCTTGACTAGGTTCCATCATTTGAGGAATAGGACGAGATTTAAAAAGCATAGCATGGGGTTGTTCTCTAACTTGCTCCTTAGTTTGTGGAAGGCTAGCTTGAGAAAGACTAGTTTGCTCATAAAGCATGGATTGTCTTTGATGTCTATGGGCTACAGCCTCTACTACTTTATGCATTTTTTACCAATTGTTAATAAGACCATGGCGCTTATATGGCTCTTCTAATCATCGTTGAAATTCCCTACAAGTTTCAGGATGAAGAAGCTTAAGAAAATTGATCACAAGATCATGTTCCAAAGTCATCTTATCCTCATCAGGAAGTTCTTCATAGCCTATAATATATTCATTTTGTAAATGAGTAATAGAGCTACTAGGCTTTGGGGAGTTGACCCGTCGTAAGAATCCATCCCTATCGTTTGGGCTATAATCTTCCAGATAGAATTATTTGAGCATATCCTTTCTACAATCACTCCAAGGAAGACTATCATATTGAATGGCACGGTTTATGATATAGCTATCAACAATTCGTTCAAAGAATAATATCAAAAGATATTCGGGAAGACCAAAAATCAGAGCTTGCTCTTCAAAAAAATCTAAGTAGCTTGTAATGTTGATGCCATTTAATTTTCCCTTCTCTCTCAACATAGAAGAGAGTATTCTTTGGCCTTGTTTCTCAACAATAAGGGATTTGAATCATTCCTCCATCTTATGTGAATAAGCAAGTGATTCACTATGTTCTAGATCTCTCACAAATGCATTTACTTCTAGACGAAGATTTGCACAATATTGTGAGAACTCTAGTGCAACACTTAAGAATGAGGATGATGAACAAATGTGAAACAAAGGATATGGATCACAACCTCCCAACAAGATCAAAAGCAAATGCCACGAAGCATTTAAACGTTGGGTTCAACTATGGAGGTGATCGCAATCCGGGTGGATCCGGTCTAGTCGCCGCACACACAAAGTGTATGAAGCTAGTGAGTGTTGGAAGGTCTTTGTGATAAAAATATGAAGGTGAAGATGAAGTTGGGTATGTAGAGGAGAGATGTCATTATTTGATTATGAGAACGGGGAACATATGGATGTATGCATGATGAGAACAAAAAGAAAACCATGCACATGAATCAATTTTTGATAGGAGGAATGGTCCAACAAAGGGGCTTCTTATACACTTTCAAAAATCAATTCATATGCACGGGTTCTTGTGGATGTATGCACGATGAGAACAAAAAGAAAACCACACACATGAATCAATTTTTGAAAGGAAGAATGGTCCAAGAATGGAGCTTCTTATACACTTTGAAGATCATTTCATATGCATAGGCTTTTGTGGGTGGTATGAATGCATATGGGTCATGATGTGAAACTGAATAGAGACTTTTTCTCTCAATCTCAATGGATCATCCTCACTAGTTGAACGCATGACTACGGAGCTTTCTCACACATAGGAAGAGATAGAAGACATGTAAAAACATATAAGAGAGTAAGAGACAAGAGACAAGAGACATGAATTAGAAGATATTGTTATGACATACATATACATGAATATTGTGAAACATCAAGCTAAGCATTGTACTGGTCAAAGGTGGTCCACAAGACCCTCGTATTCTATATGTTGGCTGTTGAGGATATATTGGATGGTACCAATTAACCATTGTAGGCTTATATGATGCGACATGTATTGGTTGCAAAAGGACTGTGGGACATTGTGGAGGGTGTTGAAAAACCTCATATTACACTTGCAAATGTAGGTATTAAAGCTGATGTAGATGGCATTGAAGATGCTTATATTCTTCAGATTCCTATTCGTGCTATGGTTTTTACTACACCTACTGTAGAGCAAATTTGTTGGGATGGCATAGATGCTCACGCACATGCAATGACAACCTTATCTCTCGAATGTGCCACTATTCCTCACATTTGCTCTTGTAGAACAACCAAGGATGCTTGTGATACACTTACCACATTGTACCAGGATAAAAATGAGGCCTGTGTTGCTTACCTCCGAGAATAGTTGGAGAGTGAGGATATGAATGAAAGTGATTCTATGGATAGTTTTCTAACAAAGATGAAAGCCTTGAAGAAACAGTCGATTTTTGCTGATGAAATTATACCAGATAGCACACTTGTGTAGACCTTTCTGAATAGTCTTCCTAATTCATATTAGAGTTTTGCTTCTACTCTTCATCTAATGATGAAAGGCAATCCAAATGCCTTGTCAAGAAGAAGAATAGCAAAGGTAAGCAACAATTAAATGAAGAAGAAGGTACAACTATCCAAGCCAACTTCCTAAGAGGAAGAGGATGTGGCAAAGGTAGAGGAAGAGGTAGAAGCAATAAAGATGGAGCCAAAGCTTGCTGGATTTGTGGTAAGACAAATCATTTAGCTCATCATTGTTGGCATAATAATCAGAATAATGGAGGATATAATCAAAACTTTAATTCAAGAGGAAGAGGTGGTAGAAACCAAAGAGGTAATTTCAGAGGAAGAGGTTACTTTGGAAAAAATGCAAGTAGAAGATTCCAAAGTCAATCCTACAACAATACCTACTACAATTATGGTTCAGATCAGAAGGAGGATTCAAATTTGACTATGAATGCAACTTGTGAAAGACAAAGTGAAGACCAAAGAGTCTTCTACATTGACTCAGGGTGTAGCAATCACTTGAGTGGTAATATAGCCTTGATGATTGATTTGCAGAATCAGGTAACTAATCATGTGGTTCAAATAGGTGATAATACAAAGCACAATGTGAAGTCAATTGGATCAGTGAAGGCCAAGGATGGAAGTACTCTTCTGAGTAGGTCTTGTATGTTCCTACAATTCCAAAGAATCTTATAACTGTAGGGCAAATTGTTGAAAAGGTTATTAAGGATATGGTTAACAATGGTTCAATTCTTGGATTGCCTAATGTTTCAGGACAACACATGACATACATATGTGAGGCTTATCAATTAGCTAAGGCTCATAAGCAATCATACTCTAAGCATGGTTTCATGTATTGAGAGAAGCTTGAATTGGTACACACAAATGGGTGGGGACCATCAAAGGATTTCAGTATAAATGGTTCAAGATATTATGTGATTTATGTTGATGATGCTACCAGGTGGATCACTATATATGTGATCAAAGATAAGTCAGAGATGTTCAATACATTTAAACATTATCATGTGTATGCAGAAAGAATCACATGTCAAACGTTGAAGAGACTAAGGTCAAATGGAGGGGGAGAGTATTTCTCTAATGAGTTTAGTGATTACTTATGGAATGCATGTATAAAAAGGGAAGTTACTTGTAGGTACTCTCCTCAACAACATGGTGTAGCCGAACGGAGAAATAGAACTCTTGTTTAGTTTGCAAGATCAATGATGAAGGAGAAAATTTGTCCAAATTATTTGTGGGTTGAGGCTGTAAATATAGCTACATACTTGGTTAATGGGTTACCATGTAAAGCTTTGAGGCGAATGACACCTTATAAAGCTTGGTGGGGTAAGAGACCTACCTTAGATCATTGCAAAGTATTTGGATGTTTGGCTTATGCATATGTGCCATCTTAGTTGAGGCATAAATTGGAACCTAAAGGTGAAAACTTTATGCTCATTGGATATGATGATAAGCAGATGGGTTATAGATTGTGGAGTCCATCCACAAAGCAATTCCTTGTATCAAAGATGTAACATTTGATGAGCAAGGTACTTGGTATGCAAGAACAATCAATAATCATGGAGGTGATGAAGAAGTTTTGAATCAAAAGAAAGGTAAATCAAAGGTTCAGATATTTGATGAAGAAGAGAACAATAGAATCTAATGAGCCAAAAAATTCAAGAAGTGGAGAACTCAGAAGGTCATCAAGACACAAATGGCAACCTACGAGGTATAGCTATGACACTTCTTTTTTGACTACCAAAGATTATGCTTACATGGTGAAAGCAGAGGAAGACCCTTCTACATATGAAGAGGCAAAAGGTAAGGAAAATTAGGAGAAAGCTATGCAGTAAGAGTATGATGCATTGATGAAGAATGAAACATGGGATTTGGTTCCTAAACCAAACAGTTAGAAGATCATTGGATGCAAATGGGTCTACAAGACAAACAGGTTTGCAGATGGGAGTTTGTCTAGGTATAAAGTTGGGCTTGTTGTGAAAGGGTATGCTCAGACATATGGTATAGATTATGATGAGACCTATAGTCTTGTGGCAAAGATAACCATCATGACACTCATAGCCATTGGTGCATGTAAAGGTTGGAGATTATGTCAATTAGATATGAAGAATGCTTTTCTTAATGGTTATATTTCAGATGATGTTTTCATGAAACAACCACAAGGGTTTAGAGATAAAAGGTATTCAGAATATGTATGCAAGCTCAAGAGAGCTTTGTATGGTTTGAAGCACGCCCCAAGGGCATGGAATTATAGACTTGTGAATTTCTTGAAAGAACTTGGTTTCCAAGTATCTAAAGCTGATAGTAGCTTGCTTCTTAAAGCAAGTGATGATGAGTTCATTTACATGTGCACCTATGTTGATGACATAATCCTTACAGGTACAAATGACAAAAAAATACAAAGCCTTAAGAAGCAAATGGAGAAAGAGTTCAAGATTAGTGACTTGGGAGACTTGTTATATTTCTTGGGCATAAAGATCTCATATACTCAACATGGAGTGTATGTGAATCAAGAAAGGTATTTGAGGAACTTGTTGATCAAGTTTAAAATGGAAAACTGCAGGGTAGCACCTACTCCAATGGAGGTGAATCACAAATTCAGCAGATATGGAGGAGAAGAATTCAAGGATATGAAGCTATATCAAAGTCTGGTTGGTATTCTAATCTATGCAACATTAACTAGGCCTGATTTGTCATATGCATTTGGAGTGTTGTCTCATTTCATGCATTGTCATAGGAAAGAACATTGGGTTGCAGGACAAAGAGTGTTGAGATACATTAAGGGTATACTCAAGGAAGGTTTTTATTATGGTTTTACATCAGATACAAACATCAAGATATACGGTGATATAGATTAGGTAGGTAATCTTGATGATAGGAGATCAACATATGGATACTTGTGTTATGTGGGAGATAAGTTAATTTCTTGGTGGTTCTAAGAAGCAATATACAATTGATTTATCATCTACAGAGGTAGAGTATAAAGGTATGGTGAAAGCTGCAAAGGATGTCATATGGTTAATGACTCTCATGAAGAGTTTTGACATCATTCAGAGTACACCCACTAGTCATGGAGATAATATGAGCTCATTATATCTAGCTGCTAATCCTATTTTTCATGCCAGGACTAAACATATTGAGATCTAGTATCATTTCTTAAGAGAGAAGGTGATTGATAAGGAGATTGAAGTCATACGTACTTCAACAAAAGATTAGATTGCAAATATGCTAAGCAAAAGCTTGGATGGAGGAGAACTACAGATACTTAAAAACATGGCAGGTATAAAGAAGATAGAGAAAACCTCAATTGATGATTGAGGGGGAGCTGTTGGTGAAAATCAACCATCAATTGATGTCTTGGATAAAGTCTTGAAGTCAAAAGATGAAGAAAAGATCAACAAATGAAGTTTGAAGATAGGGCATGCTCAGGAAATGGACTTGTATACAAATGTACATTAAACTTGTAGTTAGCTCACTTATACCTTTGTTATGGTCATGAGCTTGTGCATATATGCCTATATATACAAGTACAAAGTCAGGGAAAATATGAGAGAGCATGAGATGACAAGAATTAGAGGCTCTCAGATTCATTAGACACTTTAGAAGTGAAGAAGATCTCTCTCATCATGTAGATGTAAAAATTTTCTGAGTAGAAAGAAAAGTTGAACCCAATATTTTGATGTGTTCTCCTTCTGTGTTTGATCATTTCAGGAATCCTTTTGTAGATGTCTAATTTCATAGTTAATTCTTATATGGTTAAGATTTGAGAGCCCAATTATAAACAAGCTGAGAGAATTATGTGTAGGAGCATATGTATGTCAAAAAGTGATGAGTGTCTTTTGAAACAGGTGCAATCGGGATGGTCAAAGAATTGATCAGATCTTAGTGCATAGTGTAAAATTTTACACAAATGAGGAGTCAAAATCTAATTTGGAAAGTAATCCATCTATGACTAAAAGAATTTGATTAAACGGGTTGTACATTGGGAGAACCATGCATTAGAAGTTGCAGGTGTCAAAGTCGATATACAGGAGGATAGTTTCACACATAGGTAGATTGTTTGGGTCATTTCTCACGATTTAACTTCCAAATGGTGTGCAAACATTAGGCAGCAGCTCATACAAATTTTCACTGAAAACTTTACACATTTGGTTAGTCAATGATTGATTTATGTGTAGCTGACGTTTTTGAGTAGTGACTCTCTTCACACTTAGTGCAAATCTTGATAGTTTGACATTGGTCTTCCAAGATTAATCAAGGTTTTGATTTATTCTTGATGTAGAAGTGTTCTAACATCAAGGATAGCTTGTTCTTTTGGATACTAACACTCTCCATCAATAATGACTTTTCAAAGTAAATAAATAAAATTATTGAAAACCAAAGCCTATTTACGCATGATATTCTGCATAAAAATGCAACTTGTATGTGAAATTGTGGATAGGACCTTCGTGATTGGTTGCTATGACATTTTCCCAATTTTACCAAATTTCAAATCAAAGATGTGTTATTCTCGTGTTAAATATAGAAGAGAGTCCATCCTTATATCATTTAGGGTACGTCCTTATATGCATGTAACATGTTACATATAGATACGAGAGTTTTAATCAATCTTCAATGGCTACTGATAGCTAATGACTTTAAAAAGATATCATCATATTTTCTATCTTCCACATTCTTTATTGATGCAATTATCAAAGAATAAAAGCAAATGGATGTAAGTAAGAGAATTTTTATTTTACCTTGTTGCTTTACCCATATATATAAAAGTAATGAAAGACAATATTTATTGTTTTTTTCTCAAAAAAATCCCTGCATAATTATAAACCATAGATTAGGAAAAAAAGAAATCTTATGGTGTAATAGATAGTGGAACCTTCATATTCTATGTGATTGTGAAACATACATCCCACAATATTATACACAACTAAACAATTCTCTTCAACATATTAAAAGTAAGTCAATTAAAAGGGAATCTAACCCATGAAATTAGTTCTTACACCATATAAACCACAATTTTTGTATCAATGCATTTTTGTCACAAAAGGTCTACCCACTTTGCTACATGTAGATTTTTTCAACAATCACTCAAATTGTTCTAATGAGATCAAGATCCCATTTCTTAAATGGTTCCTATTTTTGGTCCAAGTATCTTTATAAGTAGTTGCCTTTCATAAATGAATTTTTTTAAGGCTACAAAAATGCCAACTATGAGATTCATAAATGATAAAAGATTTCTCTAAATAAATCATACATCATATAAATGTACCATTAGAAAAATATAATTCCAAAATGGCATATGAGTTTATGGGATCACATGTAACATGGAAAAGGGAAGCATGAGGTAAGGTTTCATCAATGCTACTATTTGGTTTGTCACTATGAAGGCAAGACAAGTGATCAACTTGTGAATGAGATGATTTGGCATGTACACTAGTATTGTACTAAAAAAATAGGAGTTAAAACACATAGCACAATATAACATTAGGAAAAAAAGTGAACTCTGCATGGGCCTTGTAAGGATTCCTAATTTTTAGGGATTAAGCTTAATCTTGTACTTTGTTCAGGGGACAAAGTGCATTTAAGTGCATTTAATGGAGCACTTTTTGGTAGGATGAAGTAGGCTTTTCTTTAGGCTGAGCAAGGATCTTCTCTCTCTTCTACACATAGAAAGAGAGAAAAACCACTTTCCACCTCATCAAATCCGTTCATCTTTGTGAATAAAAAAATGACTTTTCTGAAAAAGTCTCATTTTCAGCTATTCTTTATTCAAAATGGCCCATACTTTTATGTATATTTCAGAACTTAATTTTTTTAGTCTTGTTTTTATAAAAACATACTTTAGAAAACATACTTTTCAAAATCCCTCCAAAAGTTAAGTGCCACATCATCAAACTCGTAACTTTGGTTGCCCAAAACATGAATTTTTGAAAAAATGCTCATTTTCCCTCTAACACACTGAAAAAAGTCATTTTGAGCTATCCACATACCAAAACACACTTTTTGTCTTGCACACAGCTGCTGTACTTGCCATTCCAACCATCTCTATGCTTCTTCCCATTCGGTGCTGGAGTTTTGGAACGTCATGGTGCTCACATGTATTATGAACATGACACCAGCACCAGTGCGTGCTCCTCACACAAAGAGTGTACATGTTCGTGTTCCTACAAAATTTGCACCAACAACTAGAGGTAGCAATGACATAGATTCTCAAAATGAACGACATGCAGCTGGAGAGAAGAATATTGATCTTTGGGTCAATGGTGCGTTGTATCCCTTAGATCCAATGGCTAATCTTCATCCTAGATTCCATAGTATCTCCACATTTCTACAATTCTTTGGTAGTGGTGAAGATGGACTGCTAGCCTATTGCAAGCGATTGTCTAACCATTCTACATGTATAGCTAATTATTGGATGCAACAATGTCATCACAACCATTTCAAGATACATAGTTTAGAGAGTGCTATACACACTTTAGAAAGTAATATCTAATCTTTGGATGAGAACAATAATAGACTCCAACAAGATGTGGAAGAAAAGGAGAGCACAATTACAAAGTTAAAAGCCAATCTTACACAACTAAAAGAGACTCCACTTGGGATGAGATATAGGAAACGACCAATATCATCCTTTCAATCTCTTTCAACTGGTGGTGGAGCACGGAAGCGACGTGTTTACACACTTACGTATGTATTTCCCTTGTTTATTTATGTTAAAAGACTTGTAGATTGAGTTTCTTATTGTGCAGGTCATTTGTTGAAGATGCAAGTGCTTCCTCAACAATGGAGGATCAATTGACGTTTCTAAATTCTTGTCCCAGCAACAAACATGTGCTTATGATTTTGGATTCACTAATAGGAAATCACATCAAAACCCAAGTGATTAAAGATTTTTCAGGCAACTTAGAAGATATTATTAGTCCTAGTGAGGTACAGATGGTATGTGATGAAGCAGGTGTTAGTACTAGAGCATACACTACATTGTACAATCTTTTGAAGCAGGCTCTGCAAAACAAAGGTATTTTCCAGAGCATTTTTCCATGCCCTTACAAGGTATCTCTGAAGAAGAAGATAACCAATGAGGACCTGCATATAGAAGATGTTATGCCTGCATCCATTTATCATTCATCTACATCAAAGAAAGAGTTGAAAAACACATCTAGAAAGGGATTCATCTACACAAAGTATAACAACATATTTGTCGATTTGGAGAGGCTTCAAAAAGGAAATGGTTAAATTTTACAAATCCACAATTCAAGGTATATCCATTGTTTTGATAATGACATTCATAGTATTTTTAATAATTATTTGATGTAGATTGTGGTTCCAAACTCAAGTTTGTATTGAAGCTAGACGAATGTCAAATCATAAAGGGACATCGTATGGAGAGACTTAGTCTGACACTCATGAACGAAGCTATGGCCCATGCTATTGTTGATGATAGTGAAGAATCCACCCATCACTTTACATATATTGTTCAATCTGAGAAAGATATATGGTGGTTAGGTGCTATTGAAGTACCTAAAGAATCCAATGATGTTCTTACATGGATTTTCAGTAGGACCCCATGGATCACAGAGGTTATAACTTCTCAAATTCATGGTGCCAAAATCACTGTAGAAAGCCTTGGTGATTTTGAAGTAGAGTGGCACTTAGGTGGGGACTTAAAGACTATCAAATGCATGTTAGGGTGCAACCAAGGCGCATCTACTCTCTATCCTTGTCCATATTGCACACGAGGTTGTAAACGAACAAAGAGAAAACAAACCAACATAGATGATTTAGCTCATGACACAGATGCAACTCCATCTGTAGAATGGGATATACCTTTAATGAGGTGTCCCATGTTAGGTACACCTAATCGTGACATGTCAGATAAGGATTGGAATCCCATTATTCTATTCCCTTTCGTCAATGTCCACTTTTGCACCTTGCATGCCTTCATGAGAATTTTTGATAGACTATTAAAGCTCCATATAGAACATGCATTTGCCATGAAGCCAGTTGATAAATCTATTCAAGCTATAAAGAAATTGGAGGAACTTCTTAATTCAATTGGTTCTCATGGTGGAAATGTAACCCTAGTTGTTAAGAAAGTTGGAGAATCTCAAGATAGCTTGCAACAAGTGTCAATGACAGGGAATAAAGCAAGACATTTTTTTAGAAGAGGTACTACCACTCAAAATAATGAACATTATGAGCTATGGAAAGACCTATGCATGATCACAACAGACAATGACTCTCAAGTTGATCTTTGTAATAGGAGAAAGAAAGTTTGGTCGAGCTTTGATAAGTTGGTAGGCTTAATGGGTCTGAATAGGTCTAGTGCTAGTCAACGTCAAATGTTTCAAGAAACATTAGTGGAGTTCACCAAGTTTTTCATTCAAACTTGGGGAGAGAGCAATATAACACACTACATTGTAAGTGTAATCTTCTTCTACAAGTGTTCATTGCACTTACCTTTGTCCGATGTACTTAACAATTTTTAGCATATTTTGTTTGCACATGGAGCTTATTGCATGCATTGATATGGGTCATTAGAGATTTTCAATACCCAAGGAATGGAAAAGTCACACTACAAATCGAGGGGTGTCTACTTCAAAAACACCCGACATGGTGGTGGTCCAATGCAATCAAACTGCATGGAGGAGATGTTTAATTGGTTTTATCGCACTACATTCTCTAGAAAGTTTCTTGTGGAATGACATAGGGATTCAAAATTGGAAAAACTTGCAAGAATGATGCAACACAACATTGCCAGTGAGAAATGGAAGTCATCATTAGGTCCTCTTCATCATGCACAGTGGCGTGCTAGGAGACAACAATAAGGCTCAGCTTGGAAGTAAATTGAATTCGTTATTTCCCATTATGTGGTAAAGCCTATGATTATTGTAATCTTGGTTTCAATGTGTTATTATCTCATATATAATATTTTGTATGGTTTTAAACAAGTTTTGTCCATTCTAGTGTGAACAAACAGTTTTTAAAAAAACTCTATAAATAGAGAGAACTCACTTCATTTCACATTTTTTGCAACTCAAGAGAATGGCACGCACCAAGAAAACTGCAAGGAAAGATCGTGTCTTCTTTCCTAGCCCTCATCTAGGGACACAATGCCCACCATGGTTGCAGCCCCCCAAAGACCCCGAAGTGGTTCCCAGAGCACATCTGTGCCTGTGTCACACGATGGCACACCACCTGGGAGCAGTCAAGCGCGAGAATTTGATCCTTCAAGGGTGAGTTCTTTTGCTTTCATTCCTGAGGAAGCATGTGGCTTTGCTGTGATGACTTGTTTTCCTAGATTACATTGAAAGTATGTGCTTCTCTTTCCATGAGGTACATAGAACATGATTCACAAAGCTTTCAAAGGGAGAATTTTGTTCTCTTATGCATGCTTTACCTTTCTCTCGTACAACATTTTTCTTCATTTTTCATCTTCATGTTGAATTTTCAACCAAAAAACATGATGCAAATAAGGTTTTAAGAGAAAAAAAAATCATCCCCAAATTTTGCCTACATGCATAAAATGACCTAATTATTCATTCTAAATATTTTCCCCACAATGTATTCTAGAAAGTAAAAAATTAATTATTTCACTATCAAAAGGCCTATTACAATTCTTCCCTCCTTTTAAGAACTCTATCCTTAGAGTTGGAAAGAAGGATAATGTGCCAAAACATCATCTAACTTTAGCCAAGTCGAACCTTCAACTAGATATGTATGCCATATCTCCAAAATCTATACTGGAGATATATTTCTATGTAATGTTTACCTTGTGTCTTATACTATTTTAGGTTGAATCTAACAAGAGCCATCACCTTTAAGTTTATAGTTGTCCTACAAAACATGAGCAACATTAGGTACATATCTTTTAAACAAGATAACATGATCTAAAGAATGCAGATTTAAATATTTAGGTAACTCCAATAAACAAGCAAGAGATCCAATCTTTTTCAAAACTTTAAAAGAACCTACGTATCGTGGAGAAATGTTCTCCTAGCAACAAGTTAGATCAGTGAGGATTGACTTTAAGACATACCATATCATCTATTTGAAATTCAACTGGTTTTTTTAATCATAAAATTTCTAGTGTCTTTTCTCAGATTCTTTTATATGTTGCTTAAGTTTTCAGAGTTCATCCATATTCTCAAACATTTTCTTTATATAGTTCTACTATATTTGGAAAACACAGTTATAACCACACATAACCTCAAACATAGTCATTTATATAGATTCATGCATTGCACTATTGTATGCAAACTTGATGAAGGGAAAATACTCACTCCATTTATCTTGTTTTTCATTCACATACATACAAAACATATCCTCAAGGTACATGATCGATCCTATCCATTTTCCCATGAGTTTGTGGATGGAAAGTTTTACTTAAAGTTCCAATAAATTCAGATATTTCTCTAAAATATTTTCATAGGATTATGGAATCTCTATCTGAAGTTATGCCTCTAGGAATTCCATGTTGTCAAAAAAATTCCTTAACAAATATTCTTGCAACATTCAAGGGAGTATGAGTCTTTTTCATAGGAAAAAAGTATGCCAGCTTCGTAAGTCCATCAACTACCACAAATATGGTGTAGAGATGAACCCAATCTGAGTGGATCGGGTCCAGTCACAACACATGTAGATTGTATCAAGCTTGTGAGTGTTGGAAGGTGTGTGTGATCAAAATGTGCACGTCAAGGTGAAGTTCGGGTACGCAGAAGCGACATGTGATTATTTTATTATGGGAAGGGGAAAATATGAATGCAAGATAAATCCATGCACATGAATGATAATTAAAAAATAAAACCATACACATGAATTGATTTCAAAAGGAAGAATAGTCTGAAAATGCAGTTTCTTATATACTTTGAAAATTTAATTCATATGCATGGGTTCTTGTGGATGTATGCATGATGAGAACAAAACAAAACCATACACATGACTCAATTTTGAAAGGAATAATGGTACAAGAATGGAGCTTCTTATACACTTTCAAAATTGGAACATTTGCATGGGTGTTTGTGGATTGTATGAATGCATGTGGGTCATAATTTTTGAATAAACAGAAAGTTATTCTCTCAATCTCAATGGATAACCCTCACTAGTTGAATGTAAGATTGCGAAGCCTTCTCACACATATAAAGAGATAAAAGGAGACATGTAAAAACATATAAGAGGCTAAGAGACAAGAGACATGAATTAAAAGAGATTGTAATGAAAGATATGTACATGAGTGTTGTGATACATCAAGCTAAACAATCTAGTGACCAAACGTGATCTGCATGACCCTCCCACCATGAACGTTCAACCGAATCTAAAGGGTGAGAGGATCCTTTATGTTTCTAGGAGTGTAATGTCTAACTTAAGAAGTTTAAGACTCATAAAACCAACTCTTACTCACTCACACACTCCACTGAGTGTGAGTATTCTCTTACTAGCCCACCTTGGCTCCTCACATGCTCAACTTAGGGTGATCATATCAAGGAAACCATGTGCTAGCAAGGGCTCTAAAGAAGCCTAACAATGATGTTGTTTGAATTTTGAGGGGAGTTTTTATAGTTTTATTGAAAGAATTTAGACCCTTGGACCTAGAGAAATCAATTGGCAACCCTAGGATCAACTATTTTTCATTACAACCATTGGATCTATGAAATGGATGGCTAGATTGGTCCTTTATATGATATCTAAGGCAAACGGGTGAATAATAGGTGCCCTCATACTCCACCATTGGATTTGGGGAAGATCTAAACCGTTGGATCCGTGCTCACATCAATTTGGATAAGATAAGCTGCTATTCTTGGAAGAACTTTGCATTATTGATCTTTCATCACCAAAATAGGCTTAGCTAATGAAAACACCACTGGATCCTCCTTGCTTTAAGCTTTAGTGCATCCCCACCCTTGAATGTGAGCTCATCTTGACCATATAACATGCTTCAATCATTGTTTGCTATGTGGCAGCCCTTCGAGCCTTCAATTCGCTTATTCTAGGATAGAGTGACCTTGAAAGGTGGATTTTGTGCTCGTTGACCCTCCAAATATCATTTGATGAAGATGAAAATTTTAAGCTCTACGTTCTAAAAGTTCTCCCTCAGGAGTATGCACAAAAAACTCGCATCTGAATCTCCCTTATACAAGTTTGACTACATTTGAAAGTTTTGAAGGTGGCATTAAGGTGTCTAGAAATCTCTCATAGCCTTGAAATTTCTTTAAATATATAGCCACATATGATCTTTATACATGCCAAACCATATGGCTAACAAAAATTCCTATACAAGATTATGTAGGCTCTAAGTGGAAAAATTACATTTTTACAAAATGCACTTGGCATATCAAAGTGCTAAGAAATCCATTTATATGTCAAATCCAAGATATAGATTGCCTTTGATAGGCTTAAAAAGTATATGAAATTTGATGTGATTTATTGAGATTAAAATTTTTGCCCTAATTTCCAGAACTTGACCAGCTTTGATCGCTAACCTAAATTTGCTTGATTTCTTCCAAGCTTTACATGTGAATATCCTTAGACATCCTTGATGCATCTTGGACTTGTCAAGGAATTCTTACTACCTTCACTAATTGTGTTCCTTGTAGGCCTTCATGCATGAGAGACGAGAGACAATCTTGACCACATTCGCCCCCACTAAATGTGCAATTCCTCTCAAAGTGCCACTCTAGTCTCTCACAAAAACAAAATTTTGGAAGCATAAAAATCTTATGTAAGAAAAATAAGCAACATGCAGAAAAAATTGATTATATGGATGAATGAATAGGGAACGTGACATGAAGAAAAATTTGCATGAAAAACAAGGTCTCATCAAAATCAATGCCTCTTGTCTATGCATAACCCTTTGCAACAAGCCTAGCCTTATAGTTGTCAACTATTCCATCAGGTTTATGCTTCAGCTTACATACCCACTTAGTGCCAATGGCCTTCTTCCCACAAGGCAAGTCACATAAAGACTAGGTACAATTTATCATGATAGCATCATATTCTGATTGTATTTCATCCATCCAATGTTCAAAGTTTTATGCTTCATTAAACAAAATAGGCTCACTCTCATCAGAGAGACTAGAGGCAACCATATCATAGCAATATGATGCAAAAGAGGCTATATGAGAGCCTGAAGGAGTATGATATGAAAAAGGTGCATCTAATTTGCTATCACACAAAGTTTACACCACCCGTTTTGGCATAGTTTTTGCATCATCAATATCAGCTCTCTCATCACCAAGTGCATCATGCAAATCTGCATTAGAAATGGAATGATTTCCATCATCACATGAAACCTATAAAGGCCGAGAAGTCTCCTGAATAGGGCTAGCTCTAGACTCTCCACCTATAAAAAGAGGCAGAAGAGTATTATACATGTCTTTGGAGCTAATAGATGTCTCCTGTTAGAGATAGACGTCTGTGGAAGCATGGGAACAACATAAGGAAGGAGAAGAAGCTTGGAGCACAACACACAATACTCAATGTATTACTAGAGAATGTACAAAGATAAATGACCCATTAGGGCAATAGATGTATATACAAGCCAAGGGAAAAAAGCCTCCTAAAGAGGCAAAAAAGTGTCCCCGCAGTCCTAGTGTGTTCACACACATCACTACCTAATTATATCAACCAATCCGCCTTGGGAGTGGTGCGATGAACAAGGAGCTGGAACTCACGTATAAGGAAGTGCCAAGCTATGTGGAAATCACTCCACAAAAGGAAGTAAGCCCAAAGCTTTGCGGAAAGCTTCAAACTTCTCCCTAGGAAGAGCCTTTTTGAAAAGGTCTGCAATGTTCTCCCGCATAGGCACATATGCCAAGCTGATCTCCCGTGCAGAGAACCTCTCCTTGACATAGTGGTAATGCACCTCAATGTGCTTAGTGTGAGCATGGAACACAGAGTTCCTCGCAACTGCCAATGCCCTCTGACTGTCATTGAAGATGGTGGTGGCAGAAGATTGACCAACACCCAAATCATCCATAAGGCATCTAAGCCACGCACACTCAACAATCGTTGTGAAAGCTGCCCTATATTCAGCCTCGCAACTGGAAGTGGCCACAGTAGGGAGCTTCTTCGTCAACCAAGATATAAATGAGCTACCAAGCATGAAGCAAAAGTCACTAGTGGACACACGAGTGTCATAGCAACCAACCCAATCACAGTCATAAAAAGCATGCAAATGTGGCAGTAGTGATCCCCCTTTGGGATAAAACAACCCAAGTAGCCGAGTACCACTCAAGTAGCGAAAGATGCGCTTAACCGCCTGCCAATGCTTGACTCCTAGGCAATGCATAAACTTGCTCATCTGTGAGATAGCAAACTAAATATTTGGCCGAGTAATGCATAAGTAAATCAAGCATCCAATAGCCTGCAGATAGAGAACAACATCAAATGCAGCTTGAGCATCATGAAGACTCAATTGTAAACCTGTCTCTGGGAGTGGCAATAGGCTTACAGTCCTCAAGGCCAAAATGCTGCAATAATGTGTCAAAAAATTTCCTTTGACATAGATCCACTCCACCATCAACTTGCGTAAACTTAATGCCCAAATAGTGATGCAAATCCCCAAAATCATACATCTCAAATGAGGCATGCAAATCAGCCTTAAAATCAACAAGATGCTTCTCAATAGGACTAGTGAGGAGCATGTCGTCAACATAGACAACAATGATCAGAAGCACATTATTAGCACGCTTAACATATAAGATGGTGTCAGTTGGAATGTTCTCAAAATCATGTGCAATTAGATAGGCATGTATCTTCTCATAGCAAGCATGTGGTGCTTGCTTTAAACCATATAACGCTTTCTTTAACTTACACATCTAGTTTTCATGCCCTTTTTGCAAAAAGCCATGGGGCTGAAAATCATACACTTCTTCATGCAAGTCACCATTCAAAAATGTTGTTTTAATGTCCAACTAATGTACATTCCAACCATGATGAGGTGCATGTGCATGGATGCTACGAACTTTAGTCGTTCGACAAGTAGGTGCAAAGGTCTCATCAAAATCAATGCCTCTTTCCTGCGCATAATCCTTTGCAACAAGTCTAGCCTTCTACCTGTAAATTGTACCATCAGGCTTACACTTGAGTTTGTATACCCACTTATTCCCAACGGCCTTGTTGCCAGGAGGCAAGTCACGTAAAGACCAAATACCATTCTTCATTATAGCATCATATTTGGATTGCATAGCAGCCATCCAATTTTCTAAATTTTGTGCTTCATCAAGTGGAATAGGCCCATTCTCATGACAAAGGCTAGATGCAGCCATAGCGTAGCAATCTGATGCAAAAGAGGCACTATGAGAGCCTCAATGAGTACGATATGACGGAGGTGCATCTATTTTTTTGTCATTGCAAAGTGTGCACCAACCATTTTGGCATAGTTTTTGCTTGCTCAATATCAGCTCTCTCATCAACTAGTGCATGATGTAAATCTGCATTAGAAATGGAATGATCTGTATCATCACATGAGACCATCAAAGGCTGAGAAGTTGCCTCATTTGGACCAGCACTAGATTGTCCATCTGTAAAACGAGGAAGCAAAGCATCATACATGTCTTTGGAGCTACCAGATGCCTCCTTAGTACATGAAAGCAATGGCTGAATAGCATCTTTCACAAAAACAACATCACGGCTAACCAAAATGCGTTTAGTCTATGGATGATACGAACAATAGCCTTTACTTTCAGAACTGTATCCAACAAAAATACATTTTTACTCCTTTATCATCCAATTTTCTGTGATGTTGTTCAAGCACTAATGCATATGCCAAACAACAAAAAACACACAGATGAGCAACAAATGGCTTGCGATCATGTGAAGCCTCATATGGAGTGATAGACTACAACGCTTTAGTGGGACACCTGTTAAGTACATATGCTGCACACACGACAACTTGAAGCCAAAAACTATGTGGTAAAGACTGACTCTTGACCATACACCTCGCCATCTCCATGAGTGACATGTTCTTTCATTCAAGAACTCCATTTTTTTGAGGTGTATATGGCAATGTACACTGGTGTTTTATCCCATGTTCAACCGGAAATGCATTAAAAGCAGAAGACATATGTTCCCCCCCTCGATCTAAATAGAGGGTGCACGTTTTACATGCTGACAGATTTTCAACCAAAACCAATAACTGTTTGAAGCACATGAACATTTCGGACTTTGCCTTCAATGGATATACCCATGCATGCCTAGAAAAATCATCAATGAAAGTCACGAAGTAAAGATAATTTCCAAAGGAAGATGTCTGCATAGGACCACAGACATCACTATCTACAAGCTACAATGTCTAAGTAGCTGGAACTGAACCATCTTTTGGAAATTAGGAACACTGCATTTTGCCCAAAATACAGCCTTCACAAACATGTTTTATAGGTGCCTCAAGTTTGGGCAAAGAGGACCCCATTTCAAACTTCTGCAGGCATAGCAAACTAGCAAAATTCAGATGACCAAAGCGTGCATGCCAAAGCTTTGCATCTGACATAGCCTGAGAATCATGTACTGCACATGCCGAATCATTCAAAGATCTTTCATAATCTATGAGCTTATACAACCCATGACATAAAATACCAGAAGCAATAATCACATTGCCATTTGACAGATCATGAGCTATGCACCTGGCATCAATAAATTTCACAATAAATCCAACCTTGGCTAATGCAATAACTAATAATAGGTTCTTCTTGATCCTTGGCACAAATAAAGCATTTGAAAAAGTGAAAGAACTACCATCAGTAGTAGTCAAAATGATCTTACCAACTCCCATAACAAGATAAGAGGAGTTATTGGCGCATGTAACAGTATTCCCTGTAGGGCAGGCTAGAGTGAAGAGAAGAAACTGCGCTGCAAGGTAATATGTTTGGTCTCCCCACTCTCAAAATACAAAACATCTGAGTCTACTTCAAACATGCATTGTTCATGAGAAGATGGGTCAAAACTGGAGACAGTAGTAAACACCCATTCTTCTTCCTATAGAAGATTAGTAGACTCTCTTTTTGGTGTAGATGCCTCTTCAACAATGACTCTAGACTCTTTCTTCTTTGACTCTTTAGCAGCCAGTTTTGGACTGTTCTTTATGATATGATCATTCCCTTTACATTACTTGCAAAACAATTTCTGCTTTTCTGATTTCTTCTCATCTTTATCTTCCTTCTTTGAATGTGCAGCATTTGCAAATTTTTGCTTACTAGTTGAAGAGCTCCATTTTCCTTTGCCCTTCTGACTAGCCAGGAAAGCTTGATCTGCAACACGCATAATGGACTTGTTCTGCCTGGACTGATCTTCCTGCAATAGAACAAAGACTAACTCCTCAAATGACAAGGCATTTGGATTCCCTTTCATCATTAACCGAAGAGTAGAATCAAAACTCTCAAATGAATCAAGAAGACCATTCAAAACGGTATGCACAAGTGAGCTATCTAGTATAACCTCATCAGCAAACATCAATTATTCCTTCAAGTCTTTGATCTTTGTTAGAAAAATGTCCATAGAATCACCTTCATTCATGTGCTCACTTTCCAACTGTTTTCAAAGGTAAGCAACAAGAGCCTTATTCCTAGCTTGGTACAATGTGGTAAGTGTATCCCAAGCATCCTTAGTTATTTTGCAAGAGTGAATGTGAGGAATAACGGCATGTTTGACAGAGAAAGCTATCAATGCATGTGCCTAGGCATCTCTGCCATCCCAACAAATTTACTCTCTAGTAGGTGCAGCAGAAACCAGCACACAAATAGGAATATGTAGAATATCATCATCTTCGACACCTTCTGCCTCAACTTCTATACCTGCAGTTGTAATAGTTGCAGGTGTGATAGGACATTTTTCAACACCCTACACAATGTCCCACAGTCCTTTTCCAACCAATACATGTCGCATCATATAAGCCCATAATGGGTAGTTGGTACCATTCAAGTAAGCATGATTCTTAACAACTGATTTAAATCAGGAGTAAAATGATCTAGTGACAATTCAGTAGACAAAATGGATGGCTTCCATTTCTCATCTCCCCTCAAACCTATGAGGATTTGCCTTACCAATTTATCCTCCTCAATGTCTTCATCAACTGCTCCTAATGCATCTACAATATCCTCCATCCTTGTTACATAATCAGAAATGGATTGAGAAGCTTTGTTTTTGAGTACAGTAAACTCTGCCCATAAAGATGCCTTCCTTGACTTTGTAGTATTTTGGAAATGCTCCTCCAATACATTCCATATGTCACTTTCACTTTCAAGTCCTCTAATTCAGGCCACCTTATCAAGCTTTTCCTTTAAGATTTCATCTTTTGAACCTTCAAATGTTGATTTTTGTATGAGTGCAGTATTCGGGGTCCTCCTTTCTTCCGTTTTGATGCTTCCTGCTTTAATACCACATATTGAGAGTGTTAATCTCCAAAAGAACAATCTATCCTTGATTTTAGAACACTTCTATATCTAGAATATTGTAAAAACTTGATTAATCTTGGAAGACGAATGTCAAACTATCAAGATTTGCACTAATTGTGAAGAGAGTCACTAATCAGAAAACTTTGTTGCACATAACGCAATCATTAACTAACCAAATGTGTAAAGTTTTCAATGAAACTTTGTATGAAGTGTCGCCTTATGTTTGTGCACCTTTTGCAAGTGAAATCCTCTCAAAAGATTTAGTAGATCTTGAGAATGGATCCAAACAATCTACCTATGTCTGAAACTATCCTCCTCTATAATCGACTTTGACACCTACAACTTCTAATGCATGGTTCTCCCAAACTACAACCCATTTAATCAAATGCTTTAAGCTATCTTCCAGCTTAGATTTTGAATCCTCATTTGTGTAAAATTTTACACTATGCATTGAGATTTGATCAATTCTTCGACCATCGAGATTGCACCTATTTCAGAAGACACTCATCACTTTTTCACATACAAATGTTCCGACACATAATTCTCTAATCCTATTTACAATTAGGCTCTCAAATCTTAACCAGAGAAGCATTAACTATGGAATTAGACATGTACAAAAGGATTTCTGAAATGATCAAACACAGAAGGAGAACACATCAAAATATCGGGTGCAACTTTTCTTTCTACTCAGAACATTTTTACATCTAAATGATGAGAGATATTCTTCACTTCTAAAGTGTCTAATGACTCTTACAATTTCTAATTCTTCTCATCTCATGCTCTCTCATATTTTCCCTGACTTTCTACTTTTATATATAGGCATATATGTACAAGCTCATGACCATAACAAAGCTATAAGTGAGATAACTACAAGTTTAATGTACCTTAAAAGGGGCGTTGGACTCAAAAGAATCAAGAATAGATTTGAATGGAAGAATTCTATTTATCCATCCAATGTCAAGATGACGTATCTTTAGACTACACGATTTTGAGATATCAATTTTTAGAAAAAAGGAATTCTATGAAATTTAGGTCTTATGTACAAAATGATGGAACAATTACAAGAAGGTAGAAGGTTCAGATTGATTATCTTCAAATTGCGTGAGATATCTAGATTCAAATATGATTTCTACATAGAGTTTCAAATAACGAGTCACTTATCTTTGTATGTTTTAGTGGTAATGCATTCACTATTGTGTGTTGTGCTCCAAGCTTCTTCTTCTTCCTTGTGATGTTGAAGTGCTTCTATAGACCTCAAACTCCAACAATTCTCAAGCCTTGTTGAAAAGTAGAAAACAAAACAAGAAAAAAAGAAATCAAAATGAAAAGAAGGTAAGAATAAATCACACATGAAGGTTCATCAAGCTTCCCAAAATTTTGAGGAAGAGGGCAATCCAATTATAGAGAAAAATATTGACATAACAATGATAGGAGAGAGGACCATTGTTAGATATGTGGTGTTTTCAATTATTCTTAAAGGTTTGATGGCATAAGAATACAAAGGACCCAAGAGGTAACCATAATTGATACAGAGCAAGAAAGAATTACAATAAAAATGTAGGTCAAAGCATGCAAGATTATCAGATTCTACTTATCATGAATTGTTCTACAAGGAAATATAAGAAGGATAGTTCTTGGAATATAGAGAATGGATGTAGTCACCACATGGCTTGTTCCACAAGATGATTTGTGAAGTTGTAGCCATCAAATTCCAATGATGTCATTCAAATAGCAAATGACTTTGAATCTGAATCAAATTCAATAGGTCATGTGAAGATAGTTGAAGATAATCATAAGAAATTTCTCTCAAATATTTTGCATGATCTCTCTTAGCAAATATCCGATTTTAGTTAGGACATGATGGAAACAAGCTTACGCATGTCCTTTACTCAAAAAGAATGTTTTATTAAAGATCTAAAGAATATCTTTAAAGCGTTGGCTAAAGGAGAGAAGCTTGGTGGAATGTTTCTTCTCAATATTCATCTTCAGAATGATTAGATATTTATGCTGATGGGAATATAAACTATCTTTTTAGTGTTATGCTATAAGAGATTAGTTTACTTGAATATACAAAAATTAAAGTAAATGAAAAGAAAGTATTTGGCCAGTTGGGTACATGATTTGTCTCACTAAATCCTGGTTCCTTTTGTCAAGAATGCCAACTTGGTAAGCAACACATGATACCTTTTATAAGAAGGGTTTTTTTACGTAAATGATTCTCTAAATTAGTGTAGAATAATGGATGCGGGCAACAAAAGAGACCTAACTTGGTAAAAGGAGATATGAATAATTTGTGGATGATCATAGTACAATTACTTATGTTGACTTTATGAAAGGTCAAGATTGATGGTAGAAATTGAAAATTTCCTTTGCACGTTTGAAGCAATGGTGAGCTCACATACACTCTCACAAAACCTTTAAAACTAAATATTAAAATATGTGAATATTAAACCCAAGAGATTTTTCATACATAAACTAGAGTTTCGAAACTACTAATGCAAGTTATTGCAAATTAAAGTGTTTACTTCTACTAGGAGAACCAATGCCTCCATGACAAAAAAGTTATGGTCTTCACAAGGCTTGGCAAGGTGCGTAGTCACTCACTTTTGAATGTGATTCTCTAATGATATGTAGATAAATGAACCAAGCTTTGAGAAACTTTAGAAGACTTAATTAGATTTCTAATGAAACCAAGATTATACCACATTAAAGAGATGTGACTAACAAACTCTGGTAAATACTCAAAGTGCTCTAGAACACTAACATAGAAATATATGTGCTAGCTATGTCTCCACAAACTTTATTCAAATCACTTTAAAAAGCAAGAAGATGGCTTGCTAAGTTTAGGGTCCTAATATCTTTCTTCATAACACTGTCAAAGAGCACATACATATGTAGGATATAAACTTAGAAGCTCTTTGTGTGATCATATGAAGTTGGAAAGATTCACTACAAGCTAGCAATGTGTTTTCCTAAACTATAGGCATTTTCTCATAGCTAAGTGTGATTTGAATTTTGGCTTATGAGGGGGATCTCAAATTTGTTGAGTAATGTTTTCTTGTGCTTGAAGGCTTTCTCCATGCATACCTTCAAGTTGCATCCATATGATGGTGAATTTTAGAATATGTTTGAAGCTTGAATTTAAACACTCCCTCTCAAGCTTCAAGCTCCAAATCTTCATCCTAGCTCCAACAATCCAATGAATTATTTGATCTTTGTTAGGTTGATTGAATCAAAAGCTTTAGTAAACATGTTAACACATTGGTCCATGGTACTTGTATGTTGCACTTGAGCCTCTTTAGCCAGCACCTTCTCTCTAATGTGATGATAGTGTACCTCTATGAGTTTGATTCTAGCATGGAACATGGAATTTGTAGATAAGTACAAACTATTCATATTGTCACACATGATTGAACATTGATTAACCAACAAATGTAACTCAGTCATTAGTTTCTTGACTCATGCAGGCTCATAAGTCACTTAGGTTAATACCCTATATTGAGCTTCAGTTGACAATACAAAGACTCTGGGTTGCTTCTTTTCCATCCAAGAGATGATTTTCTTGCCAAGCGTCACTACATATCAAATTAGTCTTCTTCTATCTTCATTGGATCAAGCATAACCAACATATATATGTGCTATCACTTGCAATTCATCTTCAAAAGGATAAAATAAAGCTTCATTGAGTGTACCCTTGAGATTTTTGAGTAGTCTCTTTAAGGTGGTGACCAAGGTATAGACCTTGGCATACCTTATCATCCAAGTCTTCAAAGCCAACTTTCATGTTGTTGGCTATCTAGGAGGAAGGACCTCAATGATTAAGGAAGAGAAAGGTTCTTAGTTCTTGGTCAAAATTCACACATCCTAGTTTGCTCTCCTCAAAGCTCCTTTAACCATTTCTTTCCACTAAGCCACACTCTTGTGGTGTTTGAAGAAGGGGAAAGGCTAATGTCCACATTACCTTGAACATGAGTTGGGCCCTCAAAGATTCAATCGTTGCTTTCACTCACTATTTTGAAGCATCGTTGGAGTTATTCTATGAGCTAGTTTGGAGTATATTCACACGTAGCTTTCTTTACATAGGTTCAACAATATAAAGAAGATTGATCTTTGTACTTTTATGAGAATGAATATTTAACTTTGGGGCTGTGTTTTTACCCACACTTCTAAATCTACAAGTTTCTCGAAAGGTTTTCAGTTGTGGTGCGAGAATCCATCGCAACTTTCTATAGGTTTTTGAGCCTAAAGATTGGAGTTGATAGAGTTTTAGCCACACTAGTAAATCTACAAGTTTCTTGAAAGGTTTTCGATTTTGGTGGGAGAATCCACTGCAAGTTACTACAAGTTTTTGAGCCTAAAGAATAGAGTTGACATACACTAGTAGGTATTGTTGGCTAGTGTTTGGGTTCTAAATTCATCCTTTTAGTGCCATTTTAGTGCATATATTGAGGAGATACACATTATCTATGCTTTTGCAAACACTACTCGATGTGTTAATTAATATAGTGGTTATGTTTTTGTATAAATCTTGTGGCATTGAAAAGAAGTTCATGGTGAGATTTTCTTGACTTAGACACCCAAACACTTAGGTCTCTTTGGTGATGCACGTGGAAGACTTACCCAACCTCCACATAGGAAATGTATGCTAGTTGTTCATCGGTGCTTGATAAGCCTAGTTAGCTTATTTGGATTAACTGATTACATGTAGTGGTGTTAGTGATTCACTATGTAGGTTTACATGTGATTAGTTTCACTTTATGATATTTGACACTCATCATAGGCTCATCTTTCAAAAGAGACTATGGTAAATTTTTTCTAGATTAGTTGGCTTTTTAAACAATATAGTGTTTGATTTGCTTTTTACTACGCTTATTGGTGTGAGAACATTTATTCTCACATAATCCTTTTGGTTGGCCATTACTATTTATTAGTCCATTTTTCCCTTGAGAATCATTTGAAGTTTTCCTAGAATATGACATTTGTTCATCCTTTTTGAGCCTTAGTGGTGTTGGACTATTCTAGCTCCATTTTCATTCAATTTAGTCCTCTATCATCATGGCATCATAAATCTTAGGTATATCTAATGGATCTAGATCGAGTGCTAGTGTTATCAGGATGAGCTATAACTTTCATAGCAAAGACTATTTTGAGATCCAAAAATTTTAGGGCACAAACTTTGTGCCATGGAAGAATCAAATTAAAAATTTATTGATTCATAGGAGACACCGGAAACAAGTAAATGGAATATCAAAGAAGCATATTCATATGTATGATGATGATGATTGGGATGCATTAGATGAAATGGCTAGGTCTACCATTTGATTGAACCTGGCATGAAATAAAGTGTATATGATGAAGAAGTTATATGAGCATTGCATGAAGCAAAGAGAGTGTTGGTGCTCATCTAAATGAGTTTGATGCTATACTCTCTTAGCTATAGACTTAAAAAATGCTGATTGAAAATGAAATGAAAGCATACTTGTTGTTATGTACCCTACTATCATCATGTGGTATGTTTTTCACAGCTATTAGCAATAGTGTTTCTCCACGTAAAATGGTCTATGTTGACATATATGGAAAACTCTTGAATAAGTAGATTTGTAGAAAATCTATGGTTGGCACTCAAAGTGGATATACGTATAATGCTTGAGATTCTTACAAAGGAAAGAATCAACAACGTGCCAAGAGCAAGAACACAGAAAAGAATGTTCAATAGAATAAGGGTAGAAGTAACTCAAGGACCAAGACACAATGTTGACGGGCATCTTAAAAAGTTATCTACACCATCTGATTTGAAAATCAAGGTTGAAGAAATTAATGCTATTTTTTCTGAATTTGATGGCTTGACACTTGAAAATACCATGCCCATTGAGTCTCTCATCGCTGATTCTCTTCCCCACACATGATTGCTAGATTTTGATGCTTCTTTCCATGTGATACCACATACAGAATGGTTTTCTAAGTATGCAACAAAGTCTCTTGGTACTATGAGACTTGATGACCCTCACTAGTGTGAAATGTGGGGATTAGAGATGTGATTGTGTAGTTCATTGATTGTTCAAAATATCTTATGCATAATGTTGAACATGTGCCTCAACTATCATGTAGTTTGATGTCGATTGGTTACCTTGATGACCTTGGTTACAAGGTGGTTTTCTATTCCCCATCCATTTGCATATCAAAGGGCAATATGGTTGTTGCAAAAGCAACCAAAGTTGGTTCACTTTATTCCTTAATTTTGTAATAGAAAGAACACTTGGTAGCTATTACAGAATAGCCCATGACTTGTCTTTGGCATGGTTGTCTAGGCCACATTTCTTATACTCGAATGGAGAATCATTCACCTTTTGGCTACTTACCTATGTTGTTAATCGTTGATTTGTCATTCTTTAGTGAGACCAAATGGCATCACTTAGAACTCATGATTTCCATTACTAGTCCTAAAAGTAGCATTACATCTGATGATATCCTAATCTTAAATCATTCTTAATACAATATTGAGCTTCATGCATGTAGAGGAGGTACTGGGGTATCCGCTTTTAACAAGAGTAAAGATTAAAGATTAACACTTCCAGTACGTCGCCTACTCAAGGGGGGTTCTCTTTAGGGAAGTATACCCTTTAACATTTCTGTGAGCAGGTAGATAACATGGATGGCACAGAGTGGTAAATACTTCGGAAAATATGGACAACAAATGACCCAAGAAGACCGTACACTTCTTGATTCAAATGAGGTGATTACAAGGTTGGGCAGAGTGATGCTCAAAAGTGCAAACTTAGGGCTAACAAGCCACCCTAAAAGTAAATAACTCCAATACAACAGATTCTTCCCATCAGCATAAGGGGCCAATGATATGCAGACTAACTCAGAACAATACAAATGGTAAGAATTTCTCAAGAGAAAAGAGCTTAACAGCAACACTGACTCACAGAAAAGAAAAATTCAAGCCACTCTCTTACACTATAGTGCTCATAGCCCTCCACTGAGAAGCGTACCCTCTGTATCCACACTACAGAGTAGCTCCTACAATAGGCTTGAAACCACAAAGTGCAAGAGAGGTCTTGTGCACGTACGCGTAGCTGAACCAATGTATTTCTAAAATTGCACCCCCAAATGAGCATAAATCCATTGTTTTATAGGCCCCAATAGGCCAAGAGGGCCTTGCCGATTCCTCACGTCCACTGATCACGCGTCGCTTGATTGCCAAGATTGGAGGGGTAGATCAAATATTCCACTTGATTTGAATTGGATCCTCAAAAATAGGCAGTCGTCATGAATGGTAGGCGGCAACACTCATTTCACCACTTTTACTTTTACCACTTACACCTTTGCTGTCACTTTTGAATGCAAGCTGAGATCCTCATTTTGTGCCGCCCGTGATATTCAAATGTCCCTGAGAAGCACATCCTTCACCTAATTTTTGTAGTAGCTTTTGATCCTTCATATTAAGTGGGCGGTATGGGAGGTGAGTTGTGGGGAGTTGAGAGAGATTATGGGGTTTTTGGAGGGTCGTGGAGGCGTGTGGAGTTGTGTGGAGTTGTGTGGGGTTTGTGGGGTTTGTCTCTTGGGTGGGAATAGAGGTGAGTTATGGGGAGTTGTGGGGGTTTTTGGGGTGTGGTCAAAAATTGATCCAAGATTTCAAAGTTATTAATGCATCATTGGAAAGTACTCGTCGAGAGCTTTCCAACGATATATAACACTGTAGGGTTTGGTTAAGAAATGGTCCTCCAAATATCCATCCAAAACTGCATGAGAACTTGTGGGAGGTCGTGGGAAATTGTGGAATTTGTGGGGTTTGTGGAGGTCTGTGGAGGGGTGTGGAGTTGTGTGGGGGGTCGTGGAGTGGAGGAGGGTGGAGGAGGGCGGAGGAGGGTGGAGGAGGGTGGAGGAGTGCGGAGGAAGGTGGAGGAGGGTGGAGGAGGGTGGAGGAGTGCGGAGGAGGGCGGAGGAGGATGGAGGAGTGCGGAGGAGGGTGGAGGAGGGAGGAGGGTGGAGGAGGGCAGAGGAGTGCGGAGGAGGGTGGAGGAGGGTGGAGGAGGGTGGAGGAGTACGGAGGAGGGTGGAGGAGTGCGGAGGAGGGTGGAGGAGGGCGGAGGAGTGCGGAGGAGGGTGGAGGAAGGCGGAGGAGGGTGGAGGAGTGCTGAGGAGGGTGGAGGAGAAGGGAGGAGGGCGGAGGAGGGCGGAGGAGGGTGGAGGAGGGTGGAGGAGGATGGAGGAGTGCGGAGGAAGGCGGAGGGGTGTGGAGGAGGGTGAAGAAGGGCGGAGGAGTGTGGAGGAGGGTGGAGGAGGGTGGGGGAGTGCGGAGGAAGGTCGAGGAGGGTGGAGGAGGGTGGAGGAGTGTGGAGGAGGGTGGAGGAGGGTGGAGGAGGGCGGAGGAGGAAGGAGGGTGGAGGAGGGCGGAGGAGGGCGGAGGAGGGTGGAGGAGGGTGGAGGAGTGCGGAGGAGGGTGGAGGAGGGCGGAGGAGTGCGAAGGAAGGCGGAGGAGGGCGGAGGAGTGCGGAGGAGGGCGGAGGAGGGTGGAGGAGGGTGGAGGAGTGCGGAGGAGGGTGGAGGAGGGTGGAGGAGTGCGGAGGAGGGTGGAGGAGAGTGGAGGAGGGTGGAGGAGTGCGGAGGAGGGTGGAGGAGGGTGGAGGAGGGTGCAGGAGAGCGGAGGAAGGTGGAGGAGGGTGGAGGAGGGTGGAGGAGGGCGGAGGAGTGCGGAGGAGGGTGGAGGGGTGTGGAGGAGGGAGGAGGGTGGAGGGGTGTGGAGGAGGGCGGAGGGGTGTGGAGGAGGGCGGAGGAGGTTGGAGGAGGGCGGAGGAGGGCGGAGGAGTGCGGAGGAGAGCGGAGGGGTGTGGAGGAGGGCGGAGGGGTGTGGAGGAGGGCGGAGGAGGTTGGAGGAGGGCGGAGGAGGGCGGATGCAAGAGAACAAGGATTACGACCACCACATGCTAGAGAGATGACTCTCCTCCCAACCAAATGCCTCTATATATAGCTCCCTCCAGGGGACTACCTTCTTGGGCAGGTGGATGCTAATCATCCAAGTGTCAGCCATCTAACTACATGTGCGCCAAGTGTCCAGTGGATGCTTCTAGAAGGTTCTAGAGCTCTTTGGGCAAAATACTCTTTCCATGTACCTCATGGGGATTGAACCCAAGACCTCCTCCTTCACATCCTTGAGACTTAACCACTAAGCTAAGTGGATTACTTGGTTACAAGAGTAAATGACCTACTAGTAAGTCTAGACTCGAGATCTTTGGTCATACACACGGATGACCAAACGGTGTCCGATTTCAGATCTGTCTGAACCGGCCAGACCCTTGGATCATAGACTTACTTTATTACATTCTTCCCCCCTTGGAAAATATTTTCGTCCTCAAAAATAGAGCTATATACATACTGTAGGCAACCCCCGAGCCTCATGTTCTAAAACTGGAAGAACATGGTCATGTTCTAGAACTAGAAGAACATGTCTCATCTCTGTGGTGGCATCCCTGCCCAAATGATTCAAAACACTATCCAGGTTTGCACTTTGATAAACGGGACAAAGTACAAACTAGTGAAGAATAATAAGGGTGGATCTAATGACATCCCTGGCTAATTCACAGTTTCTGGATGTGCGATCTAGGCACAAACATGTGAACTAGGTGGATTCAAATTACTAGTCCATTTCTAGGCATAACTGGTGCATGGGCTTAGTAATGAAAGTGGGATTCTTATCCCTCGCAAGACTTTGAGAATTCTTGATTCACTTGAATTTGTTTTGGAGAACTTGAAGTTTGGTTGTCCCATACATCTAACTTTAGATGTCTGTATGATGGTTTACTTTTATCTAACAGTTACTTGATTTTTTCACTCGACTAGAGGACTACTTTGTCCTTATGAGTTTAAAAATCCTTTGTAAACTGTAGGAGAAAGTTTACCATTTCGGTGGAATCAACCATACTAACTTCACCAATTCAAATTCAAAATGAAAATTGTCCAACTTAGGACTTTTTTCAAAGACTTTTAACTGAAAGTTCTTGGGAATTGTCAATCTGATGAGCAATTCCTAACTTCCCTATTCTAGAGTATACTGGACTCCAGGAAATCATTTATGCTATAACTTGAAGCAAACTCAAATGAATAAGTCCACTTAGACTTATCATCTTTTGAAGATTGAAAAGGTTCTTGTACATAACATCTATCTAGGATGTTCAAGTTACTTATTTTATTCTAACCGGCTAACCCTGGTCTTTTGCAAAAGGAATCAGATACTATATCTGAGTCAATTTCAAAAGATTTGGAAAGTGGAAAGAAATAACTAAGACTTTGTACAACCAATTCAAACTTCGAATATACATAAACTTGCTATGAGTCAAAGTCTAGTTGACTCAGGACTTTAACTTCTCAACGATCTATTTCAATAAGATATTGAAGCATTGACTTTATCTTTAAGAGAAATAAGCTAGCTTCTCAAAAAGATTCAAAGCAAATAAAAAACATCATCCAACCACAAGATACTAGTGTGGTAACCAACATCAGTGTGTCGACCCACTGAGGTTACGCTGATGAGTTTTGTATTCAAATAATGCTCCACTTGAGACTAAGTTCAGGTCACATTCAATCTTTTTGACTCCGTGAATGCAATTCTTGTGCATTTCTTTGAGTCTAAAAGAGTGAATTTTATCAAGTTACACTAGGAACTTGATGCTTGACTTAGTCAATTAAATCTTTAGTTGAAAAGATCAACTCAAAATCAAAGTCCAACTTCTTTCAGAAATTTATCAAATATTTCTGATCAATAACACTTAAACTTGAAGTGTTCTATGAAGATCTTGGAAGTTACTTACTTCATATCTTCAGTTTCCTTAATCTTGAAGTTACCTTGAAGTATCGTAAGATACTACTTTCACATCCTTTATGAATTAAACTTTCCTTGAAGTCTTAATTCCCTTGAGGATGAAACCTAACTTCAAAATCCAAACTAGGACTAAAAGATAATCATCATCCCACGGTCCGATGTCCCATACCATCTTTCCTACATCAATCTGAGTATAAAATCTGGTGTCCCATACCACCGTATTTTATATCACATTATTGTGTGGGTGATTCTTATCCTAAAGTCTAAACATCTCTTGAAAGAGTACCTTATTTCTTCAATTCTTTTACAAGAATTGGAAGTTTCAGGCATTACCTCTAACTAGATTTTCCTAGGTTTTGATTCCTTCGCATGATCACCTCTTAATCATGTGCTTTGCCTTGGAAACCTGAAAACCTCTTGACAGAATATCAATTCTTCTTTACTGGGGTTTTCAAATGAAAACCAATCAGAATTCCAAGTTTCTTGAATTTCTCAAATTCAAGTTCAATTGGTTATTCTTGACCAATTTTGTAGCGACAAGAGTTTAGGACTTCTTGTCTTTAGATTCCTTTCTATACTGGTGCTTTTAGGTACCTATCCCGGCCGGGGCTTTTTACAGGAATCTCTCTACTGCCTTAGTCTAAGCATCCGCTCATGCTTTCTGGATTTGTACCAAAATCCCTTTAAGGATAGGCAAACACTTATGTTTTACCTTCCACAGACTTAAGTACCGTCTTCACGGTTGCAGACTACATACTTGGAATTACTTCATTCTGTTCAGACTTAGAACAGCTTACTTTTTTTTCACAATTTTCCATTGGATAAATGGAACTTGAGTGAATACTTCCTAACGGAAATTTTTATTGCCAATACTTGGGCAATCTACAGGGTAGTTCCAATCGCATATTACTTGGACAATCATGGCCAAGATTGATCAAGTCTGGTTGATCTTGCGATAAAAATAAAGACTTATAGCCTTTATCTTTAAGATCTCTTAAAACTATCTTAAGCTTCTTTGCTTACCTGCAGGATTTTTAGAGATCTTTCTCAAGTCCAAGCATACACTTATGCCTCTCAGATTCCAAAGCTAAGAATCTTTGATATACCTTTAGGTTATATCACAAATAGGACTTGAAATACCACTTCTAGTGGTTTGGGACATCTAGGGAACTACTTATTGATTAAAGAGTATGAAGAATTTCACTCTCAATACTTGAAAGAATGTCATTTCTTCAAAGACTTGAGATTCCTTCTAAGGAATAACTTGAGCAAATGATTCATCTTGGAATCTTTTGCAATATTAAAAGAACATTTGAAAGAAATTCTTTCAAATAATATCCAAAAAATTTACTGATTCAATTGTATTCATTTCCTGAGTATCAAACTAGAGGCTAAATATCACCTTTTGGATATGGTTTCCCATGCCACTATGAAAGTTTATGCTTGAACTTTCTTTTATGTAATATCAACTTCTATTCTTGAGTTTGATACAAAACTCATTATTATTGGTCAATCTTCAGATGTTACTAGAGTCCTTTAAACATATTTCACCAATCAAAATTATGTTTAAAGTCCAAGCATCTATTGATTGATCCAATAGTAATGCAACTATGAACACTTTGAACTTTATAACTTGTTTAGGAGAAGTTCATGGATTCAAGATCCATTTCTTGGAACTTTCTACTCCTAAATAAAAAGTTCACACTTGCTTCAAGTCTTTAGGAACTTATATTATTTCCTAAAGATTGCTTAGCTAGTTGCATCATTTACCAGAGATGCAACTATAGAACTTAACATCCTTTTATTGATATCAAGGATCAATTGATGTTGAGGTTTAACCTTTTGATTTCCATCACCCCTTGGGATGAAATCAAATGAAAATTTATAAAAGCTTGATACCTTTATATCTTGGCAAAACATTTATATCCTAAAGAGATTTTGCCTTCATCATTCCTTGGACCTATCATATAATATGAATTTATATGTATTTTGGGAAGAGTTCATGAATCAATTAAGATCCTCTACTTGGAACATCTTCCTTCCCAAAGCTAAATTCATCTTCAACATAGTAGGAGAATGATCTCGCATGAAATAGAAGGCTTGACTATTTCATATCTCTATTCCAAAAAGTTACTTACCGAGGTTTCATCATGAGATACAAATCTTGAAACCACAAAGAAACTTCTTTAAAACTTTCAAAATCTTCTAAATAGAAGAGTGCTCATGGAACTTTGGAAATATAGTTGATGTTCTCATCCAACCTTGGGATGCTTGAGAAGTTACATAAGATATATAACTAATCAACTAAAGCTTTATCCGCATGACTTTCTAAGTACATCCAGGACTTAGAGTCATCATACATCACAAAAGAGTTTGCAAGTAATTAAATTTTCTTGGTCATTAAGAAAATTTATTACTTTTCTCTTAGTGCTTACTTATACCTAGCAAGACATCTAACATACTTAATTGTCATTAAGTATTTATCTTTGATAGTAGAGTATCGACTTGGGAAGAAATCGACTAATTATTTGAGTTGCAAACTAGAACTAGGATGTATTTGCAACTAACTAGTCCTTGGTCTTCCCTAATGTCAAACTGCGAGCTTTATAAAGTAAGCTAAATACTAAGAGAGTACATTCTCATATCTACTTGCAAACAGCATTCCATTCTTCCATGCAAATGCATGTATCTACCTGCAAAAGCATATGTTCACATGCGTATGCATGCATGTTCTTTGCATGACCAAAAAATAATACAACAATCATGCATGAGCTTGATGCACGACTTTTTCTTGTACTAAGAATGTATATCATGCAATCCTGATGCATGTATATCCTTTCCTTTGTCCTAATGCACTATGATCTAAAAACATACCCTTGAAGTGCAATAGAAAACTTACTCAATGGAAAGGAAATATGTATTTAAACTACCAAAATACATTCTTTGATGCACAAGGATCTTTTTGAAATCAAGTCTTTCCTTAATGCAAACTAATGCTTGGAATGAGAAATGGATTAATTCATTATTCTAATCTAGACTTAATCAATTGAAATCTTGGCTATTTCAATGTGCATCTATGATTAAGTGTAGAATAAAAACAAGATAAATCAAGCATTAAGGCCAAGCAAAAACTGGAAAATACTTAGCTCCACATAGAGCTACGTCCTTCCCTTGATCCTTTGGAAGAGCTATTCTCTCAAGACTTTGGTCCGAATTCAAAGTAGGTTTGACTTTGATCACCAAAGGCCTCCGGATCTTTACTCCACAGCTCCACTTCTGTTGAACTTTACTCGAACTTTTAGCTTTCTACAGCTTGGACCACCACAGAAATGTACTCGGGTTCGGATGGGGAAATAAGCAAACTCCAAGGTTAATCAAAATGAGATGATCTCGGCTCGGGATTAGCAGAGCAGAGATTTAATTGAACTGTATATGTTATGCAGAGAACGAAATCACGAAGAACCTTTACTTCAGTGGATAAAGCCCTAAAGTTTCTCTGCAAGGTCGTGGGATCGAATCCCGGCGCCCTCCCGATGGTAGTTCAGCTTTTTTGGCCGGGTGAAGATGTCTGCTTCAGCGCGAATTAAGAAAAATTAATCACCTTCTCAGCAGTACTCCCGTGAACTGTTGTGGGCTAATGGATAGGCGGACACGCTCGCTTAAACAGGTCCCGTGTTCGATCACCCGTGGACCTGCAGCAGAGAGGATCAACCTTTTTGGCCCCTATTTGAGAGCTTCTTCAGGAGTTCAACTAGTACTTCTGTTATATCTTCACGCGGACGGTGATGCTCTTCTAGATAGAGTAGCGTGCTCCAATCGGGGGGACGGGGGTTCGATCACCCTCTGCTTCACCAAAAATATTGTCTTTTGGATCTTCTTCGATGAAGCCTCCTTCAGCGAATGGATGATCTATAATGATCTGTTCCTTAAAGGATATCACGAACGGCGCTTCTCTCCGTGGATAAGGAAGCGCCCTCTCAACAGAGGGGCGGGAGTTTGATTCCCTCGCCAAACACTTCAGAGATGATATACTCTTTTTAGTACTCTTTTTCTCTAAGCTAAAGCATGAGAATGATTGCGACAAGCATCTCAATGCGGGCGGGGGCAGAATTCGCACGCCAAAAGTCCGAGCAAGAAGATGAAAGTTATGGAGATGGCTCTGATACCAATGCAAGAGAACAAGGATTACGACCACCACATGCTAGAGAGATGACTCTCCTCCCAACCAAATGCCTCTATATATAGCTCTCTCCAGGGGACTACCTTCTTGGGCAGGTGGATGCTAATCATCCAAGTGTCAGCCATGTAACTACATGTGCGCCAAGTGTCGAGTGGATGCTTCTAGAAGGTTCTAGAGCTCTTTGGGCAAAATACTCTTCCCATGTACCTCATGGGGATTGAACCCAAGACCTCCTCCTTCACATCCTTGAGACTTAACCACTAAGCTAAGTGGATTCCTTGGTTACAAGAGTAAATGACCTACCAGTAAGTCTAGACTCGAGATCTTTGGTCATACACACGGATGACCAAACGGTGTCCGATTTCAGATCTGTCTGAACCGACCAGACCCTTGGATCATAGACTTACTTTATTACAGCGGAGGAGGGTGGAGGAGGGTGGAGGAGGGCGGAGGGGTGTGGAGGAGGGCGGAGGAGGGCGGAGGAGGGCGGAGGAGGGTGGAGGAGTCTGGAGGAGGGTGGAGGAGGGTGGAGGAGGGTGGAGGAGTGCGGAGGAGGGTTGAGGAGTGCGGAGGAGGGCGAAGGAGTGCGGAGGAGGGCGGAGGGGTGTGGAGGAGGGCGGAGGAGGGTGGAGGAGGGCGGAGGAGGGCGGAGGAGGGCAGAGGAGTGCGGAGGTGGGCGGAGGAGGGTGGAGGAGTGTGGAGGAGTGCGGAGGAGGGTGGAGGAGGGCGGAGGAGGGTGGAGGAGGGCGGAGGAGGGCGGAGGAGGGCGGAGGAGGGCGGAGGAGGGTGGAGGAGGGTGAAGGAGGGTGGAGGAGGGCGGAGGAGGGTGGAGGGGGGCGGAGGAGAGGGGAGGGGGGTGGAGGAGGGTGGAGGAGGGTGGAGGAGTGCGGAGGAGGGCGGAGGAGGGCGGAGGAGGGCGGAGGAGGGTGGAGGAGGGTGGAGGAGTGCGGAGGAGTGTGGAAGAGTGAGGAGGAGGGTGGAAGAGTGCGGAGGAGGGTGGAGGAGGGTGGAGGAGGGCGGAGGAGTGCGGAGGAGGGTGGAGGAGGGCGGAGGAGGGTGGAGGAGTGCGGAGGAGGGTGGAGGAGGGCGGAGGAGGGCGGAGGAGGGCGGAGGAGGGTGGAGGAGGGTGGACAAGGGTGGAGGAGTGCGGAGGAGGGTGGAGGAGGATGGAGGAGTGCGGAGGAAGGCGGAGGGGTGTGGAGGAGGGTGGAGGAGGGCGGAGGAGTGCGGAGGAGGGTCGAGGAGGGTGGAGGAGGGTGGAGGAGGGTGGAGGAGTGCGGAGGAGGGCGGAGGAGGGCGGAGGAGGGTGGAGGAGGGTGGAGGAGGGTGGAGGAGTGCGGAGGAGGGTGGAGGAGGGTGGAGGAGTGCGGAGGAGGGCGCAGAGGAGGGTGGAGGAGGGTGGAGGAGGGTGGAGGAGGGCGGAGGAGGGCGGAGGAGGATGGAGGAGTGCGGAGGAGGGTGGAAGAGGGTGGAGCAGGGCGGAGGAGTGCGGAGGAGGGTGGAGGAGGGTGGAGGAGGGCGGAGGAGTGCGGAGGAGGGTGGAGGAGGGCGGAGGAGGGTGGAGGAGGGTGGAGGAGGGTGGAGGAGGGTGGAGGAGGGTGGAGGGAGAGAGAGAGAGAGAGAGAGAGAGAGAGAGAGAGAGAGAGAGAGAGAGAGAGAGAGAGAGGGAGAGAGAGAGAGAGAGAAAGAAGAAGATAGAGAGATAGAGATAGAAAGAGAGCGAAAAGAGTGAGATTGTAGACATTCAGACTACAAGCCATTCCAAAGAGAGGCATTGATCCGGGAGAGAACCGAAGTGGCTCCATTACCATTACAATTGCCATCTTCTCTTCAACAGGCTACAAAGCCTTATTGTTTAAAATGACGAGAGAGAAAAAGATAGGGATCTACAGCCCCCACATCAAGCCTTTGCACCGTCCCGGTGCAATTCCCAAAGCCAAAAACAAGATAGTGAAGGAAGTTCTTCTTTCTTGACTTGACTCACATAATCCTTCACATTGGAGAATATATATATATATATATATATATATATATATATATATATATATATATATATATATATATATATATATATATATATATATATATATATATATATATATATATATATATATATATATATATATATTTTTTTTTTAATTTTTTTTTTAAACCCCCTTTTTTTTTTCATAATAAGTGCAATCACCAAATGAAATATAGTAGGTACGGTGAATGATATGCTTCCAATTTACCTTAATTCAGGTACTTCTTCACCCTAGAAATATTGACGAGGGGTATTCTCTTACCCTGCACATCCTCCAGATGTACTGCTCCATGAGGTAATACCTTTACCACCGTGTAAGGTCCTATCCATTTGGGTGCCAGTTTGGTTGGAATTGCTGGGACCTGATGCACTAAAACCATGGATCCTTCCTGTACTTCATTGGACCTCAGATAGCTGTCATGCAGTCTTTTGCGCTCTTCTTGTGTTACCTGAAGTTTTTGCATTGCTCCTTCTCTGTATTCTTCTAATGCCACCAATCTCTTAATGGGGGGTTCAATTCCAATGGTTTTGATTTCTATTTCCTTTCTGATAATGAACTCGAATGGTGCCAATGCCTCTTTTCCATATACTAAACGGAATGGAGTCTCGCCTGTGGTTCCCCTTTTCGTGGTTCTGAAAGCCCAGATTGCACCAATCAATGCTAGCGGCTAGGAGCTTTGATGATCGAAAGATAATTTGCGAAGCAGTCCAATCAAAATCTTATTGGAACTCTCTGCTTGGCCATTTGCCCTGGGGTAGTAGGCACAAGATTTTTTATGGAAGATTTTGTACCTGTCAAATATAAATTGGAGCAATTGATTTACAAAATGTGTGCCCCTATCACTAGTAATTTCCAGTGGGCAACCAAATCTTGAGAAAATACGTTTATACATAAATTTAGCTACTGTTAAAGCCGTGCAGTCCATAGTAGCTTTAGCCTCTATCCATTTAGTGGCATAACATGTGGCCATCAAAATATACTTTTTTCCTCCACGTTGACCAGTTGGGCTAATTGGCCCTATGAAATCAAGACCCCATCGTTCTAATGGAATCCATCCGGTAGATATGACTAATGGTTGGAAATTCAATCTGGTTGGCGCGGGAGCACATCTCTGGCAGATGTGGCATTCTTTAGCAAACTTGATTGCATCCTTGAAAATATGAGGCCACCATAAACCCTTGTGGATGATTCTATGAGCCAATTCTTCCCCCTTTAGGTGTCCTTCACTGTGTGCAGCCTCTAGCAAAAGATTTACCTCCTCTGGATAGACACACCTTCTCAATATATCATCTTGACCGTATTTATATAAATTTCCATTTATAAGAGAATATGCTTTGGTTTTCAGGAGCAGTCTTCTCTTTTCCACAGGTGTCAAGTGTTCTGGGATCTTTCCAGTAGTGAGAACATGAAGAATTTCCTCATACCAACTAGTCCGAATTGTTACTAGGAAGAGATTGCTATCCACTAGTTCATCATTGATACCTGTTGCCTTTTCACTCATTGCCGTCCTGGACACTTGATCTGCCATGTAGTGCTCTTTTCCTGGCTTAATATGAATATCAAAATTAAATTCCTGAAAAAGGTGTAACCATCTCCAAATCCTTCCAGCTACTCTAGGTTTGTTTATCAAATACTTCAAGGGCTGATGATCAGAAATAACAATGAAATGTACACCAAGGAGATAATGTCGGAACTTCTGAAGAGCAAATACGATAGCCAAACCTTCTCTTTCCGTTGTACTGTAATTTCTTTCATCTTGGTTGAGTAGTCTGCTTGCATAAGAGATAGGTCTATCCACTTTGTGAGATGATGGTTGAGCTAGAACTGCACCAACAACATGAAGACTAGCATCTGTATGCACATGAAATTCCAATGACCAATTAGGAACACTTAAAAGTGGAGCAGTACATGGCCTCAACTTTAGTTCACAAAATGCTTTGTCAGCTTCAGCACTCCATGAGAAAGGGATCTTTTTGCTGGTAAGCCTTGACAAGGGCTTAGCAATTTCTGAATACATCCTAATGAATCTTCTGTGATACCCTGCATGGCCCAAGAAACTTTGCACTTCCTTTGAGCTTTGTGGAATTGGCATGGAAAGAATAGCTGTAACCTTTGCAGGGTCAACAGTTATACCTTCCACAGATACTATGTGACCAAGAAGAGTGCCCTTAGTGACCAAAAAGTGACATTTATCAGGATTCAATTTCAAACTTGTTTTGAGACATTGCTCAAAAATTTCTTTTAGATTTTCCAAATGGTCATGGAAATCTTGAACTGCTGCCCTTCTATCTGTACCTGAAAATACTGAAAAGTCATCCATGAAAATGCGTAGAAAGGTTGTTAACCATTTGCCCAATATCAGATACATCGTTCTATTAAATGAAGCCGGTCCATTCTTCAAACCAAAAGCCATTCGAGTATAGAAATAAGTGCCCCAGGGAGTGACAAAGGCTGTTTTGTCCCTATCATCAGGATGGATCACTATCTGATTGCAGCCACTAAAACCATCCAAGAAACTATACAAAGTGTGACCAGCTACTTCTTCAAGTACTTGCTCTGTGAAGGGCTGAGGAAATCCATCTTGAATAGTCACTTTATTCAAAGCACGAAAATCAACACATACTCTTATTTTTCCGCTATTTTTCTTGGGCACAATAACCATAGAGGAGAGCCACCTGGAATGTTCTACTGGCACAATTATACCTGCTTCCTCTAGTTTTGTAATCTCTGCCTTTACCGCCTCTGCATACTTCGGATTGAGTCGATATGGCCTACTTCTTACTGGCGCGGCTCTCTCAACTAAGGGTATCCGATATAACCCAAGCTCTTCTGGTATTCCTGTTAAATCTTTGTAGTACCATGCGAAGACACTTTTGTAAGTAAAAAGCAAAGAAGTTACCTTTTGTAGCAAAGGAGGATAATGCCACAACCAGGATGCCAAGTGAACTATTTGAGGGTTCTCTTCATCCCCTAAATTTACTTCTTGAACCAATGTTTCAGAATTGGTCTTGCTTGAGAAATCATCTCCACTATATGCAGGAGTGGATTTTAATTTATATTCTGCAACATGTTCTTTCATCCAACCTTGAGGTATATCTGCAAAAGGGAGATCTTCTCTGCGCTTAGGTTCATAATTTTCCCTCTCTCATACTTTTATATTGGTATCCTCTTCAAAGATTGTATTTTCCTTCAGTTGCTCATTCTCCAACACCTTGTGGTCTTCATTGCCCTTTTCTGTAATTTCCTTATCTGCAACTTCTTCCTCAATTTCATTGATCTCCACTGTGCAACACTCTGCACTTCCCATCATCCAATTTAACAATGTATCATCTTCTTGGGGTAGCGAGGGCATTACCTGAGTATCCACAGTATATCCAGTAGTTTTTCCTGAGTCGAATCCTTCTTCCCAATGTAGTTGCAGTTGGCTATTGGTATTTGTTGAAATCCATAGTTTATTTTTTCCCCAATCTTGCAAAGCTTTTGCTTGTCTCAGCCAAGGTCTCCCCAGGAGTAGAGGGTAAGAAGTCTCCTGTGGAAGTGCAATAACAACAAAATCTAGAACAAAATGGCAGCCCTGTACTACCATCAGTACCTTCTCAATAATGCCCAGTGGCGCAACCCGATGTTGATCTGCCAATGTAACCGTGAATGGTGCCAACTTGGTGGGGTTCAATTTCAGCTTCTTCATTGTAAAATCTGGCATTAAATTGATACCAGAGCCTCCATCTATTATCACACCTGTGAGAGTTTCATCCTTTATACAAACAGATAATCTTGAACTCTGGTAGTCTGCTAAGGGTGCAGGGGGAAAGTCAACCATGAAACCATCTATACTAGGTGATTGGACCAAGTGAGCAGAGTGTATAATCGTCAGTAAGTCACTTCTTATTTTTGAATCCATCCTTATAAGTTCATATAGACTAACCTTGTGATGAATACATTTCAAGATCTGTTCAATGTTTACCTCCTGAGTGTTTTTTTGCAGACTTGTTGGTTGGCCCTTTAGAGAAGTAGTCATCTTATTATAAGCTCCTTCAATTTGTGCTTGGTCCTTCCATCTAGACTCCTTTTCTTCCTCTTTATCCTGAAATCCTTGTTGTTCATCTCTCTAGGTTGCAGCTGCTTGCCTAGCTCTAGTCATCATGGGCATTGCAGAGGATGAAACAGCATAAGTCTGAGTGGTTTTTCCTTCTTCATGTGGAGAGACTGCAATCATATGAATTGGAGTAGGACGACCTCTTGGGCAATCTTTGGTATAATGATCCTTGGCCTCTAGACAATGTTGACAAGGAGGTGCATCTTCTGGGAGGGAACACCTATTTTGCATGTGGCCATATTCACCACAACGATAGCACATCAAGGGTCTATTATATCTAGGCTTTGCAGGCCTATTCTCCTCTCTATTAGATGTATTTGAAGTACTAGCATAATATGAATCCAAATTTTGAGGGTTACCTCTCTGCTGTGTACCCTTGAGGTAGTAGCAATCCCTTGCTTCATGACCGTCCTTTCCACAAAATTGACAGCTTACCTTAATAGGGCCATTAGCATTGGAATGTCCATTGTTGTTACAGATTGTACACCAAATTTGTCTCCTTATATCTTGTGTGGTCTTCAAATCTTCTAACTCTCAGCGAAGTTGGGCTACTTCATCATCAGTGCGTCGCAGTGGTGGCAAGACCTTCTCTTCTTGTTGATTTTATTGCATCTTCAATGCTTCCAGTTCCCTTCTGAGTTGCTCAATCGGATCCAGGTCTGCAGCATACTTTGATTGTGTATCCCCTTCAAAATGTTGCCTTGCTTCTTCAATGCGTGATGCCGCTGCAACAAAATCATTGAGGGTCGCATCCAATCTAAGAGATTCACGTTCTAGTGTGAAGTTCATGAAAAGATTCACCTGATCTTAGCTTCAAATTCTCTAGCTGATCTAGAGCTCTTTCTGAGGAATCACTTGGTCGGAATGTCTGTGAGAATGCCGCCTTCAAAGCCTCCCATGTAGTGAAATGGCCATCTGCATATTGACTATACCATTTATCCGCAAGACCCTCCAATGTGGATGGAAAAAGTGCCAGCATTGCATCCTCTCTATTTTGCAGACCTCTTCCACGGCATAAAGAGATGAATCTCCTCACATGATCATCAGCATCCTCATAAGCTTATCCCTTGAAGGTAGGGAATTTGATGTCTAATCTGGAGAGCAAATGAGAGAGGTCCTCCATTTGTACTGGTGTTTCTTTGGACGTATCTGAGGAGAAGTCTAGGGTTCTCCTATACCTCTCTTTTGACAATGGTGTCGTACCCAAATCAATAGATAAATTTAGGGAAGGCAGAGGGGAGGTAGACTCACTAGTCGTGGTTATGGCTAACTTGTTAAGGCTCCTCCGAACACGAAGAGACTCCTTATCTGCCCGTGTATGGGTCATGTACCTACTTGCAAATGTAATAGGGCAAAAATACCTCTCACAGAAATGCAAAGGTCCCACCGGGATTGCCAAACTGTAGAGGAGGTACTGGGGTATCCGCTTTTAACAAGAGTAAAGATTAAAGATTAACACTTCCAGTACGTCGCCTACTCAAGGGGGGTTCTCTTTAGGGAAGTATACCCTTTAACATTTCTGTGAGCAGGTAGATAACATGGATGGCACAGAGTGGTAAATACTTTGGAAAATATGGACAACAAATGACCCAAGAAGACCGTACACTTCTTGATTCAAATGAGGTGATTACAAGGTTGGGCAGAGTGATGCTCAAAAGTGCAAACTTAGGGCTAACAAGCCACCCTAAAAGTAAATAACTCCAATACAACAGATTCTTCCCATCAGCATAAGGGGCCAATGATATGCAGACTAACTCAAAACAATACAAATGGTAAGAATTTCTCAAGAGAATAGAGCTTAACAGCAACACTGACTCACAGAAAAGAAAAATCCAAGCCACTCTCTTACACTATAGTGCTCATAGCCCTCCATTGAGAAGCCTACCCTCTGTATCCACACTACAGAGTAGCTCCTACAATAGGCTTAAAACCACAAAGTGCAAGAGAGGTCTTGTGCACGTACGCGTAGCTGAACCAATGTATCTCTAAAATTGCACCCCCAAATGAGCATAAATCCATTGTTTTATAGGCCCCAATAGGCCAAGAGGGCCTTGCCGATTCCTCACGTCCACTGATCACGCGTTGTGGAGGTGATCGCAATCCGGGTGGATCGGGTCCGGTCGTGGCACACACAGGGTGTACGAAGCTAATGAATGTTGGAAGGTTTAAAGATGTGAAGGTGAAATTAATGTTGAGTATGGAGAAGAGAGAGATGTTGAAATGATTATGGGAATAGGAATGTAGGAGTGCAAGTTAGATTTATGAACATGAATGATAAGAATGAAAGAGAACCATACATACGAATGAAATTTGGAAGGAAGAATGGTCCATTGAAGGAGCTTCTTAAACACTTCCTAATTCCAATCCATATGCATAGTCTTCTTTGGATGATATGTATGCATGACGAGAATAGATGGAACCCTTACACATAAACCAGTTTCGAAAGGAAGAATGGTCCAATATTGGAGCTTCTTATACACTTTCAGAAACTAATCAATATGTATGGGTATGTTTGGATTATATGCATGCAAGTGAATTATGATGATAGAGTTTACTCACAAGCTCAAAGAAACATCCTCACTGGTTCAACGCAATACTGCGGAGCCTTCTCACACATAGAAGAAATAGAAGACATGTAAAAATACTTAAGAGACTCAGAGAGGAGACAAGAGACAAGTGACAAGTGACATGAATTAAAAGGATTTGAATTAAGTTACATGTAAAATATCGTCGTGGTACGTCATGCTAAGCAGTCTACTGATCAAAGGTGGTTCCGACCCTCAAACCATGACAGTTCAACCGAATGTCACACGTAAGAAGGTGAGTTCCACTCCAGTGACCCTATGTCTGTCTAGGCTCGTAACGTCTAACTAAAGAAGTCTAAGACTCATTAAAATCAGCTCTAACTCACTCATACGCTCCACCGAGGGTGAGTCAAGATAGAGATGCTGGTTTCAAGAGCCTATCCTAGATTGGAGTTCTAACTTAAATTTGAAACTAGGTTCTATACTCATACTAGCTCACCTTGGATCCTCACTCGCTCAACCGAGGGTGATCGTCTCAAGGAAACCGTAAGCTAGCATGATCCCTATGGATGCCTAACAATGATGCTCTAGGAGTTTGGAGGGGGGTTTATATAGTTTTTTGAATGAATTTGGGCCCTTGGATCTAGAGAAATCAACTCTCAACTCTAGGATCACTACTTTTGATTACAACCATTTGATTAATCAAATCAATGGCTTGGAATTGTTCTTTCTATCAAATCTAGTGTAAAGGAGTGAATTTTAGGCGCCCTCATTCTCCACCATTGGATCTGGGGATGATCTGGACCGTCGGATCAATGCTGACATCAGTTCGGATAAGATAAGCCACTATTTTTGGAGAAACTTTGCATTATTGATCTTTAACTGTCAACAAAGTCTTCTTTTATGGAAAAAATTCGTGGATCCTCCTTCCTTTATGCTTTAGTGCATCTCCACCCTTGAATAGGAGCTCATCTTGACCATACACCATGGTTCAATCATATTTTGACATGTGGCAGCCCTTCAAGCCTTCAATTTTCTTATTCTAGAAAACTGCGGTGACCTTGAAAACTGGACTTTGTGCTCTTTGACCCTCCAAAAAGACTTTGATGAAGATGAAACTTTGTAGGACTATGTTTCCAAAGATCTCCTTCAGGAATATGCAAGAAAAACTCCCATCTGAATCTCCCTTGTACAAGTTTGACTACATTTGGAATCTTGCAAGGTGGCATTAAGGTGTCTAGGAAGCTCTGATAGCCTTGAAAATTTGTACAAATATGTAGCCACATATGATCTTTATACATGCCAAACCATATGGCTAACATAATTTTCTATACAAGAATTTGTAGGGTCAAACTAGAAAAATTACATTTTTATAAAATGAACATAGCATATCAATGTGCTACAAAATCCATTTTCTGCTGAAATTTGGGCTATAGACTGCCTTTGACAATCTTTACAAGTATATGGATTTTCATCTAATTTGGTGACAATGAAACTTTTGCCCTAATTTCCCAACTTTGACCAGCTTTAACCAGCTTTGACCGCTACCATGGACTTTCTTGATTTCTTTGAAACTTTGTATGTGACCTTCCTTTGACATCCTTGATGCATCCTGGACTTCTCGGGGAATTCTGGCTACCTTCGCCAAATATGTTTTTTGTAGGCCTTCACAAGTGAGAGAGGAGAGCAAATCTCGACGACATTCGCCCCCACTAAACCTGCGATTCCTCCGGAAGCGCCACTCTAGCATCTGTGAAAAACAAAATGTTCCAGGCATCAAATTCTTTTATAGGCAACATAAGAAAGATGGAAGGAAAATTGATTATATGCATGAATAAGTAGGTAACGTGACATGAAGCAAAATTTGCATGAAAGAAATAATTGAAATAGGCAACATGAATATGCATGAACAAATAGGCAACATATATGCAAATGAACAAGCAACATTGGCAACAAGAAAGAAAAAAAAACAAGCATCAATATGAAGTGGAAGTGGATGTATTGAGTCGTTTTAAGCATCAGTTCCTCTCATCTTGAAGAAAATTTTGTACCTTTTTCATAAAGCAATCTACCTTAAATATGATTATAAACAAAGATTTAGGGATTTCAAGAGACATCTTTCATCTTTAGCTTATTTTAGATCAACTCCTTTCCTACATAAATATGAATATGCTCTTTCTCTAATAACATGCAAGGAAATCTAACTAAACTCCACTAATGCATAAATCTGCCTATATAGCCCGTGATTTATTCTACTATGCCTCTTTATCCTCCTTTGGCTTGCCTCTTTTTTTTTTTTTTTTTTTTTTGATGATGATGATGATTCGGCAACTTTATGGTTACGATCACTTTTTTGGGGTGGAAGAAAGTGTAAACTTCTTGGTAACATGTAGCTTTTTTTTTTTTTTTTTGACGAGGAAAAATTAAACCCCGATACAAGGTACAACCATTTTTGATGACGGAGAACAGTCGTTTAAACTCCGATACAAGTGCTGTGAGATGGACTAAGGATGTAGAAACATGCAATAGCAGGAGCTAGGATTTCAACAATTATGCTTTCAATACTGGATACATATGCATGTTTATATATGAAAGTCATGTCACCAAAATAAACCTCCAAATCTACATGCCCTATCTTTCCACAATCCTAGATTATAATCAATTTCTTAGTAGATAAGTTACTACTTAAGATACAATTTTACACAAGTAGAGAAATCATCATTTGCCTTTTTTAACTCAAGTGATGTGGATATGCAATGTGATGCAAAGACTGAAAAAAAACATGCATGAAACAAGCATGGAAAAAAAAATGAATGAACTTGAAAAAAAACAAAGCAACATGAACTTGAAAAATTAATGATGTTTTTCTTTTTTTTTTTTTTTTTTTTTTTTAATAACATGGATACTCCTGTTTATGAATCGGCCTCATTGTTGTCATCTTCTTCAATGTCCTCATCCAAAATGTACTCGTCATTATCACACTTCTTGAATAACTTTATCCTTTTACCTGCAATCAAAGTTTTTAGTGCAATACCATTTAATTCACAAAGAGCATACGTACCATTGTTGTTGACTTTTGATACAATGTATGGCCCAAACCACCGTTGAGTGAGCTTTTTGCGTGCATCATATTGAGAGTCAAATGTACTATCATAAATGAGCACCCAGTCTCCTACTTCAATTGGCTTAGGACGCAATCGATGAGTTTTATCAAAATAATGCTTGTTCTTCATTCTAGATTCTCTTAATTTTTTAACAGCATCATCAAGTCTTAATTTACCTTGTTCTAACTGTTTAATACGCAAACTCAAAAAATCATCAGTAGACATGTTTTCAGACCAAGGCAAATTTGACCATGCAGAAATATGAGACTGAATTGGAAACAATGGTTTTTGACAGTACATGAGTTCAGCAGGCATATATCCAGTAGTACGTGTGCATGTCATTCTATCTGCCCAAAGTGCAAAAGGTAAGAATTTAAGCCATTGTTTGATGTCACCATTACATGCTTTAGATATGGCTTTCACAATAGGTGGATGCCCTCTCTCTATTTTACCATTGGCCTCTGGATTATATGCAGTAGTGAGAGACAAACGAATACCGTGACGCTCAAAGAACTCTTTAGCTTCTCTTGCATTTAACTCTCCACGATCGGCAACTACTTTCTCTATGTACCCAAAGCGACTTATGACATCTTCAAGCAAGAATTTGCAAACATTGTAAGTGGTCTTAGATCGTAATGCACGTCCCTCTACATGATTAGTTAAATCTTCTCTTGCAAGTACAATGTAACGCATTTTGTCGATACCTTTAGGCATAGTTACAAGATCTACTACCCACTTGTAGTGAATACAAGGTGGATACGTAGGATGCAACGGATCTCTATGTTTGACTGATGAATGAAGTTGACAAGTAGAACATGTAGAAACATAGCTACTAATGTCAACGTACATCCTAGGCCAATAATAGGTACTTCTAATTTTTTCATATGCTCCAAAAAATCCTTTATGACCGGCCCATAATGTCTCATGCATTTCCTTCATTACTTGCAATTGAAGACCTCATTTTCCTAGGACTCGTTGTGGATTCTTAACCTTACCCTTAGCATGTCTCCAAAGATAACCATTACTTAGGAAAAAGTTATAAGCTCCTTTCCTAATGTTACGGAATCTATTCGTAGTCCAGTTAGGTAATGGTTGTAGTGTACTCAGATACTTTCCTATGTCTCTCCATTCATTTTCGTACTCAGACTCATGAAATTGCTCATACTCATATATATGTGGAACATAGTCAATTAAGTTCACATTCTTTATTAGATCACTTTCAAGATCATCATCAAATCTAGCTCTCGATAACATATCAGCAACTGAGTTTGACTTACCTGAAATATGAACTAACTCAGGATTTATGAACTTAATATATGAGATCCATCTAAGCATGGCTATATCAGGAGATGAACAATTGGCTATCATTCCAATGAGAGGCAAACAATCAGTCTCAACTTTGACATTTGCACCAATGAAATATTCTTTGTCTGTTTTCAAAGCTGTTACCATACCCCATAGTTCTCGTTTGATTTGTGGATATTTTCGTTGTGTTTCATGTAGAATTTTGGCACCAAACCTAATTGCATATCTATTCCCTTCACTATCATCTTGACTTATGACCCAACCTATACCAATAGGACTAGTATCAACAGTCAATATAATAGGTTTGTTAGCAGAATAGTCTACACGCTTAAGGATGGGAGCTTTAAGCAATAATTTCTTCAATTTACGCATAGCTTGAGTGTGTTTGTCAGTCCAAATAAATTCTCGTTTCTTCCTCAACAAGTCATAAAGACAATCAGCAACATGAGCAAAGTGAGGGATCCAAATAACATAAAAGATGCAAGCACCAAGAAATCTACGTACCTCACTCACGTTGTTACATGTTTCAGAAATCTTGCTAATGGCATCAACTTTTTGTGGGTATGGCTTTCGACCATAATGGCCACATAAATGTCCAACAATAAGTACCTCGTTGACACCAAAAACAGATTTCTCTATGGAAAATGTGAGACCTACCTCTTCAAATCGTTGAAATATTCTTTCACAATCAGAGATATGGTCAAGAACAAATTTACGACATCCAGATGAATCTAAAGTAATGTCCTTTACACGTTCCTCACTCCCTTTAATTGGAATATCATCAATGAATGGCATAGTTATATGAGGGATAAAATCATGTAAGACCATATTCATAGCACTCATCATATGAGCCACAGAATTAGTCGCTCCTTGAGGTAAAGTACACATTCGCACTAAGCCTAAAGGAGTTTTCATTGTGGTTATGTCACGACTATCAATTGCTAACTGGAATTGGTCATATCCAGAATATAAATCACCCATTGAATAGATAGAATGTCCTGAAAATGATTCAGCAAACTCATCTACAATGGGTCCTGTTCCTACATTCCTTATGGTGACTTTATTGACGGGTTGGAGATCTTGAATAAAACGTAGTTTCCCATTCTTTTTAGGCACAGTGAACCATCTGTTTGAGTAAGGTGCAAAAGATGGCTCTAAAATTCTCATGTTTATCTTCTCCTTAAGTAGTTTCATTAGCTCAGGTAAGTGAGCCTTTGGAACAGGTATAGGACGAAGATTCCATGGAATATGTGGAATAATAAAGATTATCATGGGTGCAACTAGCTTAGGATCTACACAACCAATCTCATGAGGATACATAGTAAAGGCTTTTCCATGGCTACGTATGACTCTCTCAAATTTATCTCTCTCTGCTGGCAAAAGAAAGTCATCATCTCTACCAATTTTCACCTGTTTGATTGTCTCATCCGTGAATGTATGTCCTATGTTTTTCTTATCCCGAAGAATTGGATCATTTTTCACATCAATAATTTTTTCATTACTTCCTTGAGGTAATGGTTGAGCTATGGGTTTGATTTTTTTGTCTACAGTTTTGTACTTTGTTTCAACTAAGGCATCATGTGTTTGGTTAAATTTTGAGCACTTGTCAACATTGAGAGCATACTCTTGGATTAGAGCATACTCATCAAGGGAAGAAATAAGAATAATATGGGAATTAGAATTTTGTTGAAGACATAACTCTAACTCCTCAAGAGTAGAGAAACAATGAGATGTCTCAATCACATGCTCAATGTTCTCATCATGTTCCATGATTTTGTTGTTTTTATAATTTTTTTGGCTTTTTTGGATAAAAGACTTGGACAATTGACTCTTATGAAGAAAATCTAATCTAGAATGTGGAAAACAAAGTGACAAACTATTGTACATGTTGGTTGGATGCGAGATGTCAAACCAATATCCACTGTTGTCCCGCTCAACAATGGATTCTATCCGAAATTTTGATCATATGTAGCTCCAAACATGAATCGAGGTGCACAATCACTACAAGCATGCTCATGACCCTGAGTAACAATAGGTTTCTTTCTAATTGACAATCGATTCCTAGGATGATTCACTCCTACTGTCATGACTTGAAGTGATTGCATTCCATCCTTAGACTTAAATCTAGCATAGGTAGACCCATCATCCATGGCTTTAGTTTCCATACGACTCTCACAAATAAAGGGTTGACCTAAGAGAACTTCATAGGAGCAATTATCTTGAATAAAAAAGTGAAACTCTTCTGTGATTCCTCCTATGGATATGGGCACACTAGCACAAGCTCCATACAGGGTACCTACACCATTATCTGCAGTTCTCATACGCCATCCACAATCTTTATCTATGGGCCATCGAAACTTATCATAGACTTCTCTTGAAATCACATTGATTTCAGAGCCGGAATCTACTAATGCATTTACAATGATAGTGTTCTTATCATTTCCTATTTTAACATGCATCTCTGATGTACCTCTAGACCAAAATGTTCTTTTAAAGTGGCTTTCAGGATTGTTTTCATGATTTTCATGGTCAGGTTGAATAGGTCCTAAGAAATTTTTATTAACATTTACTTCATCATCATCAAAGTCCTCTTCATCAGATTCATCAAAGTTTAAGGCTTCATTCATGGCTTGATCTTGATCTAGAGAATCTTGCATCTCAGTATCTAGATTAAGTGGAAACCTCTTCCTTTTAATTAGGCCGATAAAGTTATCTTTAAAAACAGGCTTTGCAATAGAGAAAACTTCTTCTAAAGACATAGTCACTTGACTCTTAAGCAAAATGTCATCTAAAATCTCCATAGGATCTATTTTTCTCTCAATTTCTGAAATCAAGATGGCTTTAGGTTTTCTCTTTGGTTTCTTTTGTTTTTGCTCAGGGTCTTGTTTTTGTTCATGTTCTCGTGTTTGGTCTTCAGTTTGTTTTGATTGATCTTGTTTATCCAAAGGCTTTGGTTCTGTTTTTCTTTGCTTTGTCTTCTTCCCTTTTTGTTTCTCCTCTTGTTTTTGTTCATTGGGTTGTGCTTCTTGTTTTTTATCTTTGGATTGTGATGTTTCTCCCTGCTCTATGATTGTTTCTATTCCCTCTGAGGTTTGTTTTCGTGTTACTCTTCTTTCACTAGGCTCAGCTTCATCTCTTTTTCGTTTTTCTTCTACATTGGATATGTGAGAAATAAGAGATTGATCTTCTATTGGTGACTCCCAAGCCGTTATTCTCCTAATCTCATCCCGTGCTCTTACTAAAGCCTCTATGGAAAAATCACCTTCCTTTGTGGGTTTACTTGATTCTACTTGTTGTTCATCAAGAGCTTCTAGTTTAACTCCTCTAGTTCCTACGTCCATTATGGTTATATTTTCATAATGTTTTTTCATTCCTCCCTTACCATAATTTCCTTGCAAAGGTAGCCTAGATCGATAGTCACAGATTTTCTTGTCTATGTCTATTACTAGTCGTTGCTCCTTAGCAGCCTTCAATAATTCACAATCTCTCAAAAAGTGCTCTAACGAATCACACCAAGGACACCTACGAGGGCCACGCACAAAACCATTTTGATTTTGAGGATTTTGATTAACTTGTGGTGGGAAATTTTGAAATTGAGGATTTTGTTGATAAGGTATTGCTTGAACAGGATAATTAGGATTTTGATAAGGCAATTGATGTATTTGAGGAGCTTGGGGAGCAACATGTGGTACTTGAGGTGCAAGAGGAGCTTCCATATTATACAGTTGATGATTTTGAAAATTTTGATTTTGAGGATTTTGAAAAGCTATTTGTGAAGCTTGAGGATACATGTTTTGATACATTTGAGGATTTTGCACATGAGGATGAGGATTTTGCATTGAAGGATTATGCATTGGAGGAACTTGATATGCTTGAGTAGGAGCTACTTGTGGATTTTGATTGGTAGCTATAACATGTTGATTAGGCTCTTGAAAAGTCATTGGGTTCATTTGATTTTGGAAAGTTTTGGTGTAACTAGATTGTAAAGCATCTATAGTCTTGGCCAAATTAGATTGTGTAGCAATAAGACTTTCCATTTGCTTAGTGAGAATATCCACTTGAGATTGTTCAACTACACTTTTATTTGGCTCTACTTTAAAACCTTGAGTAGGCTCCATCATTTGAGGAATAGGAGTAGAGTCAAAAAGCATAGCATGGGATTTTTCTCTAACTTGCTCCTTAGTTTGTGGAAGGCTAGCTTGAGGAAGACTAGTTTGCTCATAAAGCATGGATTGTCTTTGATGTCTATGGGCTACAGCCTCTACTACTTTACGCACTTTTTGCCAATTGTCAGTAAGACCATAGCGCTTATCTGGTTCTTCTAATCGCCGTTCAACTTCCCTACGAGTTTCAGGATGAAGAAGCTTAAGAAAATTGATCACAAGATCAGGTTCCAAAGTTATCTTATCCTCATAAGGAAGTTGTTCATAGCGTCTAATATACTCATTTTGTAAGTGAGTAATAGATTATGTTGGCTATAATCTTCAAGATAGAATTCTTTGAGCATCTCCTTTCTAAAATCACTCCAAGGAAGACTATCATATTGAGTGACACGGTTTATGATAGAGCTATCAACAATTCGTTCAAAGAATGATATCAAAAGATCTTCGGGAAGACCAAAAATCATAGCTTGCTCTTCAAACAAATCTAAGTAGCTTGTGATGTTGATGCCATTGAATTTTCCCTTCTCTCTCAACATAGAAGAGACTACTCTTTGGCCTTGTTTCTCAACAATAAGGGATTTGAATCCTTCCTCCATCTTATGTGAATAAGCAAGTGATGCACGATGCTCTAGATCTCTCACAAATGCGTTTACTTCACGACGAAGATGTGCACGATACCATGAGAAATCCAGTGCAACACTCAAGAATGATGATGATGATATGATGAGGATGAAAAATATGAAACAAAGGATATGGATCACAACCTCCCAACAAGATCAGAAGCAAATGCCACGAAGCGTTTCACGTCGGGTTCAAATGTGGAGGTGATCGCAATCCGGGTGGATCGGGTCCGGTCGTGGCACACACAGGGTGTATGAAGCTAATGAATGTTGGAAGGTTTAAAGATGTGAAGGTGAAATTAATGTTGAGTATGGAGAAGAGAGAGATGTTGAAATGATTATGGGAATAGGAATGTAGGAGTGCAAGTTAGATTTATGAACATGAATGATAAGAATGAAAGAGAACCATACATACGAATGAAATTTGGAAGGAAGAATGGTCCATTGAAGGAGCTTCTTAAACACTTCCTAATTCCAATCCATATGCATAGTCTTCTTTGGATGATATGTATGCATGACGAGAATAGATGGAACCCTTACACATAAACCAGTTTCGAAAGGAAGAATGGTCCAATATTGGAGCTTCTTATACACTTTCAGAAACTAATCAATATGTATGGGTATGTTTGGATTATATGCATGCAAGTGAATTATGATGATAGAGTTTACTCACAAGCTCAAAGAAACATCCTCACTGGTTCAACGCAATACTGCGGAGCCTTCTCACACATAGAAGAAATAGAAGACATGTAAAAATACTTAAGAGACTGAGAGAGGAGACAAGAGACAAGTGACAAGTGACATGAATTAAAAGGATTTGAATTAAGTTACATGTAAAATATCGTCGTGGTACGTCATGCTAAGCAGTCTACTGATCAAAGGTGGTTCCGACCCTCAAACCATGACAGTTCAACCGAATGTCACACGTAAGAAGGTGAGTTCCACTCCAGTGACCCTATGTCTGTCTAGGCTCGTAACGTCTAACTAAAGAAGTCTAAGACTCATTAAAATCAGCTCTAACTCACTCACACCCTCCACCGAGGGTGAGTCAAGATAGAGATGCTGGTTTCAAGAGCCTATCCTAGATTGGAGTTCTAACTTAAATTTGAAACTAGGTTCTATACTCATACTAACTCACCTTGGATCCTCACTCGCTCAACCGAGGGTGATCGTCTCAAGGAAACCGTAAGCTAGCATGAGCCCTATGGATGCCTAACAATGATGCTCTAGGAGTTTGGAGGGGGGTTTATATAGTTTTTTGAATGAATTTGGGCCCTTCGATCTAGAGAAATCAACTCTCAACTCTAGGATCACTACTTTTGATTACAACCATTTGATTAATCAAATCAATGGCTTGGAATTGTTCTTTCTATCAAATCTAGTGTAAAGGAGTGAATTTTAGGCGCCCTCATTCTCCACCATTGGATCTGGGGATGATCTGGACCGTCGGATCAATGCTGACATCAGTTCGGATAAGATAAGCCACTATTTTTGGAGAAACTTTGCATTATTGATCTTTAACTGTCAACAAAGTCTTCTTTTATGGAAAAAATTCGTGGCTCCTCCTTCCTTTATGCTTTAGTGCATCTCCACCCTTGAATAGGAGCTCATCTTGACCATACACCATGGTTCAATCATATTTTGACATGTGGCAGCCCTTCAAGCCTTCAATTTTCTTATTCTAGAAAACTGCGGTGACCTTGAAAACTGGACTTTGTGCTCTTTGACCCTCCAAAAAGACTTTGATGAAGATGAAACTTTGTAGGACTATGTTTCCAAAGATCTCCTTCAGGAATATGCAAGAAAAACTCCCATCTGAATCTCCCTTGTACAAGTTTGACTACATTTGGAAGCTTGCAAGGTGGCATTAAGGTGTCTAGGAAGCTCTGATAGCCTTGAATATTTGTACAAGTATGTAGCCACATATGATCTTTATACATGCCAAACCATATGGCTAACATAATTTTCTATACAAGAATTTGTAGGGTCAAACTAGAAAAATTACATTTTTATAAAATGAACATAGCATATCAATGTGCTACAAAATCCATTTTCTGCTGAAATTTGGGCTATAGACTGCCTTTGACAATCTTTACAAGTATATGGATTTTCATCTAATTTGGTGACAATGAAATTTTTGCCCTAATTTCCCAACTTTGACCAGCTTTAACCAGCTTTGACCGCTACCATGGACTTTCTTGATTTCTTTGAAACTTTGTATGTGACCTTCCTTTGACATCCTTGATGCATCCTGGACTTCTCGGGGAATTCTGGCTACCTTCGCCAAATATGTTTTTTGTAGGCCTTCACAAGTGAGAGAGGAGAGCAAATCTCGACGACAGCGTCGCTTGATTGCCAAGATTGGAGGGGTAGATCAAATATTCCACTTGATTTGAATTGGATCCTCAAAAATAGGCAGTCGTCATGAATGGTAGGTGACAACACTCATTTCACCACTTTTACTTTTACCACTTACACCTTTACTGTCACTTTTAAATGCAAGCTGAGATCCTCATTTTGTGCCGCCCGTGATATTCGAATGTCCCTGAGAAGCACATCCTTCACCTAATTTTTGTAGTAGCTTTTGATCCTTCATATTAAGTGGGCGGTATGCGAGGTGAGTTGTGGGGAGTTGAGAGAGATTATGGGGTTTGTGGAGGGTCGTGGAGGGGTGTGGAGTTGTGTGGAGTTGTGTGGGGTTTGTGGGGTTTGTCTCTTGGGTGGGAATAGAGGTGAGTTATGGGGAGTTGTGGGGGTTTTTGGGGTGTGTTCAAAAATTGATCCAAGATTTCAAAGTTATTAATGCATCATTGGAAAGTACTCGTCGAGAGCTTTCCAACGATATATAACACTGTAGGGTTTGGTTAAGAAATGGTCCTCCAAATATCCATCCAAAACTGCATGAGAACTTGTGGGAGGTCGTGGGAAATTGTGGGATTTGTGGGGTTTGTGCAGGTTTGTGGAGGGGTGTGGAGTTGTGTGGGGGGTCGTGGAGTGGAGGAGGGTGGAGGAGGGTGGAGGAGGGTGGAGGAGTGCGGAGGAAGGTGGAGGAGGGTGGAGGAGGGTGGAGGAGTGCGGAGGAGGGTGGAGGAGGGTGGAGGAGTGCGGAGGAGGGTGGAGGAGGGAGGAGGGTGGAGGAGGGCGGAGGAGGGTGGAGGAGGGTGGAAGAGTACGGAGGAGGGTGGAGGAGTGCGGAGGAGGGTGGAGGAGGGCGGAGGAGTGCGGAGGAGGGTGGAGGAGGGCGGAGGAGGGTGGAGGAGTGCGGAGGAGGGTGGAGGAGGAGGGAGGAGGGCGTAGGAGGGCGGAGGAGGGTGGAGGAGGGTGGAGAGTGCGGAGGAGGGTGGAGGAGGATGGAGGAGTGCGGAGGAAGGCCGAGGGGTATGGAGGAGGGTGGAGGAGGGCGGAGGAGAGCGGAGGAGGGTGGAGGAGGGTGGAGGAGGGTGGAGGAGTGCGGAGGAAGGTGGAGGAGGGTGGAGGAGGGTGGAGGAGTGTGGAGGAGGGTGGAGGAGTGCGGAGGAGGGTGGAGGAGGGTGGAGGAGGGCGGAGGAGGGAGGAGGGCGGAGGAGGGCGGAGGAGGGTGGAGGAGGGTGGAGGAGTGCGGAGGAGGGTGGAGGAGGGTGGAGGAGTGCGGAGGAGGGCGGAGGAGGGCGGAAGAGCGCGGAGGAGGGCGGAGGAGGGCGGGGGAGGGTGGACGAGTGCGGAGGAGGGTGGAGGAGGGTGGAGGAGTGCGGAGGAGGGTGGAGGAGTGCGGAGGAGGGTGGAGGAGGGTGGAGGAGGGTGGAGGAGAGCGGAGGAAGGTGGAGGAGGGTGGAGGAGGGCGGAGGAGGGTGGAGGGGTGTGGAGGAGGGCGGAGGGGTGTGGAGGAGGGCGGAGGAGGTTGGAGGAGGGCGGAGGAGGGCGGAGGAGTGCGGAGGAGGGTGGAGGGGTGTGGAGGAGAGCGGAGGGGTGTGGAGGAGGGCGGAGGAGGTTGGAGGAGGGCGGAGGAGGGTGGAGGAGGGTGGAGGAGGGCGGAGGGGTGTGGAGGAGGGCGGAGGAGGGCGGAGGAGGGCGGAGGACGGCGGAGGAGGGTGGAGGAGGGTGGAGGAGTCTAGAGGAGGGTGGAGGAGGGTGGAGGAGGGTGGAGGAGTGCGGAGGAGGGTGGAGGAGGGCGGAGGAGGGCGGAGCGGTGTGGAGGAGGGCGGAGGGGGGTGGAGGAGGGCGGAGGAGGGTGGAGGAGGGCGGAGGAGGGCGGAGGAGGGCGGAGGAGGGCGGAGGAGTGTGGAGGAGGGCGGAGGAGGGCGGAGGAGGGCGGAGGAGGGTGGAGGAGGGCGGAGGAGGGCGGAGGAGGGTGGAGGGGGGTGGAAGAGGGTGGAGGAGGGCGGAGGAGGGCGGAGGAGGGCGGAGGAGGGCGGAGGAGGGTGGAGGAGTGCGGAGGAGGGTGGAGGAGGATGGAGGAGTGTGGAAGAGTGCGGAGGAGGGTGGAGGAGGGTGGAGGAGTGCGGAGGAGGGCGGAGGAGGGCGGAGGAGGGTGGAGGAGTGCGGAGTAGGGTGGAGGAGGAGGGAGGAGGGCGGAGGAGGGCGGAGGAGGGTGGAGGAGTGCGGAGGAGTGCGGAGGAGGGTGGAGGAGGATGGAGGAGTGAGGAGTGCGGAGGAAGGTGGAGGAGGGCGGAGGAGGGTGGAGGAGGGTGGAGGAGGGTGGAGGAGTGCGGAGGAGGGTGGAGGAGGGTGGAGGAGTGCGGAGGAGGGCGCGGAGGAGGGTGGAGGAGGGTGGAGGAGGGTGGAGGAGGGTGGAGGAGTGTGGAGGAGGGTGGAGGAGGATGGAGGAGTGCGGAGGAGGGTGGAAGAGGGTGGAGGAGGGCGGAGGAGGGGGGAGGAGGGTGGAGGAGGGCGGAGGAGGGTGGAGGAGGGTGGAGGAGGGCGGAGGAGGGTGGAGGAGGGTGGAGGAGGGTGGAGAGAGAGAGAGAGAGAGAGAGAGAGAGAGAGAGAGAGAGAGAGAGAGAGAGAGAGAGAGAGAGAGAGAGAGAGAGAGAGAGAGAAAGAAGAAGATAGAGAGATAGAGATAGAAAGAGAGAGAAAAGAGTGAGATTGCAGACATTCAGACTACAAGCCATTCGAGAGAGAGGCATTGATCCGGGAGAGAACCGAAGTGGCTCCATTACCATTACAATTGCCACCTTCTCTTCAATAGGCTACAAAGCCTTATTGTTTAAAATGACGAGAGAGAAAAAGATAGGGATCTACAATGCAACTGATCAAACAAATCATCCAAACTAGAATGTATTCTTAATCATTACCCTATTCAACGACCTATAGTCTCTATAAAGATGCATAGAGCAATCCCTCATTTTAACTAAGATAATGGAATTACTAGGCCTAATAAATCATTTAGCTAGATAATCATAAGTTTAGTTTTCTGCTTCCAAATGTTGAGGTAGAATGCGTCTATAAGGAGGTTTACAAATAGGTTTAGTATTAGCTACTAAGCTAATTAGATGGTCAATGTCCCCTGAACAAGATTGTTATCCTTTTACTAAATCATGTGAAATTAATCTTTATAATCAAACATTAACAATTTGAAACCTTTAACGATTCATTGTCGCATAAATGAATAATAAAAAGTGTTTTCCTTAGTTACATCGTCGCAGAAATGACATATAAAAAGTGATCATCAACGAGTCAACAGATATTAAGAAAGAGTGTAGTACAACCTGACAATATATGTCCACAAAAGCTAAAACAACTACTTTTTTAACTTATATTTCGGAAACGAACATTTTGCATGGTTATGCTGAGCAACTTGGAACGCATATTTCTACTATTCGTGATTACATGGCGAGTAAAAGTTGGATTGCAGTTAAGACATTTTCATGACAACATTATATTATGTTTCATTGCGCTTTAAGATCTCTCTCTCTCGTTCAGTGCGTAAAGTATCTCGATTAATCGTTCGTCCTGCAGCATGTTCAAACAATTTATGTAAGTATCTCGATTTATCGTTCGTCCTGCGATCGGCTTGGCTGTTATTATTCTTTGCTTCACACGAGAACTCTTTTGTCGGAGGAACTCTCAGATATGGATGAAAGCAGTGATGAATTTTGTATGTTGGCTATTGAGGATAGGTTAGATGGGACCAATTATCTATTTTGAAAATATATGATGTGTTATGTATGACTAGCAAATGGATTGTGAAATATTGTACAAGGTGTTCAAAAATATTTTAGTACGCCTACAAATACTAATATTGAATGTGATGCACATGGCATGGAAGAAGATCGCCTTCGAAGATCAAACTGGACTTGGGCGAAGGGGACGTATGGGAGCAAGACATCAGTTACAAAAACCTTCCCAACGCGTGCTTTCGTTGTGGCCAACAAGGTCACAGGATCAAAGATTGCCCTCTGAGACGAAAAAGCAAGCGAAATCAAGAAGCCCCCAAAAATGCTCAAGATAGCAATGGAGCATTGAATCACTCGACGAAAGTAGAGGAATTTAAGGGTCCCCTTAATCCAGAAGCTGATGCAGACGGGTTCATCGAAGTCAGAAGAAGAAGGAAAAGAAGCCCTAGGGCAACCTCTGAGCGAAACAACATGTCAGTTACCCCCTCCAGCAACTTGTATTGCAATCTCGAAAAGGAAATCAATGAGTTTGACTACCCAGGAGGGATCCAACTTGAGGTGGACACCGACGTCAAAGGCCTAGAGATCCCTGACAGTAAAGAAACCTTGCAGGAGGGTTACACTACAAGCAAAGAAGACGGCTTTACTACTAGCAACGAAGATAACATGGATAGTGAAAGCTCCATCATCGGATCGACTATTCCGGAAACGGAGCTGAAAACGGTGCTCAGTTCTTCCCAGCAGGAGGCATCCCGCAAAGGAAAACAACCTATGGAGTTACCGTGGAAAAGCCCCCACAAGAACCTAATGCTAACTCGGGAACCGATCCGAGCGAAAAAGAAAGATGAATCCAAGAAAAGAAAGGACAAAGCTCCCTCCCGTAAAGAGGGCTCACTACGACAATGATCATCATCTCGTTAAATGCTAGAGGGCTAACTGACCCCTCAAGAGCGATCATCATTGGTCTATGGCTTCGCGACATTAGCCTAAACCCAGATTTTATTTGTATTCAAGAGATTAAAATTGACGGAGAAGACCTCCAGAAACGGCTTAGACATGTCTCCTCGACCCATGTTTGGATTTCAACGGCGCATCAGCGGGGGTCCGGTGGAACGATAATCGGTATTAATCAACTCTGGTTTGAAAAGCTTGAGAACTCCTTTGAAGATGAATGTCATCGATGGATTGCTGTTTCTTTCGGTGCTCCCTTCTGTTTTACTTTAATTTCTTTGTATGCCCCCAATGGGGAGTTAGAGAGACTTAACACTTGGGCCTCCTTGGACTCGCTCCCCCACAACGTGCTTATTTGTGGTGACTTCAACATGGTAGAGGACCCTATGGACAGATGGATGGGCAAGGGCAGGGTCATCGATAGTCGGGAGAAAGAAACGTGGGACAAAACTAAACTACACTTGGATTTGGTCGAATTCAAAGACTCAAAGGGCTTTTCTTGGTCAAATCTCCAAGCAGGCGAGGACCTGAGGAAAGCTAGACTTGATAGATGCTACATTTCTCAGAGTTTTACTCATCAGTGGGGCCACCCCTCCCTCTCGCAACGCACCGACCTCACCATCTCTGATCACTACCCGATCGTCATCACTTTTCAACCCCCCACAAAGATCCGTAAGGCTCCGTGGTTCCATGCCAGTGTGCCCTCCTTCTCTCTCCCCTCCGTCCATCAAGAAATTTCTGATGTGTGGAAGGAGGCATTCGCCTCTGGCTTGTCCCCAGCCAAGTGTTGGAGAAGTGCGGTCGATAAGTCACGACAAATCATGATTAGATCCAGGAAGATGCTTGAGACTGTGCGGCGCGCTCGTAGAGAAGCTCTATATCATAGACTCTGGCGGCTCGAGGAGGAAGTGAACAAAGGAAAACCTCAAGCCCAGAAAGGACTTCGAAAGATCAGAGCGCTGCTGAGATACGAGGAAGAGATACAAGGAAAAATTTGCAAATTTTCTTCAAGGAGTGGTGGGCTGGCAAAGCCGACAAACCCACCAAAGAGATGTGCCGTATCCTCAAAAGGAAACACAACAGAGAATCGATCCCCTTATTGCTAGACGCAAATGGCAATGTATGCAATACGGAAGAAGATAATTTTGGGATCATTGAAGGGCACTTCACGAGACTCCTGGGGACCTCAAACCCCCTCTCCCACCATAGAAGGGACTGCATGGCTGCCATATCTAGGGTTTCCCCCCACAGGATACCACCCAACCTTCACTCTCTGCTTCATGCCTCTATCTCTGAAGCCGAAATCATTGAGGTCATTGATGCCCTCCCCTCAGGTAAAAGCCCGGGACCCGACGGGCTCACTAATGAGTTCTTTAAATCCTTCAAGTTGGTGGTTGCCACCCCTCTTCGTTTGGTTTGGCAAGAGGCACTCAAGTTTGGCGCGCTTCCTTCTTGTCTCAACAATGGCATTATCAAGTTAGTACACAAAAAAGGGGAAAAGAACAGAATAGAGAACTGGCGTCCCATTACAATGCTCCAAACAGGATACAAGATCATCGCCAAAGTCATTGCCAACAGAATCTCTTGCCACTTGAGAGCGTGGTTAAGCGAGGACCAAAAAGGTTTCATCAAAGGCAGGTCAATTTTGGAAACCATTATAGATATCTGGGAAGGTCTTGAATTTGCAAATGAGTCTAAACAAGAAGTAGTTTTCCTCAAGATCGACTTTGATAAAGCCTACGACAGGCTAGAATGGGACTATATTCTACAGTCGCTACAAGATCTTGGATGTAGTCAGAAATTCACCAAGATGATCGCGACCTTGCTCGGAAACGCATCGACCCAAATTAACATTAATGGAAATCTTTCAAAGGTGATCAAACTTAGAAGATCTATCAGACAAGGGTGCCCATTGGCTCCCCTTCTCTTTGCCATTGCCACAGAAGGGCTTAGCAGGCTGGTGGAGCATCAGGTGGAAGCTGGTAACATTAAAGGCCTTTCTTTGCCGCATGACCACAGTCAGATCACCATGAGACTTTTTGCCGACGATATGAACGCTTTTGTGCACAATGATAGTACCAGCCTTGAGACGTTCTGGAAGTGTCTTGCTACTTTTTGTGAAGCCTCTGGATCCATAATCAACCACTCTAAGACCGCCTTTAGAGCTATTGGTGGGACACAGCCCGACCTTCTCATTGATCATGGCTGTCAAATCTTTCCGCAGGGCCAAATTTTTCGGCTTCTTGGGATTCCCTTGGGGTTTGGTGTATCTATGGAACAGCGGTGGATCTGGGTGCTCGCCAAACTCGAAAACAAGCTTAACTATTGGAGAGGTATGCAAATCAATCTTGCTGGTCGTGCTATGGTTATCAACACGTTCCTCTTATCATCTACCATTTATTTCCTTTCTTGTTGGAGACCGAAAGAGCATGATCTGTCCAAACTGGATAGTATTTGTAGAAACTTCCTTTGGACGGGCGACCACAATAGGAGGGGGGTGCCTAAAATCAAATGGTCCATCTGCACCAGCCATAGAGATAGTGGGGGACTTGGTATCTTGGACATTGGGTGCATGGCTAACAAACTGTCGGCCAAATGGATGATTAAGGCTTGGTGCAACGGGGAGGCCTCGTGGGCCAAGCTGATCTTCAGAAACAAAAATGAGTTGGCGCTCATGGGCTTCCCAAATTGGAAGAATCTTGACATCTTGACCTTGTTGTTTTCCCCGATCCCCGTCTTCCCGAAAGGCTCTAATCTGGTGTGCTCCTTTTGGAAGAGTTGGAATAAAGTCAAAAGCTTCACAAGAATAAGTGAAGACTGGAAGTGGGCTGCCGGTATCAGACAAAACGACTCTATCTGGTTTCTGATCCATGGCATCCGGAGTGTGGAATCTTGGAACATTCAAAATGCCAAGGAGCTATGGAACAAAGGCTTCAACAAATGGAAACATCTCTGGAAACAAGACACCAACCGCTGGATCAACTTTGAGGCTATTGATCCTAGCATCAACATTTCGCATGAAGAATGGAACACATTGCAAAGCAGATGTCTCGCCTGGGACCGACACAAAGTTCACCTTCTCATGGGACACGACATGTCGAGCTCGCTTGGTCTCAAATGGCAGAATGGGAATAGCCTATCAAAAGTCCCGAACATCAAAGAAACGATCGACTATCAGGTTAACATCAACAAAAAGTGGTGCCTGTCATGGACGCGGCTTCGGTGGGACATGAAGTTCATGGCTATCTGGCACCCCCTCATAGAAATCAAAAAGTCTGTCCTCTTATGGCAAATCCTTCATCATGGAATCTGGACCAACCTTAAGGCTAGCAAAATTTGTGGGATCCCTCCCTGGTGCAAACGCTGCCACCGGTCTATCGAAGATGTTCCACACATCTTCTTTACCTGCCCAAACTCCAACAGACTCTGGCAGGTGGTTGGAAAGAGAATTAGACTTCAAAAACGTCTCAGTTGGCAGCAAGCCCTGCTGGGAGAAGCGATCGGCTGCTCCGCGACTCTCTGGAACGCCATCAGAGGGGAGGTCCTATGGAAAATCTGGCGGGAAAGATGTGCTTGCAACTTCGGTGACTCCCCCAAGGAGTGGTCAATTGAGAAATCGCTGTTCCTCCTTGGCAAAAGGATTGTCAACTGTAAAAAATCCCCCCCCTTTAGGCATCATCAAGTACTCCTTTTGATCGATAACAAGCTTAAACCCAAGTGGGCCCCACATGAGGGTGATGAGAGGGTAATTAACCTTCTTTGTAATGTCATCTAAGCTCTGTAAAAGCTTCCCCTGCTTTGTGGGATTTGGGGGGTCCTCTGGGCACTAGTCCCCTTCTCTTGTACTTTTCTTTATTTAATTCAAGTCCGGGAGAGTAGGCTATTGCCGAACTTCCTTTATATTAAAAAAAAAAAGATCGCCCTTAAATTTCTATTCATGAATGGTGCTTGTTGCACTTTTTGCAGAGAAAGCTCTTTGGGATGGAAATGATGCTTGGGCACATGTATTCATAGCTTTCTCTATGAAACATGAAATTATCCCTCATATTCACTCCCACAAAATGGTAAAGGATTCTTGGGATACACTTATCACTTTATACATGCTCAGAAATGAGGATAGTGTTGCATACCTCCAAAATCAACTGAAGAGATAGAATATTAATGAAACTGATTCTATGGATAGTTTTTTGACAAATATAAAAGATTTGGAGGAACATTTGATTTCTAATGGTGAATTCTTTCCAAGTAGTTCACTTGTGCTTAGTGTTTTCAATGATCTTCCTGATTCATATCATAATTTTTCTTTGATTCTTTGATTGATAATGAAAGGGAATCCAAATGCCTGAAGTCTCAAGGACTTAGTCTCTATTTTGTTGTAAACAGAACAATCTAGGTAGAATAGGTCGATTATATTTATCACAAGTCAAGCTTTTCTTGCTAGTTAGAAGGGCAAAGGTAAGTGGATATCGTGACTAAGATACATAGAAAACGAATATCAAAGCCACGTTTTCCTGTGTTATTTGATTAATAATCTATGAATCCTCGACGTTGTTAATATGAGTGAAGGTGAGAGTGAACCATAGTATGTTTCTGTTAAGTATCTTATAGCTTTAAGTATTTTAAACATGGAGACTGGCATAAGTTTCAGAAAAAGATATTGCCATGAGTGACACATATTCAAAGAAAAATTCCATCACATATCAGGGGTTCCTCATAGCTGTATTTCTCTATTTAATAGGAGAGTCTTTGAATGCTCTTTAACATTAAGACGTGTTTTGTAAAATACTTTAAGACTGTTGATAGTTCTTTTCTTTATTGTTTCGGTTTTTCCTGAAAACTATATGATATCTTTGGAAAAAACTTAAGCATTCAATGTTAGGTGAAGGCATGACATAATGCATTATCATGTAGCTCATTAAAATAAAGTCGGACCATCAACAAAGTTGATCATCAACTCAACAGACATTAAGAACGAGTGTAGTGCAACCTGACAATATATCTCCAGAATAAAATAAAACAACAACTTTTTGAAATTATATTTCGGAAAACGAGCATTCTGCATGGTTATGCTGAGTAACTTGGAAAGCATATTTCTACTATTCGTGATTACATGGCAAGTAAAAGTTTGCGTAGGAAGAGTCTTGATATGAAGGTTGGATCGCAGTTAAGACATGTTCATGACAACATTATATTCATTGCGTTTTAAGCTCTCTCTCTCGCTCAATGCCTAAAGTATCTCGATTCATCGTTTGTCCTGCAGCATGTTGAAAGAATTTATGTAAGTATCTTGTCTTGCTGTTCGATCTCTCAGCTGTTTAATGAGTTTGCTGTCACGGACTCAACTTCAGCGTGTGCAGTCCCAGGCCGTTAAGGCAGCTGGTTGGGCCTCTTGCCTCTTGAGGTGGGGGCGAAGCATATGGCTGATGTACCATCATTTGACTAACCCTGAAGCATATGGCTGATGTACCATCATTTGACTAACCCTACGATAGTTGTGACCGCCATACAATTCAGTCTTGTAAACCCCTGTTTTTTGTAGGATAAGGGGGTTCCCATGGGTACTATGCGCTTCCTTGTACATCTCGAAGTCTCTAGAGACATAGAGCTTACCTTTATATAATATGTATCCATTACGGATAGGATATTTCTTCCACTTAAATCCTTCTTGTGTATGCATTCATACTCCATCCTGTATGGATCGAAATCGCCTATTGCACTTTTTTCCCAAGTCTTAGGAAATGTAGGACCACGTCTACATCTCCCTTGAATTGATTCAAGTAATTCATTAGTTATCTAAATAAAACTCAATCCCATGGGCATAGGCATGCAGCTTAGCGAAACATCCACCACATTCAACTTTTCCTTTCGATACCTAAGCTCATAGTCAAACTCTTGAAGAGTCTTTCCCCATCATGCTTTATAGTGTTTAAGCTCTCTTTGATTAGAGATCCACTTGATTCTCTCTTGACCAAACCTTATCCTAACATTGGAACCATATGAATGATGACATCGATTCTCAAAAGCATGGACAATTGCATGCAACACCTTCTCATAGATGGGGTAATGTTTTTGAGCAAGTTCAACTTTCTGCTTTTAAAAGACACTCGTCAACTGAACCAATCTAAAACCACTCCTATAATAAAACCACCCATGTTAGTCTCCACCACAAAAGATTGATTGAAATTTTCTACCTGTAATAATGGATTTGTAGCTATTTCTACTTTTGACTTCTCCATACTATGATTTTTTCATCTCCCCAGTAAAGGCTTGCCCTTTCTCTTTAAGTTTTTCAGTCATTAGAAGAATGGCCTCGTCATAGTTTTTAATGAATCTTTGATATAATGTTGATAATCAAAGGGAGATATGTAGCTCTTCTACATTACATTTCAAGGATGCCACTATTCCATAATAGCTATCACTAGGCATAATAAATCATTTAGCTAGATAATCATAAGTTTAGTTTAGAATGGAATTACTAGGCCTAATAAATCATTTAGCTAGATAATCATAAGTTTAGTTTTCTGCTTCCAAATGTTGAGGTAGAATGCGTCTATAAGGAGGTTTACAAATAGGTTTAGTATTATCTACTAAGCTAATTAGATGGTCAATGTCCCCTTAACAAGATTGTTATCCTTTTACTAAATCATGTGAAATTAAACTTTATATTCAAACATTAACAATTTGAACTTTAACGATTCATTGTCGCATAAATGAATAATAAAAAGTGTTGTCCTTAGTTACATCGTCGCAGAAATGAATAATAAAAAGTGATCATCAACGAGTCAACAGATATTAAGAAAGAGTGTAGTACAAGCTGACAATATATGTCCAGAAAAGCTAAAACAACAACTTTTTTAAATTATATTTCGGAAAACGAACATTTTGCATGGTTATGCTGAGCAACTTGGAAAGCATATTTCTACTATTCGTGATTACATGGCGAGTAAAAGTTGGATTGCAGTTAAGACATTTTCATGACAACATTAAATTATGTTTCATTGCGCTTTAAGATCTCTCTCTCTCCCTCTCTCTCTCTCTTTCTCTTTCTCTCTCTCCTGTCTCTCTCTCTCGCTCGTTCAGTGCGTAAAGTATCTCGATTTATCGTTCGTCCTGCGATCGGCTTGGCTGTTATTATTCTTTGCTTCACACGAGAACTCTTTTGTTGGAGGAACTCTCAGATGTTTAATGAGCTTGCTGTCACGGACTCAACTTCAGCGTGTGCAAACGTGCACGATATTATTCTGCTCCAACGACACCTAAATCTGTAGTATTATTCTGTAGTATTATTGTGTGCAAACGTGCACGATATGAATCTGTAGTATTATTCGTGCATTTGAGTAAATTGTGATGTGGATGCCTTTTGATATGTTCGTCATGTCCATGGAGCCAATGATTCCACTCTGACTGCATGGGAGAGGAAGAGTCATAACATATTCGGCTGCCTTTCACACTTTACAAAACACTATAATAAAAGGATGGTTGTAGGCACAGCTATTTCGAGGCTAATTCGGATTGGTAAATAACGGATGTTTTCTGAGCACGGATTTTTTTGCAAATTAGAAAATTACTCCCCAAAATGACCCGACCTATAAGAAAGGTGATTGTTTTTTACTATAGGTAAGTACTCTTCCCCATTTAGTCTGCCGTCCATTCACATGTACTAGAAGCATATCTCCTAGGATATGATTAAGCCTCACTATTTGCCTATCGAAATGCGGAAGCTCGGTTGTAGTCATAGTTTTAGTATCCAACCTTTTGAAGACTCGTTCGTGAAATTCGCTAGTGAAATTCCTATCCGGATTAAAAAAAACGCCTTAATGAAGACCATATAACCAGTATAGGTTCTAACCTAGGCCACTCAGGTTCCTTCGCGTACTATGTGTCAAAAGAAACCCATGCATTTTGTTTGAACATATTCATAGTTATCAACTCTGAGTTGTGTCCTCTTTGTGTCTTGGGCATAGGCATGCACCTTAGTGAGTCATCCACGGCATTCAACTTTACCTTTTGATACCTAACATCATAGTCAAACTCTTGAAGAGTCTTTGCCCATCGTGCTTTATAGTGTTTAAGGTCTCTTTGATTAGAGATCCACTAAATTCTCTCTTGATCAAAACTTTTCCTAACATTCGAGCAATATGAATGATGACACCAATTCTTGAACGCATGGACAATGGCATACATCTTTCATAGATGAAGTAATGTTTTTGAGCATGTTCAACTTTCTACTCTTAAAAGAGACTAGTCACCTGAACCAAACTAAAACCACTCCTATAATAAAATCACCCATGTTAGTCTCGACCAAAAAAGTTTGATTGGAACTCACTACTTGTAATAATGGATTTGTAGCTATTTGTACTTTTGACTTCTCCATACTATGATTTTTCGATCTCCCTAGTAAAGGCTTGCCCTTTCTCGTTATGTTTTTGTGTCATTAGAAGAACAAGCTTGGCATAGTTTTTAATGAATCTTTGATATAATGTTGATAATCAAAGGAAGAGATGTAGTTCTTCTACGTTTCAAGGATGCCACCATTCAATAATAGCTGTCAGATTATCTCGATCCATTTGAATTTCGTGTTCGGAGATGATATGTTCAAGATATGTAACCTCAAGCTTAAATATGTCATGCGTTGTTTCTTTTCAAAGATTGAATTTCCTTCTGACACTAAGAAGATTATCTATACGTGTTCCAAATGGTTCTCTTCTGACTTAACTATATATAAGAATATCATGAAGGAATTCTACTACAAACTTACTTAGGTCTAATAAATCATTTAGCTAGATAATCATAAGTTTGCTTTTTTGCTTGCAAATGTTAAGCCAGAATGCATCTATAAGGAGGTTCACAAATAAGTTTAGTATCAGCTACTATGCTAATTACATGGTCAATGTCCCCTCTACAAGTTTGTAATCCTTTTATTAAATCATGTAAATTAATCTTTATAATCAAACATTAACAATTAAAACCTTTAACCATACATTATCGCAGAGATGAATAATAAAAAGTGTTCTCCTTAGGTACATTATGATCAAAAGAGGATAGATAATAAATGTCATAAGAATTGATATATTTTGGTGATGATGTGTGTGAACAAACTTAGGATCACAAGACACTTTTCTCCCTCTTTAGAAGGTCTTTTGCTCGCGGTTTCTATATAGACCTATAGCCCTAATGGTTTTCTCATCTTTCTACATTCATATTGTAATTCATTTAGTGTTTTGTTGTGCCCCAATACTCTTCTTCTTCTTCTTCTTCCTATTTCTATTTGTGTGCTTATGTATACCTCAAAATCCAACAACTGGTATCAAATTAGGTTGGGGCTTCATTTAGGGTGTCTTCAAAACCCTTCCAATCACAATCTTAGAATTGCTTGAAAATTTCCAAGCATACTCAAGGAAATTTTGAGTTCAAAGCAAATTCACAATATGGCATCGAAATTCTGATCTCAACTAACTTCAAACTCTCAACACACTATCATAGTGGCTTTGCAAACAATTTTTCCATTTTGTGCTAATCATATATACAAGTTTCGGTTCATGAAGAGAAGGTCCTCCAAGTCTACTATAGGTTTTGCAGATTTCATACAATCATTTTTCTACATCAAGGTATTTCATTAGTGTCCATGGATGAAAGCAGTGATGAATTTTGTATGTTGGCTATTGAGGATAGGTTAGATGGGACCAATTATCTATTTTGAAAAAATATGGTGTGTTATGTATGACTAGCAAATGGATTGTGAAATATTGTACAAGGTGTTCAAAAATATTTTAGTACGCCTACAAATACTAATATTGAATGTGATGCACATGGCATGGAAGAAGATCGCCCTTGAATTTCTATTCATGCATGGTGCTTGTTGCACTTTTTGCAGAGAAAGCTCTTTGGGATGGAAAAGATGCTTAGGCACATGTATTTATAGCTTTCTCTATGAAACATGACATTATCCCTCATATTCACTCCAACAAAATGGTAAAGGGTTCTTGGGATACACTTATCACTTTACACATGCTTAGAAATGAGTATAGTGTTGCATACCTCCAAAATCAACTAAAGAGATAGAATATTAATGAAACTGATTCTATGGATAGTTTTTTGACAAATATAAAAGATTTGGAGGAACATTTGATTTCTAATGGTGAATTCTTTCCAAGTAGTTCACTTGTGCTTAGTGTTCTCAATGATCTTCCTGATTCATATCATATTTTTTCTTTGATTCTTTGATTGATGATGAAAGGGAATCCAAATGCCTAAAGTCTCAAGGACTTAGTCTCTATTTTGTTGTAAACAGATCAATCTAGGTAGAATAGGTCGATTATATGTATCACAAGTCAAGCTTTTCTTGCTAGCTAGAAGGGCAAAGGTAAGTGGATATCGTGACTAAGATACATAGAAAACGAATATCAAAGCCACGTTTTCCTGTCTTATTTGATTGATTATCTATGAATCCTCGACGTTGTTAATATGAGTGAAGGTGAGAGTGAACCATAGTATGTTTCTGTTAAGTATCTTATAGTTTTAAGTATTCTAAACATGGAGACTGACATAAGTTTCAGAAAAAGATATTGCCTTGAGTGACACATATTCAAAGAAAAATTGAATCACATATCAGGGGTTCCTCATAGCTGTAGTAAGAGGCTCGATGTACATGCATATTTTTAAATAAATCAATTTCTCTATTTAATAGGAAACTCTTTGAATGCTCTTTAACATTAAGACGTGTTTTGTAAAATACTTTAAGACTGTTGATAGGTCTTTTCTTTATTATTTCGGTTTCTCCTTATAACTATATCATATCTTTGGAAAAAACTTAAGCATTCAATGTTAGGTGAAGGCATGACATAATGCATTATCATGTAGCTCATTAAAATAAAGTCGGACCATCAACAAAGTTGATCATCAACTCAACAGACATTAAGAACGAGTGTAGTGAAACCTGACAATATATCTCCAGAAAAAAATAAAACAACAATTTTTTTAAATTATACTTCGGAAAACGAGCATTCGGCATGGTTATGCTGAGTAACTTGGAAAGCATATTTCTACTATTCGTGATTACGTGGCAAGTAAAAGTTTGCATAGGAAGAGTCTTGATATGAAGGTTGGATCGCAGTTAACAGATGTTCATGACAACATTATATTCATTGCGTTTTAAGCTCTCTCTCTCTATCTCTCTCTCTCTCTCTCTCGTTCAGTGCCTAAAGTATCTCGATTCATCGTTTGTCCTGCAGCATGTTCAAAGAATTTATGTAAGTATCTTGTCTTGCTGTTCGATCTCTCAACTGTTTAATGAGTTTGCTGTCACGGACTCAACTTCAGCGTGTGCAGTCCGAGGCCGTTAAGGCAGCTGGTTGGGCCTCTTGCCTTTTGAGGCGGGGGCAAGGGTTCAATCCCTGCCGGCCACATGTAAGGGACATGTATAATCTGGAATGATGAAGCATATGGCAGATGTACCATCATTTGACTAACCCTGCGATAGTTGTTACCGCCGTACAACTCAGTCTTGTAAACCCTTGTTTTTGTGAGATAAGGGCGTTCCCATGGGTACTATGAGCTTCCTTGTACATCTCGAAGTCTCTAGAGACATAGAGCTTACCTTTATATAATAGGTATTCATTACGGATAGGATATTTCTTCCACATAAATCCTTCTTGTGTATGCATTCGTTCATTACGGATAGGATATTTATTCCACTTAAATCCTTCTTGTGCATGCATTCATAATCCATCCTCTATGGATCGAAATCCCCTTTGGAACTTTTTTCCCAAATCTTAGGAAATGTAGGACCACACCTACATCTCCCTCGAATTGATTCAAGTAATTCATTAGTGATCTAAATAAAACTCAATCTCATGGGCATAGGCATGCAGCTTAGCGAAACATCCACCACATTCAACTTTTCCTTTTGATACCTAAGCTCATAGTCAAACTCTTGAAGAGTCTCTCCCCATCATGCTTTATAGTGTTTAAGGTCTCTTTGATTAGAGATCCACTTAATTCTCTATTGATCAAACCTTATCCTAACATTGGAACCATATGAATGATGACATCGATTCTCAAAAGCATGGACAATGGCATGCAACTCGTTCTCATAGATGGGGTAATGTTTTTGAGCAACTTCAACTTTCTGCTTTTAAAAGACACTCGTCAACTGAACCAATCTAAAACCACTCCTATAATAAAATCACCCATGTTAGTCTCCACCACAAAAAGGTTGATTGAAATTTTCTACCTGTAATAATGGATTTGTAGCTATTTCTACTTTTGACTTCTCCATACTATGATTTTTTCATCTCCCCAGTAAAGGCTTGCCCTTTCTCTTTAAATTTTTTAGTCATTCGAAGAATGGTCTCGTCATAGTTTTTAATGAATCTCTGATATAATGTTGATAATCAAATGGAGATATGTAGCTCTTCTACATTGAATGCCACTATTCCATAATAGCTATCACAATCTCTCGATCCATTTGAATTTCGTGTTTGGAGATGATATGCTCAAGATATCTAACCTCAAGTTTAAAAAACTCATGGTTTGTTTCTTTTTAAAGAGTGAATTTCTTTGTGACACTAAGAAGATGATCTATAGATGTTCCAAATGGTCCTCTTCTGACTTAACTATATATAAGAATATCGTCAAGGAATTCTACTACAAACTTACCTAGGTAGCACCTTGAAAGACTAGTCGTTAGTGTAATGAACATGGCGGGATCATTAGTGAGACCAAATGGCATCACTTAGAACTCATGATTTCCAACAGTAGTCCTAAAAGTAGTATTACATCTGATGATATCCTAATCTTAAATCATTCTTAATCCAATATTCAGCTTCATGCAACTGATCAAACAAATCATCCAAACTAGGGATTGAGAATGTATTCTTAATCATTACCCTATTCAACGACCTATAGTCTCTATAAAGATGCATAGACACATCCCTCATTTTAACTAAGAGAATGGAATTACTAGGCCTAATAAATCATTTAGTTAGAATATCATAAGTTATACAACTTTTTTAAATTGTATTTCGGAAAACGAACATTTTGCATGGTTATGCTGAGCAACTTGGAACGCATATTTCTACTATTCGTGATTACAAGGCGAGTAAAAGTTGGATTGCAGTTAAGACATTTTCATGACAACATTATATTATGTTTCATCTCTGTCTTTCTCTCTCTCTCTCTCTCGTTCAGTGCGTAAAGTATCTTGATTTATCGTTCGTCCTGCAGCATGTTCAAACAATTTATTTAAGTATCTCGATTTATCCTTCGTCCTGCGATGGGCTTGGCTGTTATTATTCTTTGCTTCACACGAGAACTCTTTTGTTGGAGGAACTCTCAGATGTTTAATGAGCTTGCTGTCACGGACTCAACTTCAGCGTGTGCAAACGTGCACGATATTATTCTGCTCCAACGACACCTAAATCTGTAGTATTATTCTGTAGTATTATTGTGTGCAAACGTGCACGATATTACTCTGTAGTATTATTCGTGCATTTGAGTAAATTGTGATGTGGATGCCTTTTGTATGTTCGTCATGTCCATGGAGCCAATGATTCCACTCTGACTGCATGGGAGACGAAGAGTCATAACATATTCGGCTGCCTTTCACACTTTACAAAACACTATAATAAAAGGATGGTTGTAGGCACAGCTATTTCGAGGCTAATTCGGGTTGGTAAATAACGGATGTTTTCTGAGCACGGATTTCTTTGCAAATTAGGAAATTACTCCCCAAAATGACCCGACCTATGTAAAAGATGATTGTTTTTTACTATAGGTAAGTACTCTTCCCATTTAGTTTGCCGTCCATTCACATGTGCTAGAAGCATATCTCCTAGGATATGATTAACCCTCACTATTTGCCTATCGAAATGCGGAAGCTCGGTTATAGTGTTTTAGTATCCAACCTTTTGAAGACTCCTTTGTGAAATTCTCTATTGAAATTCCTATCCGGATTAAGAAAAACGCCTTAACGAAGACCATATAACCAGTATAGTTTCTAACCTAGGCCACTCACGTTCCTTCGCGTACTATGTGTCAAAAGAAACCCATGCATTTTGTTCGAACATATTCATAGTTATCAACTCTAAGTTGTGTCCTCTTTGTGTCTTAGGTAATCCCGTTATAAAAATCCATAGAGATAATCTCCCACTTTACATTGGCAATATCCAATGGATGGACTACTCCAATCCTCAACCTCTCAACTTTATTGACCTTGCATTTAATGTGCTTAAGCACATACTTCAGGACATCCTTATTATGTCCACACCAGGAAAGTGACCCTTTTAGAGATCATAAGTCTTGTTAACTCCTAGGTGTTCTACACTAAGTGTGTCATGACACTCATACAATATGTTTCATCTCATCTCAAAGTCTCTAGAGACATAGAACTTACTTTATATAATAGATATCCATTATGGATAGGATATTTCTTCCACTTAAATCCTTCTTGTGTATTCATTCATACTCCATCATCATTGGAAATCTATGTATCCAGATCCGCTTTGGCAATTATTTCCCAAACCTTACCAAATGTAGGACCAAGGCTACATCTCCCTCAAATGGATTCAAGTAGTTCATCGGTGATCTAAGTAAATCTCAATCCATTGGGCATAGGCATGCACCTTGGTGAGTCATCCACGGAATTCAACTTTTCCTTTCGATACCTAACATCATAGTCAAACTCTTGAAGAGTCTTTGCCCATCGTCCTTTATAGTGTTTAAGGTCTCTTTGATTATACATCCACTAAATTCTCTCTTGATCAAAACTTATCCTAACATTGGAACAATATGAATGATTACACCAATTCTTGAAAGCATGGACAATGGAATACAACTCCTTCTCATAGATGGAGTAATGTTTTTGAGCATGTTCAACTTTCTGCTCTTACAAGACACTAGTCAGTTGAACCAAACTAAAACCACTACTATAATAAAATCACCCATGTTAGTCTCGACCAAAAAAGCTTGATTGGAACTCACTACTTTTAATAATGGAGTTGTAGCTATTTGTACTTTTGACTTCTCCATACTATGATTTTTCGATCTCCGTAGTAAAGGCTCACCCTCTCTCGTTATGTTTTTGTGTCATTAGAAGAACAATCTTGGCATAATTTTTAATGAATCCTTGATAGAATGTTGATTATCAAAGGAAGATATGTAGTCCTTCTACGTTTCAAGGATGCCATCATTCCATAATAGCTGTCAGATTCTCTCGATCCATTTGAATTTTGTGTTCCGAGATGATATGTTCAAGATATGTAACCTCAAGCTTAAATAAGTCATGCGTTGTTTCTTTTCAAAGATTGAATTTCTTTCTAACACTAAGAAGATGATCTATACGTGTCCCAAATGGTTCTCTTCTGACTTAACTATATTTAAGAATATCATGAAGGAATTCTACTACAATCTTACTTAGGTCTAATAAATCATTTAGCTAGATAATCATAAGTTTGGTTTTTTGCCTGCAAATGTTGAGCCAAAATGCATCTATAAGGAGGTTCACAAATAATTTTAGTATCAGCTACTATGCTAATTACATGGTCAATGTTCCCTGTACAAGTTTGTAATCCTTTTATTAAATCATGTAAAATTAATCCTTATAATCAAACATTAACAATTTAAAACCTTTAACCATACATTATCGCAGAGATGAAGAATAAAAAGTTTTTTCCTTAGTTACATTATGATCAAAAGAGGATAGATAATAAATGTCATAAGAATTGATATATTTTGGTAATGATGTGTTTGAACAAACTTAGGATCTGATGACACTTTTCTCCCTCTTTACAAGGTCTTTTGCTTGGGGTTTCTATATAGACTTATAGCCCTAATGGTTTTCTCATCTTTCTACATTCATATGGTAATTCATTTAGTGTTTTGTTGTGCCCCAATCCTCTTCTTCTTCTTACTATTGCTATTTGTGTGCTTATGTATACCTCAAAATCCAACAATTCGTATCAAACTAGGTTGGGGCTTTATTTAGGGTGTCTTCAGAACCCTTCCCATCACAATCTTAGAATTGCTTGTAAATTGCCAAGCATACTCAAGGAAATTTTCAGTTCAAAGCAAATTCACAATATGGCATCGAACATTTGATCTCAACTAACTTCAACTTCTAAACACACTATCATAGTGGCTTTGCAAACAATTTTTCCATTTTGTGCTAATCATATATACAAGTTTCGGTTCATGAAGAGAAGGTCCTCCAAGTCTACTATAGGTTTTGCAGATCTGATACAATCATTTTTTCTACGTCAAGGTATTTCATTAGTGTCCATGGATGAAAGCAGTGATGAATTTTGTATGTTGGCTATTGAGGATAGGTTAGATGGTACCAATTATCCATTTTGAAAACATATGATGTTTTTTGTATGACTAGCAAATGGATTGTGAAATATTGTACAAGGTGCTGAAAAATATTTTAGTACACCTACAAATACTAATATTGAATGTAATGCAATTTGTTTGGAAGAAGATCACCCTTGAATTTCTATTCATGCATGGTGCTTGTTGCACTTTTTGCATAGAAAGCTCTTTGGGATGGGAATGATGCTTAGGCACATGTATTGATAGCTTTCTCTATGAAACATGACATTATCCCTCATATTTACTCCCACAAAATGGTAAAGGATTCTTGCGATACACTTATCAGTTTATACATGCTCAGAAATGAGGATAGTGTTGCATACCTCAAAAATCAATTGAAGAGATAGAATATTAATAAAGTGATTCTATGGATAGTTTTTTGACAAATGTAAAAGACTTGGAGGAACATATGATTTCTAATGGTGAAGTCTTTCCAAGTATTTCACTTCTGATTAGTGTTCTGAATGAGCTTCCTGATTCATATCATATTTTTTCTTTGATTCTTCGATTGATGATGAAAGGGAATCCAAATGCCAGAAGTCTCAAGGACTTAGTCTCTATTTTGTTGTAAAGAGATCAATCAAGGTAGAATAGGTCGATTATATGTATCACAAGTCAAGATTTTCTTGCTAGTTAGAAGGGCAAAGGTAAGTGGAGCTCATCTACTAGTAAGGAGGCATCACCTAGTCCTACATAGTTAAAGAAGGAAGACAAACATGAGAAGAAAACAAAAAAGAAAAAATAGTTTTGCAAGTAGTTTAAAGGAAACAAAGAATTCTCAAAAACTAGCTAGAAATGAGGAAAAGGAGAATGATCATGAAATGGTTCCTGTAAAGGCATCTACACCTAAAACATAGTGCGCTATTCTTGTTTAGAATGAAGATTGGGCATTTACTATTGTACACATCTATGACCCATCTTCTCATGAGCAGTATATGTTTTTAGTAGACGTAGATGTTTAATAGTTTGATAGTGGGGCAAAAAAACATATAACCTAGTAGTGTAGTTTCTTTACTTCACTTGAGTCTGCCCCTACAGTGAATACTATCACATGCTAACCAATTCTCTTATCCTGTAATGGGACTTGGTAAGATCATTTATACTACTACTCATGATAATTTTTTTACATTGTTGAATGCTTTGTATGTAGCAAGCTCATAATAAATTTTTTGTTAGTTTCAAATTTATCCAACATTATCTTGATCACAAATTTTGTATATACAACTATAACCCTAATGGGTTACTTGTCTTTGTACATTTAGCTAGTAATTCATTCAGTGTTGTGGTGTGCTTCAAGAACCTTCTTCTTCCTTTTGTTGTTCATGTGCTTTTGTAAACCTTGAATTTGAACCATAATCATGAAAACTATGATGAGCATGTAAAGCAAATAATTCAAAAGCATCCTATACATCATATGAATCAAAAAGAGTGTCTAGCTGAATGCATGATATACAATTTGTACTACATACATCTATTTTAACTTGAATACATAAAGTACATCCATTCTTAACAAATTCAATAGTATTGTTTTTTGTTAATTTCTTTTAAGTGTATCGCCTGATTCCCAACTCCATTCTCTATCCAAGACTACATGTGTTCTTTCTCTTTTCATAATTTGGAAATTTTAATGATTTGTAATTACTTCTATCTTGATTTTCAGATTTGATACCATAATATCCCATATTTTCTTATATTCCCCTTCCATCACAGATACTACATATCTATATGCAATGGTTTGTTGCTAAATCTTAATTTTTTTTGTAGGAGATTATTAGTAAGGTTATGAGTAGTGGAGTCATCAATCATGACTCTTATTGTAGTCTCCTATGCATGACCATGAAGCTTAACTAAATCATGTGGTCCAAAATCTTTGGCTACAAGGACTGATTTGAACAAGTGTGTTCTATGTCTTTATGCGTCACTTCCACTTCCTTTCAACGAAAGCTATAAAAATTGGAAGTGTGTGCATAAGGTGCAACACCTTTTCCCCCTTTCTAAGACCTAAGTATTCCATAGACCTTTCTTTTTATCTTCCCCTTTATGAGATAGTCAATTTGACTAAGAGCGATTAATAGAGACACCTAAAGCATAAGTTTTCCTTTTGGGGCAATCTGTTAGAATAACTTAGAAGTCTTTAAAAATCATCCACCATTTGTATGCATGTGTTCTAAGCAAAATAATCACTTTGAGCAGTCAATACTCATGTGGTGTCTTTTTTAATTAATGGAAGTTTGTCTAGTTTTGTAAAAAAGTGTAAAGTGCATCTTTATTGATGTCTCTATCATACCTAATAAATGTGGGTGGATTCAAGTCTTCAAGCAAAGGTGTATTCCATGGATGTCTATCTTTTAACATTTTAAGATGTGAAGTTTGTGTATATAATCTCCTAGCCATGACAAAAGTTTGAAACTTCACGTTCAAGCTCCTTTTTGTTGACTTAAGGAGTAATAGTAGTCACTTGAGTGATGAATTGGGTTTTGAATTATTCAAAAGCAGATTTAATGCTTGCTGGGATGGACTCTAACGTGTTTGGTCTATCAAGTAGCGAATGATGTTGAGAGTGAGTGATAAACTCGTTATACAAATCCACCCTTGCTTTGAAATGTTGCATATCCAATTCTTGAGTTTTGTCTTGTTTTTTAATTTGTTATGTTTTTCAATACCTTGGTCAATTTTTGATGTTGGGTTTAGCGTTTACGTTTCTTGTGTTCCCATACTGGAACAATACTAATTGAAATTGAAACACAAGAAAGAAAGTAAAGTACTCAACGTAAAAGAAATAATCTCAATACGCTTTCCTAATGCTCTCCAAAAATATGCAAGCAAGTTTGAAACAATCATCTAAGATTTTACCTTCTCATATCTATCCTCATAAATCCCAAAAATGTTTTCGAAATGTTGGGTTAGATAAAATAATCTTTGAAAAACATTTAAATCACCCCAAACTCTTCAAATTTGCCAAAATAAGCCAAATATGAACTAATTTGGTTCCTCGTGAGTCCTTAAAAGTCCTTGGTAGTGAAAAAAATAACATGCAAAACCTAGCATTGGGCTTGATGATGTATTTTCATGCTCAAAAAGCATATTTGGATTCTTATATGGCCTAAACAAGGCTCCAAAAGGGTGTTCATAGAATTTGTAGAGAACTTGTAGAGAGACTTTGAGCCACAAAGAGGTATCTAGATCTAATGTTATTCCTGTTTTCAAAAAGCTGCTAAGATAACCACTAAATTGTAAAATTAAATCATGAAGATTCAATATTGCGACAACTAACTCCTCAACACAGTCTGGAGTGTAGTTGTAGGCTCGTGTTAAAGATGCAAATTCCAATCTTCACAAGAGTGCCACTCTATAGCTATCAAATGATCATAACTTGAAGCTGAAAACTATTTTTGATGGTGGAAGCTCAAAATTCACACTCGCAAGATCATCCATGCATATTCCCCTAACTCATTGAAGGAGAACAAATGTTCAAAAATAGTTGCCAAAAAGTCCCACATGTGGGTGTAGAACCATTAAGGTCCCTTTTTTAGAGAGGGAATGTAGAGGAGGTACTGGGGTATCTATTTTTAACAGGAGCATGCAGCAAGCACTCGAGTACTTCACCTTCTCAAGGGAGGTTCTCCTTAGGGAAATATACCCTTTAACACTTCTGTGAGTAGGCAGATATCAATGATTGCACAGAGTTGTGAATACTTAGGGTTAATATTAATGACAAAATGACAATAATGGAAGACCATCCACTCCTTAGTTTGAATCAGATGATTACAACATAGGAAAAAGAGATGCTCAAAAAGTTTATGCTCTAGGCTAACATGCCACTCCAGAACTAAACAACATCAATACAAGGAATTCATCGAATTCGTACAATGGACACAACTACATGTAGACTAGCATTGATCAATACAAAGTATGAAGACTTGCTCTAAGGGGAAGAGCACGAAACCAATGACTCACACTGAATGACAAAACCAAGCCACTCTCTTCACACTATAGTGCTATTAGCCCTCACTGGGAAGCCCACGCTCTGAATCCTCACCACAGAGTGACTTCCTAGAGTAGGCTTGTAGCCATAGAGTGCCAAGCGAGGACCCCTGTACGTACGTATGTATATGTGTATATCTGAATGTATCCCAAATGAACACAAATCCATTGCTTTTATAGGCTCCAATAAGCTAAGAGGGCCTTGCCGATTCCTCACGTCCACTGATCATGCACCGATTGATTGCCCAAAATGGAAGGGGTAGGTCAGTAACTTGAATTGGGTCCTCACAAATAGGTAGTCGTCATGAATGGTTGGCGGCAATAGTCATTTCTCTACTTCCACTTTTACCATCTACACTTTTACTGACCTTTTTGTATGCAAGTTGAGATCCACATTTTGTGCCGCCCGTGATATTGGAATGACCCATTTAGTGTGAGAAATGGTGGGTGGAGGATTGATTTTAACCTCACCAGTCCAATGAATTCCTTAGTTGGAAGAGCCATCTCCTTCATGCTTCTGCTCCAACCTCCTCATAATCCTTCTCAAGAGAAGCCAAGTCTTCACCTGCTTCTGAGAACTCTCCTTCCTTCATGCCTGGTACTATCACCTTCGTACCAATGGACAAATGCTCTCTTACCATTCATAAGATCGAACTTGAAGTCTATGTGAGAGAACACCTTTGCAACCTTGTGGAATTGGATACCATGCATATTGCTTTCTACACTTTAGCCATATCACCACCAGGCACAACAGTAGGGGGTTGAGTGGAGGGTTGGGTTGCGGGGAGTTTGAGATAGCGTGGGGGTGGAGGGGAGAGAGAGAGAGAGGCTGAGGGGAGGGGGGTGGCGGGGGCAGAGGGATGCGTGGGGTGGCAGGGGAGGAGAGAGAGAGGGGCTGAGGGGAGGGAGGTGGCGGGGGGTAGAGGGATGCGAGGGGAGGCGGGGGAAGAGAGAGAGAGAGGCTGAGGGGAGGGGGGTGGCGAGGGGCACAGGGATGCGGGGGGTGGCGGGGGAAGAGAGAGAGAGGGGCTGAGGGGAGGGGGGTGGCAGGGGAAGAGAGAGAGAGGCTGAGGGGAGGGGGGTGGCGGGGGGCAGAGGGATGCGGGGGGTGGCGGGGGAAGAGAGAGAGAGAGGCTGAGGGGAGGGTGGTGGCGGGGGGTGGGGGGTGGTGGGGGAAGAGAGAGATAGAGGCTGAGGAAAGGGGGGTCGCGGGGGCAGAGGGATGCGGGCGGTGGCGCGGGAAGAGAGAGAGAGAGAGGCTCGGGGGAGGGGGTGGCAGGGGGCAGAGGGATGCGGGGGGTGGCGGGGGAAGAGAGAGAGAGGCTGAGGGGAGGGGGTGGCGAGGGGCAGAGGGATGCATGGGGTGGCGGGGGAAGAAAGAGAGAGGGGCTGAGGGGAGGGGAGTGGTGTGGGCGGGGGAATGCGAGAGGGGAGGAATCAGCACGGTCAACGCGGGATGGGGAGGTGGGAGAGAGAGAGAGAGAGAGAGAGAGAGAGAGAGAGAGAGAGAGAGAGAGAGAGAGAGAGAGAGAGAGAGAGAGAGAGAGAGAGAGAGAGAGAGAGAGAGAGAGAGAGAGAGAGAGAGAGAGGGAGAGAGAGAGAGAGAGAGAGAGACAGAGAGAGAGAGAGAGAAGGAGAGAGAGGGAGAGAGGCTGGCGGGTGCGGGGGTTAGAGGGGGAAGAGAGAGAGAGAGGGAGGGTCGCTGAGGGGCGGGGGAAGAGAGAGGGAGAGAGAGAGAGAGAGAGAGAGAGAGAGAGAGAGAGAGAGAGAGAGAGAGAGAGAGAGAGAGAGAGAGAGAGAGAGAGAGAGAGAGAGAGAGAGAGAGAGAGAGAGAGAGAGAGAGAGAGAGAGAAGGAGAGAGAGGGAGAGAGGCTTGCAGGTGCGGGGGTGAGAGGGGGAAAAGAGAGAGAGGGAGGATCGCTGTGGGGTGGGGGAAGAGAGAGGGAGAGAGAGAGAGAGAGAGAGAGAGAGAGAGAGAGAGAGAGAGAGAGAGAGAGAGAGAGAGAGAGAGAGAGAGAGAGAGAGAGAAGGATAGAGAGGAAGAGAGAGGGAGAGTGGGGGGTACGCGGGGGTCAGCGGTGTGGGTCAGCGGGGGGTGTGGGGCGGGGGAGGGGAGAGAGAGAGAGAGAGAGAGAGAGAGAGAGAGAGAGAGAGAGAGAGAGAGAGAGAGAGAGAGAGAGAGAGAGAGAGAGAGAGAGAGAGAGAGAGAGAGGGGGGGTTGAGGGGGAAGGCGGGGGCGGGGTCAACAGGGGTGAGGGGCAAGGTCAACGGGGGAAGGGGGGGAAGAGAGAGAGAGGGAGAGAGAGAGAGAAAGATAGAGACGCAGAGGGGGCAGGAGGGGGGCTGAGGGGGTGGTGGGAGGAGGGAGTGGCAGAGAGAGAGGGATATCATCTGTTTAATGAACATGAAGCCTTACATCATGATTACTACTATCTAGAGTGAGATAAACTGACATAAAACACACATAGAGAGAGAAGGAGGGGTTGGCATATGCGGGCTCTATAGACCCCCACATCAAGCCTTTGCACCATCCCTGGTGCAATTCCTCCCTCATTTTTCTTATTTCGATGAGATCTAGATAAAGTGCAGTTACTGAATGAAAATACGGTATGTACAGGGGATGAAGTGCTTCCAATTTACCTTAATTCAGGTACTTCTTCACCCTCGAGATATTGACCAAGGGTATCCTCTTACCCTGCAAATCCTGTAGATGTAGTGCTCCATGAGGTAATACCTTTACCACCGTGTAAGGTCCTATTCATTCGGGTGCCAGTTTGGTTGGAATTGCTGGGACCTGATGCACTGAAACCATGGATCCTTCTTGAACTTCATTAGACCTCAGATACGTGTCATGTAGTCTCTTGCGCTCTTCTTGTGTTACTTGAAGTTTTTGCATTGCTCCTTCTCTGTATTCTTCTAATGCCACCAATCTCTCAATGAGAGGTTCAATTCCAATGGTTATGGTTCCCATTTCCTTTTTGATAATGAATTCAAATGGGGCCAATGCCTCTTTTCCATATACTAAGCGAAATGGACTCTCACGAGTGGTTCCCCTTCTTGTAGTTCTGAAAGCCCAAATTGGACCAATCAATGCTTGTGGCCAAAAGCTTTGATGATCAAAAGATAATTTGCGCAGCAATCCGATCAAAATCTTATTGGAGCTCTGTGCTTGGCCATTTGCCCTTGGATAGTAGGCTCAAGATTTTTTATGGAAGACCTTGTACCTGTCAAATATAAATTGGAGCAGCTGATTTACAAAATGTGTTCCCTTATCACTAGTGATTTCCAGTGGGCAACCAAATCTTGAGAAAATACAAATACAAGAACTTAGCTACTGTTAACGCCGTGCAGTCCACAATAGCTTTAGCCTTTATCCATTTAGTTGCATAACATGTGGCCATCAAAATATACTTCTTACCCCCAGGTTGACCTATTGGACTAATTGGTCCTATGAAATCAAGACCCCATCGTTCAAATGGGAGCCATCCTGTAGATATGACTAATAGTTGGAAATTCAATCTGGTTGGCGTAGGAGCACATCTTTGGCAAATGTGGCATTCTTTAGCAAACTTGATCACATCCTTGTAAATATGAGGCCACCATAGTCGCTTGTCGATGATTCTGTGAGCCAATTCTTCCCCCTTTAGATGCCCTTCACAGTGTGCAGCTTTTAACAAAAGATTCACATCCTCTGGATAAACACACTTTCTCAAGATATCATCTTGACAATATCTATATAAATTCCCATTTATGAGTGAGTATGCCTTGGTTTTAAGGAGTAATCTTCGTTTTTCTATAGGTTTCAAATGCTCTGGGAGTTTTCCAGTAGTAAGAAAATTGAGAATTCCATCATTCCAATCAGTCTGAATTGCTACTAGGAAGAGATTACTATCCACCAGTTCATCATTAATACCTTTTGCCTTCTCGCTCATTGCAGTCCTGGACACTTGATCTGCCATGTAGTGCTCTCTTTAAGCTTAATATGAATATCAAAGTTGAATTCTTGAAATAGGAGTAACCATCTCCAAATCCTTCTAGCTACTCTACGCTTGTTTATCAAGTACTTCAAGGGTTGATGGTCGGATATGACTATAAAATGTACACCGAGAAGGTAATGCCGAAACTTTTGAAGAGCAAATACAATAGCCAAGCCTTCCCTTTTGGTCGTACTGTAGTTCCTTTCTGCTTGGGTGAGTAGTCTGCTGGCATAGCAGATAGGTCTATCAACCTTGTGTGATGATGGTTGAGCTAGAACTGCACCAACAGCATGAAGACTAGCATCTAATGACCAGTTAGGAACACTTAAAAGTGGAGCAGTACATAACCTCATTTTCAGTTCACAAAATGCTTTCTCAGCTTCAGCACTCCATGAGAAAGGGACCTTTTTACTAGTAAGCCTTGATAAGGGCTTAGCTATTTCTGAATACATTCGTATGAATCTTCTATGATATCCTGCATGGCCCAAAAAACTTTGCACTTCTTTTGGGCTTTGTGGAATAGGCATGGATAGAATAGCAGTAACCTCTGCAGGGTCAACCGTTATCCCTTCAGCAGATACTATGTGACCAAGAAGAGTGCCCTTGGTGACCAAAAAATGACATTTAGCAGGATTTAACTTCAAACCTGTTTTGAGACATTGCTCAAAGATTTCCTTTAGATTTTCCAAATGATCATGGAAATCTTGAGCTGCTGCTCTTCTATCTGTGCCTGAAAACACTGAAAAGTCATCCATGAAAATGCGGAGAAAGGTTGCTAACCACTTGCCCAATATCAGATACATTTTTCTATTAAATGAAGCTGGTGCATTCTTCAAACCAAAAGCCATGTGAGTATAGACATAAGTGCCCCATGGAGTTAGAAAGGTTGTTTTGTCCCTATCATCAGGATGGATCACTTTGTAACCGCTGAAACCATCCAGGAAGCTATACAAAGTGTGACCAGCTACTTCTTCAAGTACTTAGTCTGTGAAGGGCTGACGAAATCCATCTTGAAGAGTTACTTTATTCAAGGCACGAAAATCAACACAGACTCTTATTTTTCCACTACTTTTCTTGGGCACAATAACCATAGAAGAAAGCCACCTGTAATGTTCTACTGGAACAATTATAACTGCATCTTCCAGTTTTGTAATTTCCAATTTTACCGCCTCTGCATACTTTGGATTGAGTCGATATGGCCTACTTCTTGTAGGTGCGGCTCCCTCAACTAAAGGTATCCGATGTAATCCGAGCTCCTCTGGTATCCTTGTTAGATCTTTGTAGGACCATGCGAAGACATTTTAGTAAGCAAAAAGTAAAGAAGTTACCTTCTGTAGTAAAGGAGGGTAATGCCATAGCCAAGAGGCCAAGTGGACTACTTGAGGGTTCTCTTCATCCCCTAGATTTACTTCTTGAACTAGTGTTTCAGGACTAGTCTTGTTTGAGAAATCATCTCCACTGTATGCAGGAGTGGACTTTAGTTTATATTTTGCAACATGTTCTTTTGTCCATCCTTGAGGTATATCTGAAAAAGGAAGATCTTCTCTGCACTCAGGCTCATAACTTTTCTTCCAAGATACTTCTGTATTTGTTGCCTCTTCAAAGCTTGTATTCTCCTGCATACTCTCATTCTCCAACACCTTGTGATCTTCATGGCCTTCTCCTGTGATTACCTTATCTGCAACTTCTTCCTCTATTTCATTGATTTCCACCGTGCAACACTCTGCACTTTCCATCATCCAATCTAATAATGTATCTTCTTCTTGGGGTAGAAGGGCATTACCTGAGTGTCCATTGTATATCCACTAGTTTTCCCTAAGTCGAATCCCTCTTCCAAATGTAGTTGGAGCAGGCTATTGGTGCTTGTTGAAATCCATAGTTTGTTTTTCCCCCAATCTTGCAAAGCTTTTGCTTGCCTTAGCCAACGTCTCCCCAGGAGTAAAGGATAAGAAGTTTCTTGGGGAAGTGCAATAACGACAACATCTAGAACAAAGTGGCAACCCTGTACTATCATCAGTACCTTTTCAATAATGCTAGAGGCGCAACCCGATGTTGATTTGCTAGGGTAACTGTGAATGGTGCCATCTTGGTGGGGTTCAAATTCAGTTACTTCATTGTGAAATCTAGCATCAAATTGATACCAGAGCCTCCATCTATGATCACACCTATGAGAGCTTCATCCTTTATACAAACAAATAATCTTGAGCTTTGATAGTCTGCCAAGGGTGCAGGGGGAAAATCAACCATGAAACCATCTATACTAGGTGATTGGATCAAGTGAGCAGAGTGTATAATCTTCAATAAGTCACTCCTTATTTTTGAATCCATCTTTATAAGTTCATATAGACTAACCTTGTGATGAATACCTTTCAAGATCTGTTCAATGTTTACCTCATGAGTGTCTTCTTGCAGACTTGTTGGTTGATCCCTTAGAGAAGTAGCCATCCTTTCATAAGCTCCTTCAATTCCTGCTTGGCCCCTCCAGCCCAGACTTCTTTTCCTCCTCTTTATCCTGGAGTCCTTCTTGTTCCTCTTCATGGGTTGTTGCTGCTTGTCTGGCTCTAGTCATCATGGGTATTGTAGAGGATGAAACAGCATAAGACTGAGTGGTCACACCTTCTTGTGGAGAGACTGCAATCATGTGGATTGGAGCAGGACGGCTTCTTGGGCAATCTTTGGTGTAGTGATCCTTAGCCTCTGGACAATGCTGACAAAGAGGTGCATCTTCGGGAAGGGAAGACCTGTTTTGCATATGGCCATACTCACCACAACGATAGCACATCAAAGGCCTATTATATCTAGGCTTCATAGGCCGATTCTCTTCTCTATTAGGTGCATTTGAAGTACTAGCATAATACAAATCCAAAGCTTGAGGGTTACCTCGTTGTTGTGTACCCTTGAGGTAGTAACAGTCTCTAGCTTCATGGCCATTCTTTCCACAAAATTGACAGCTTACCTTGTTAGGACAATTAGCATTGGAATGTCCATTGTTGTTATAGATTGTGCACCAAATCTGCCTCCTTATATCCTAAGTGGTCCGCAGATCTTCTAACTCACGGCGAAGTTGGGCTACTTCATCATCAGTGCGACGCAATGGTGGAAAGACCTTCTCTTCTTGTTGATTTTGTTGCATTCTCAATGCCTCTAGTTCTTTCCTCAGTTGCCCAATAGGGTCTAGTTCTGCAGCATAATTCGGTTGTGTATCCCCTTCAAAATGTTGCCTAGCTTCTTCAATGCGTGATGCTGCTACAACAAAACCATTGAGGGTTGCATCCAATCTAAGAGACTCACATAACTTCTACTGAGATGATCTAGGGAAGGCCTTTTCTATCCATTTTTTAACCAAGAAATCACCTGGAGCATGTGGAAGACGTGCAACATGTGCTTTTGTCCTAGTGTGAAGTTCATGGAAGGATTCACGTGGTCTCAGCCTTAAGTTCTCTAGCTGATTTAGATCTCTTTCGGAGGAGTCACTTGGCCAAAATGTCTATGAGAACGCCATCTTCAAAGCCTCCCATGTAGCAAAATGGCCATCTGCATATTGACTGCACCATTTGTTTTTCAAGGCCTGCCAATGTGGATGGAAAGACTGCCAACATTGCATCCTCTCTATTCTGCAAACCTCGTCCACGGCATAAGGAGATGAACCTCCTCACATGATCATGAGCATCCTCATAAGCTTGTCCCTTGAAGGTAGGGAACTTGATATTGAGTCTGGAGAGTAGATGAGAGAGATCCTCCATTTGCACTGGTGTTTCCTCTGACATATCTGAGGAAAGTCTAATGTTCTCCTATGTTTCTCCTTTGACAGTGGTGTGGCACCCAAATCAATAGATAAATTCAAGGAGGGTAGAGGGGAGGTAGGTTTACTCGCCAAAGATATAGCTGACTTGTTAAGGTTCCTTCCTACACCAAGAGTCTCCTTATCTGCTCGCGTATGGGTCATGTACTTGTTCGCAAATGAAATAGGGCAAAAATAATGAAAAAGAGGACTAATTATTATCCTTAGGGCCTCTCACAAAAATGCAAGGGTCCCACCAGGCATGCCAAACTGTAGAGGAGGTACTAGGGTATCTATTTTTAACACGAGCATGCAGCAAGCACTCTAGTACTTCACCTACTCAAGGGAGGTTCTCCTTAGGGAAATATACCCTTTAACACTTCTATGAGCACACAGATATCAATGATTGCACAGAGTTGTGAATACTTAGGGATAATATTAATGACAAAATGACAATAATGGAAGACCATCCACTCCTTAGTTTGAATCAAATGATTACAACATAGGAAATAGAGATGATTAAAAAGTTTATGCTCTGGGCTAACATGCCACTCCAGAAATAAACAACATCAATACAAGGGATTCATCCAATTCGTACAATGGACACAACTAGATGTAGCCTAGCATTTATCAATACAAAGTATGAAGACTTGGTCTAAGGGGAAGAGCACGAAATACCAATGACTCACACTGAATGACAAAACCAAGCCACTCTCTTCACACTATAGCCCTATTAGCCCTCACTCGGAAGTCGAGGCTCTGTATCCTCACCACAGAGTGACTTCCTATAGTAGGCTTGTAGCCACAGAGTGCCAAGCGAGGACCCCTGTATGTACGTATGTATATGTGTATATCTGAATGTATCCCAAATGAACACAAATCCATTGCTTTTATAGGCTCCAATAAGCCAAGAGGGCCTTGCGGATTCCTCACGTCCACTGATCATGCGCCGATTGATTGCCCAAAATTGAAGGGGTAGGTCAATAAATTGAATTGGGTCCTCACAAATAGGTAGTCATCATGAATGGTTGGCGGCAACAGTCATTTCTCTTCTTCCACTTTTACCATCTACACTTATACTGACCTTTTTGTATGCAAGTTGAGATCCACATTTTGTGCCGCCCATGATATTGGAATGACCCATTGAGTGTGAGAAATGGTGCGTGGAGGATTGATTTTAACCTCACCAGCCCAATGAATTTCTTAGTTGCAAGAGCCATCTCCTTCATGCTTCTACTCCAACCTCCTCATAATCCTTCTCAAGAGTAGCCAAGTCTTCACGTGCTTCTGAGAACTCTCCTTCCTTCATGCTTGGTACTATCACCTTCGTACCAATGGACAAATGCTCTCTTACCATTTATAAGATCCAACTTGAAGTGTATGTGAGAGAACACCTCTCCCACCTTGTGGAATTGGATACCATGCATATTGCTCTCTGCACTTTAGCCATATCACCACCAGGCACAACAGTAGGGGGTTGAGTGGAGGGTTGGGCTCCGGGGAGTTTGAGATAGCGTGGGGGTGGAGGGGAAGAGAGAGAGAGAGGTTGAGGGGAGGGGGGTGGCGGGGGTAGACGGATGCATGGGGTGGCGGGGGAGGAGAGAGAGAGGGGCTAAGGAAGGGGGGTGGTAGGGGGATGCGAGGGGTGGCGGGGGAAGAGAGAGAGAGAGGCTGAGGGGAGGGGGGTGGCGGGGGGCAGAGGGATGCGGGGGGTGGGGGGGGAAGAGAGAGAGACGAGCTGAGGGGAGGGGGGTGGCGGGGAGCAGAGGGATGCAGGGGGTGGCGGGGGAAGAGAGAGAGGGAGGCTAAGGAGAGGGGGGGTGGCGGGGGGTAGAGGGACGCGGGGGCGGCAGGGGAAGAGAGAGAGAGAGGTTGAGGGGAGGGGGGGTGGCGAGGGAAGAGAGAGAGAGAGGCTGAGGGGAGGGGGGTGGCGGGGGGCAGACGGATGCAGGGGGTGGCGAGGGAAGAGAGAGAGAGGCTGAGGGGAGGGGGTGGCGAGGGGCAGAGGGATGCAGGGGGTGGCGGGGGAAGAGAGAGAGAGGCTGAGGGGAGGGGGTGGCGGGGGGTAGAGGGATACGTGGGGTGGCGGGGGAAGAGAGAGAGAGGGGTTGAGGGGAGGGGGGTGGCGGGGGGCAGTGGGATGCGGGAGGGGAGGGGTCAGCGGGGCCAGTGGGGGATGGGGGGGTTGGGGGCGAGAGAGAGAGAGAGAGAGAGAGAGAGAGAGAGAGAGAGAGAGAGAGAGAGAGAGAGAGAGAGAGAGAGAGAGAGAGAGAGAGAGAGAGAGAGAGAGAGAGAGAGAGAGAGAGAGAGAGAGAGAGAGAGAGAGAGAGAGAAGGATAGAGAGAGAGAGAGAGCGAGAGAGAGCTGAGCTGCAGGCTGAGGGGAGTGCAGGGTGGTGAGGGGCAGGCTTTGTGGGGTTGGCGGGTGCGGGGGTCAGAGGGGGAAGAGAGAGAGAGGGAGGGTCGCTGCGGGGCGGGGAAGCGAGAGGGAGAGAGAGAGAGGGAGAGAGAGACAGAGAGAGAGAGAGAGAGAGAGAGAGAGAGAGAGAGAGAGAGAGAGAGAGAGAGAGAGAGAGAGAGAGAGAGAGAGAGAGAGAGAGAGAGAGAGAGAGAGAAGGAGAGAGAGGGAGAGAGGCTAGCGGGTGCGGGGGTCAAAGGGGGAAGAGAGAGAGAGGGAGGGTCCCTACGAGGCAAGGGCAGAGAGAGGGAGAGAGAGAGAGAGAGAGAGAGAGAGGGAGAGAGAGAGAGAGAGAGAGAGAGAGAGAGAGAGAGAGAGAGAGAGAGAGAGAGAGAGAGAAGGAGAGAGAGGGAGAGAGGCTGGCAGGTGCGGGGGTCAAAGGGGGAAAAGAGAGAGAGGGAGGGTCGCTGCGGGGCGAGGGAAGAGAGAGAGAGAGAGAGAGAGAGAGAGAGAGAGAGAGAGAGAGAGAGAGAGAGAGAGAGAGAGAGAGAGAGAGAGAGAGAGAGAGAGAGAGAGAGAGAGAGAGAGAGAGAGAGAGAGAGAGAGAGAGAGAGAGAGAGAGAGAGAGAGAGAGAGAGAGAGAGAGAGAGAGAGAGAGAGAGAAGGAGAGAGAGGGAGAGAGTGGGAGAGTGGGGGGGCACCTGGGGGTCAGCGATGTGGGTCAGCGGGGGGATGTGGGGCGGGGAGAGAGAGAGAGAGAGAGAGAGAGAGAGAGAGAGAGAGAGAGAGAGAGAGAGAGAGAGAGAGAGAGAGAGAGAGAGAGAGAGAGAGAGAGAGAGAGAGGGAGGGAGGGGCTGAGGGGGAAGGCGGGGGCGGGGTCAAAAGGGGTGAGGGGCGGGGTCAAAGGCGGAAGGCAGGGGAAGAGAGAGAGAGGGGGAGAGAGAGAGAGAGAGAGAGAGAGAGAGAGAGAGAGAGAGAGAGAGAGAGAGAGAGAGAGAGAGAGAGAGAGAGAGAGAGAGAGAGAGAGAGAGAGAGAGAGAGAGAGAGAGAGAGAGAGAGAGAGAGAGAGAAGAGAGAGAGAGAGATAGAGAGAGAGAGAGAGTGAGAGAGAGAGAGAGAGATGTGGAGGGGGCAGGAGGGGGCTGAGGGGGTGGTTGGGTGGAGGGAGTGGTAGAGAGAGAGGGATATCATCTTTTTAATGAACATGATGCCTTACATCATGATGACTACTATCCAGAGTGAGATAAACTGACATAAAACACACAGAGAGAGAAGGAGGGGATGGCATATGCAAGCTCTATAGACCCCCACATCAAGCCTTTCCACCATCCCTGGTGCAATTCCTCCCTTATTTTGCTTATTTCGATGAGATCTAGATAAACTACAGTTACTAAATGAAAATACGGTATGTACAGGGGATGAAGTACTTCCATTTTACCTTAATTTAGGTACTTCTTCACCCTCGAGATATTGACTAGGGGTATCCTCTTACCTTGCCAGTCCTCCAGATGTAAAGATACATATTCTTTCAAGCATGATTTTAAAGATGATGAACATGATTTTGAAGATGATAACGATGCCATATGTAAATGAAAATTGAATGCTCAGAGAATACAAGAATATAGTTAGATATCGATACTAAAACACATTCGAATGAAGTTATTGATATAGTTTAAGTGACGAGTTCAAGAAAACAAACTCAATCTTAATCCCAACCTAGCTATGGAACAAAAACGTGAAGTAAGGGAGAATCCAAGAAAAGGGAAGGTACACAAGTAGTTGATAGAATGGAAAACCAATTACTCATTTATGAATACAACTTTTTTAAATTATATTTGGAAAACGAACATTTAGCATGGTTATGCTGAGAATCTTGGAACGCATATATTCTAATATTTGTGATTACATGGTAGGTAAAAGTTGGATTGCAGTTAAGACATGTTCATGACAACATTATATTATGTTTCATTGCGTTTTAAGCGCTCTCTCTCTCTCTCTCTTATTTGGAATGGTATTTACAATTATGCCAATAGAAAAATATTAAAAACATTGGATGGAACATATCGAAACTTCCATTAATTCAAGGTAACTCTTTGTGTGTATGTTTACTAGATACTTGGGAAATCTCTAAGTGTTCTTTCTTAGACTTCAAGCATATCATATCGTTTGAACCCACAAAATGCTAAAGGTATCAGTTCTTTGAACATAGTGAAGATAGTGGAATTGTCAAGACGAAATGTGGATATCAAGGGTGCCTCTGGGATGCCCCCTATGATTTAGAGAATGACTTGAAGAAGGAGACAGCTCCTCATACAAAAAATCCCAAGAAAGCTAATCCCCCAAATGACCGGACCTGTGTGAGAGATGATACATTTCTACTCTACGTAAGTACTCCTTCCAATTAGTTTTCCTTTCATTCACATATGCTCAAAGCATATCTTCTAGGATACAATTAACCCTGAGTGTTTGCATATGCAAATGTGGAGGCTTAGTTGTATTTATAGTAAGTTTAGTATTCAACATTTTGAAGACTCCGCTCTGAAATTCGGTAGACCAATTCCTATCCTGGTAAAAAAAAAGCCTTAAGGAAGACCATATAACAAGAATAGGTTCTCCACAAATAACCTAGGCAACTCATGTGTCCTTTCATACTATGTGTCAAAAGAAACCCATGCATTTTGGTTAACATGTCCATAGTTATCGAGACTGATTCATGTCCTATTTGTGTCTTAGGTAATTCTGTTATAAAAATCCATAGAGATAATCTCCGACTTTACATTGGGAATATCTGATCGGTGGGCTAGTCCTCCAATCCTATACCTCTCAACTTTATTTTCCTTGCATTTAGTGCACTTAAGCACATTCTCTAGGGCTTCCTTATTAAGTCCACACCAGGAAACTCACCTTTTTAAAGATCAAAAGTCTTGTTAACTCCTAGGTGTTCTACACTAAGTGTGTCGTGACACTCATATAATCATTGTTTTTGAGCTAAAAGGCTTAAAAAAATGTGATTGTGAAAAACATTAATAAAAAAAGAAAAGTGTGCTTCTCTATTTCTATTTGGATATGTGATTTTGATGCATACCTATTGTCATGCACACTTACGGCATGTTTTTAGATATATCTTTTTGTTGGTTTTCTTTAATTTTTTGGACAGGTGTTGATAAAGAAAGCAATTTTGTCTACTACAAATGCATGCTTTTGTGAAATTTTTGCATTCAACATAGGAAAAGCCAAATTTTTTGAAACTAGGAAGATTGCATACCTCTTTGGGTAAACATGATCAACTCTGTTGTAAGAGGGATTTCCCTTAATCATTAGGGAGGAAGAAAAAAAAAACAAAGATTTACCTTTTAATTTGTGGCACCTTGTGGTTGCTTTGTGCCTTGTGATTTGGGTAATTCTCCATGAAGCTTCTAAATAAGATCCTCTTGTTCATAGATCTTCTATGAAAAACCTTCCATAATACGCAAGCATGGATTCTGATCTAATGCCACTTGTCGCTTTTCAAAAACCATAGTCTTCTAATCATTGAAGAATAGTAGAAAAGAGATAGATAGAACTTACCCACGGTAAGAGAAACTTTGGTGTGAAAGAGTGGACAAGGTATGATTGAGAGAAAGAGAAGTGTTGACATTATATATAATTGTTATGAAGCATCAAAAAAACAAAATACATATTCTTTCAACCATGATTTTAAAGATGATGAACATGATTTTGAAGATGATAACGATGCCATATGTAAATGAAAATTAAATGCTCAGAGAATACAACAATATAGTTAGATATCGATATAGATACTAAAACACATTCGAATGATGTTATTGATATAGTTTAAGTGACGAGTTCAAGAAAACAAACTCAATCTTAATCCCAACCTAGCTATGGAACAAAAACGTGAAGTAAGGGAGACTCCAAGAAAAGGGAAGGTACACAAGTAGTTGATAGAATGGAAAACCAATTACTCATTTATGAATACAATAACTTTTTTAAATTATATTTCGGAAAACGAACATTTTGCATGGTTATGCTGAGAATCTTGGAAAACATATATTCTAATTTCGTGATTACATGGCAAGTAGAAGTTGAATTGCAGTTAAGACATGTTCATGACAACATTATATTATGTTTCATTGCGTTTTAAACTCTCTCTCTCTCTCTCTCTCTCTCGTTCCGTGCCTAAAGTAGCTCGATTCATCGTTTGTCCTGCAGCATGTTCAAACAATTTATGTAAATATCTTGTCCTGCAATCGGCTTAGCTGTTATTATTCTCTCGTCCAGAAAGTCAGATATCATAAGGCTACTGCTGTTCGACCTTCACACGAGAACTCTTTTAATGAGTTTGCTGTCACGGACTCAACTTCAGCGTGTGCAAGAACAAATGTGGATATCAAGTTTTTCAGAGAACGAGATGAAAAGGGAGACGGCCACTCGTACACAAGCACAAAGAAAAACTTGTTCCAAAAAGGACGCGACCTGCATGAGAGATGATTCCTTTCATTGCAATCAACCGCACAACCTTGTTTTAGTCCTCCCTCTCTCTCTCTCTCCATGCAATTACATGTGACGAGACACATAAGTGCCACTTGGCTTCAAGTTCTCCTACACATAAGAGGTAATCTCCACATCTCCACCATTATGTTACTCATTAACATAACATTTTCTTTCCCCTTAAAACAATCATCTTCTCCTCAAAGTCATCTTTGAAGGTTTAATTAGAAAAGGTAAAACTCCCAACGAACCCCATCTACTCTATGTACATGGTCGTCTCACTGTAATGTTTCTCCGTATGCTTCCCCTTAAGAAGACTCTCTTGAGGTCTTCATAAATGTGGGGAACCATCTTTGAAGAATCCTTGCCCACTCCTTATATAAGTCATTTCTCGTCCCTAATGCTCAACTTAAGTAGGTACTCCTTATATAAGTCATTTCTCATCCTTGATGCTCAAGAATATAGATTGCTTCTAGGCTCACATGGAACACATGGAATAGAAACAGGCTCTATTACCCCACTATAGTGGGTCGCGAATGCCTTCTTCCACACTTCAGCAGTTTCTTGATGGGCGGAGGGGATAGAAAAAGAAGTCGAGCAGGCATGAAACCAAGGAGCCTTACGCGTTTTGGTGAGAGGTTGGAATGACATAATTATCGGGTAGTGATCAGAGATGGCAACGTCAATGCATTGTAAGAGGGAAGGATGGCCCCACTAACGAATAATGGTCTGATAAATGTAGCTTCTATCTACTCTAGCTTTCCTCAAGTCCTCTCGCGCTTGGAGATTAGATCACGAAAAGCCATTCAAATCTTTGAGCTTGACCAGATCCAACTGCAACTTGGTTTTGTCCCATGTTTCTTTCTCACAATTGTCAATGATCTGGCCCTTGTTGTTCCATTTGTCCACGGGGTTCTTAACCATGTTGAAGTCACCACAAGTAAGCATGTTGTGGGGGAGCAAGTCCAAGCAGGCCCAGGTGTCCATTCTCTCCAACTCCCCATTTGGGGCATACATTCGTTCTTAATATCTGTTGAGTTGATGATGAGCCTTGTTGATCGTCCGACTTTATTTTAATGAGCTACATGATAATGCATTACCGAGCATTACATTCTAATCTCTTTTCCAAATCTATGATATAGTTGTAAGGAAAAGATCAAATAAGAAATAACACACTTATCAACAGTGTTAAAGTATTCTAAAAAACACATCTTACCCATTTTGTAGTGCTAATCAATTTTACCATCAAAGTGCATTTAAAATCTTACCTATTAAATAGAGAAAATGTTTTGTTTATAAATATGCATGTACATCAAGAAAAAGATAAAATCTATGTACAAATATCTTTTATAGTGCTCGGGGTATCTATGCGAAGTATCCTCTTCCTACAGCTATGAAGGACCCCTCATATGTGATTACATTCTTCTTATTATATGTTTCGACTCATGGCAATATTTCTGAAAATTATGTCAGTCTCTATCATTAAAATCATTAAGACTAAAAGATAATTAACATAAATATCCTTAACAAGAAAAATACTATGATTCACTCTTATCTTCCTTCATATTAAAAACGTGGAGATTTCATAGATAATCAATCAAAGAACACACGAAAACATAGTTTTGATATTCGTTTTCTATGTATCTTTTAGTCGCGATATCTTTATCAGTATTGTGGGAAAAGGTTCAGTAGTTCGTGGTAGGTGAGAGAGTTTCATTGTCTATTATCATTTCTTTAGTGAAAAGATAATTCGCGAGAAAATGTAGTACAGCTTTAGGGAATAGGAAATAGTTTTTTTTTCCTTCTTTTTTTTGAAGAATGATTTTGAAAGAGGAGTCTTTCTTCGGAATATTTTATTATAAAAACCTTGAGAGGTCATTGTAAGCATCTTAGGAAGCACTGTAAAGCCATTCATGATCAAGGCATATAACTTACATCTTGGATTACAAGATTCGTGATATGATTGTTACTTTGTCATGTCCAGGCTAACGCATACACATGAATTGAACATGTGACATGCCCTACATCCGCGTTTTCTCTCCTTAAGCTATAGGCCGCCTTCGTTCATAATATTTCCCGATTAAAGCAGGATTTTGAAGTGTCTCGTATGCACTAACAAGTGCTTTCCTGAAATCTATTCCATGTTCACAGAAAGACTCGTTGTTACGTGCCAGTTTTCTGCAGTCTTCATTGGGACTAGTCGCTTTTTCATTGGTATTTGTACGCTGCTTAATATCGCTTTCATCAAGTCAACTTTAGCAATTGTAAACATGGACGCCAGTATTCTGCTCCATGAACATGCCAAAAACGTAATAGGATTGTTCATATTCAAATAAAGTTTTGTACATTCACATAAGTAATAGGATTGGCAGTCAGGTTTAAAGAAGTGCCAAGCTATGTGGAAAGAGATCAATCCACAATAGGAAGTAAGTCCAATGATTTGTGGAAGGAAAATTCACGCTAGGTAGAGAATTCTTGAAAAGGTTTGCAATCTTATCCTATGTCGACACATATGTCAAACAGATCTCTCTAAGACAGAATCTTTCCCTCACAGAATGATAGTGCACCTCAATGTGGTTTTGTGAGAATGGAATATAGAGCTCCTTGTACCTTCCAATGTGCTGTAACCATTTCTGAATATGGTGGTGCTACAAGTCTGACCAAAAACCGACGCAGCCAAAAGGCATCTCTATTAAAGCAGCATGTTCAAGTGTTTCATATGAACAAACAAATGCTTCACCGAAATGTATTCTAAAGAGATATTTTAATTTTCAGGTGTCGGAGAAGCTATTATTTGTTCACCGAAAGACTCGTTGCTACGTGCCAGTGTTCTGAAATCTTCATTTGGACTAGGTTGCTTTCCGTTCCACACGATAATTGCTTTTTCGTTGGTATTTTATTGGCACCATGCGCATCTAGAATATGCAAAGGTAGGACTGCTCTTGGATCTTGCACTTGCATTTTGGAATCTCGATTAGTACTAGGTTGGCGGTCTTTGCTTTTTACTTGAAGGAAATGTAAGGCAATATGGAGTTCTATAAAGTATCACTGGGTGTTCTGAGCACATACTGGTGAAAGTAGGATTCCTCCTTAGTGATTCTTCCTTAGTAAAAATCATCCTTAGACCCGTTCGTCCTTTGCTCACATTGAGAGTTCCTCCTCCAATAGCATAAAAAATTCCTCTAATTATTCAACTATGGTACATTTCATCAAGCGAAATTCATCTATGAAGTATAATTCCCCTTTGGTCACCTGAAAAAAATTCGCCCATCGCATTTGGAGGAGAATTCGTGTTCAATTTTGCGAGAAATTATGGTAAATTTGTCTCATTCTAGAATCCAATATCATAGACTCTCTAGATAAATTCATCAAGGTTAAAGGAGGTCCCAAGGTTGGCTAAAGCGGCTGGAATAGGAGTATACCACTCTATCCATGAGCGCCATCACTTATGGATACTACATTCTAAATGGTACAAACATCAGAATTCAAAGTATGGCTCAAAGGCATCAAGAAGCTTCTCCAAAACTGTCGACATACAAAAAGCACCTCAAACTCTTCCAATAAAATTTGACAAGGTTCCTTGATGCAAAACTTGCCTTTTGTTCAATTGGCCACATGGAAAGCTCTCTCAATCCATCCACTACAAGAATAAGGAATTCCTCTTGAACTTCTTTAGAACCCATCTCGAGAGGAAAAATTTGTAGCTCCTTCGGAGCAAAATTCGTCTCTATAGTAGGTTCAAATTTGTCTACAAAATCATAATTATCCAAGAAATTCATCTGAATAAATTTGTCAAGACACACTCTAAAAAATCATACTCGCGCTTGATGTCAGCAAGAATTAACATCTACAATAGCTTGATGTGAGCAAGAATTAACAGAGCTTTATGTAAGAAATCAATCGTGTACATCACATCTCGATTTAAACATAATCTCATCCACTCATACTCTTTCGTTATATATGCTATTGTAACTTTTATCAGCATTGGCAGAAACAAACAGCATGTGTGCGAGATACAGGCTTTTCAACAGATGGAATGTTCTGCAGAAATATATGCTATTGTGCTAGTGGACGGATACGTAACAACGCGATAGACAACAAGAAGAAACTCCTCTTAAAGGAACATTTCTACACTGTCTATGAAGCAAACAAATTTCTCTTTCTTGTTATCTGTGTAGTTTACGTGATCTCCTAACGGATTGCAGGTATTTTGCAGATCTTAGGAGTTAAGGATCATACTTACAACTCCAACACAAATAATCACATAGATCTTATCCTACTTAACCATGTACCATGTTCCGCTTTGTCTTATGACACAAAACTAAAAAATAAAAAATATAAATTAAACAAGACAAGAAATTAGACAGCTAGATGGAGGTACAAAAAGGACAAATAATTTACTCAACCTGTCCTGAAGGACCCACATTTTCTTAGCTTTTTATTCATTCGAAATGAGGATAGTTTTAGGGTGCCTCATTCTTCTTCTTAAGACATCCTGGAACTCATACATGGTCCACCTTTTCGGAGTCTCATCAATAGTGGTACAACATTTGCCGTCGTAAAACTCAAAATCTCCTCTAATCACATTTCAAAGAGCTCTGAAGAAACCAAGATCCGCACCTATGAGAGAGTGTTTCCAAGTGATACGGTACCCCTAAAAAAGGTCTCTATGAACTTGTTTCTTCCTTGTAGTCCTTTTTGGCAAGAGAAAAAGAAGTAATTGATGTCCCTCCTTTCTCTACCTCATCTTTTCCGCAATGGTGGCTCACCACCAACTTTGTTGGGTATCCGATTGGAAGACTTACATATGATTCATTCATGTTTTGGAAACTACGCATATATATATACATACATATATATATATATATATATATATATATATATATATATATATATATATATATATATATATATATATATATATATATATATATATATATATATATATATATATATATATGTATAGGTTTGTGAAAGAACCCAAATGCTTTGAAGAACCCGAGAAATGGAGGGAATTGCAAGAGGCAATGCAGGTAAAGGTCAAACCCTTCACTTTGACATTAGTGCCGAGAAAAGAGGACAGGAAGGTCATTGGAAAGAACTGGGTATATAAGATAAAAAAACATTCAATTGGTAGCATTGCTAGGTATAAATCTAGGCTTGAAATTAAAGCCTTTGCTAAGACATATGGGATAGATTATGAGACAATTGTTAGCCGTCTTGCTATATCACTATCATTAGAACAATCATTACAATTGTAGCAAACAAGAATTGAAAGCTGTATTAACTTGATGTGAAGAATGCTTTTCTAAATGTAGAGCTAGAGAAGTTAGTTCACATGGACCAAGTATAAGGGTTTGAACATAGAATAAGAGAATGCTATTTTTTTCAGGTTAAAGAAGGCAATATATGGTCTCAAGCATTTCCCAAGGAGTGGAATCAAAGGATTGTAGACTCCTTGATCAGATGTGGATACAACTAATGCAAAATAGATCCATAATTATTGTACAAAAGAGAATGTGAAGCATCTATCTACTTCTGTGTGTATGTATGTGTATTATTACCACAATCACAAGCTTCCGGTTACTCGAGAATAGTGGAAGGGAGAAAAATAGAACTTGCATAAGATAAGAGAAAATCTAATGCGGAAGAGTGCACAAGACAAGAGAAAATCCGATGTGGAAGAGAATTTTTGATATTATAGATTTGAGTCGATTGAATATAATAGCTTTGGAAAAGATCTTCTTGCCAAGGACTCCACCTCACGACTACTCCACCTTAGGGGTAGTCGTGACCACCCCTGAGCTTTCACAATTTCATTAACACTCACACTCTCACTCATAGTCTCTCTCTTACTCTCACTCTCAACAACAAGATTCTTGCTTCTTACAACAGGTCTCCTTCAAAAGATAGTACTTCATGTTCGGTGACTTAAGAAGCAATAGGGTGATTCTGGCTACCTAAATCTAGATAGTGGAGTAATAGAGCGTGTTTATGTTCCACGTGAGACTGAAAGCAATCTATGTACTTGAGCATCAGGGACGAGAAATGACTTATATAAGGAGATAGTTAAGTGGGAAGATAGCATCCGTTATTGACCAATCCATGCTCAGAAAACATCCGTGCTCAGAAAACATCCATTATTGACCAATCCGAATAAGCCTCGAAATAGTTGTGCCTACAACCATCCTTTTGTTATACTGTCTTGTATAGTGTGAATGGCAGCCGAATATATTATGACTCTTCCTCTCCCATGTAGTCAGAGTGGAATCATTGGCGCCATCGACATGACAATTTAGGTGAACATATCAAAAGGCATCCCCATCACAATTTACTCAATAGCACGAATAATACTACAGACACTACAACATATGAGGGGCATACCGACGTTGCCCATACCGACGGTCACCCCTCGGCGTCGGTATGACCGTTGAAAATGCTTGAAAAACCACGGATGCAATACCGACGGTCATTTAATCGTCGGTATACACGGCATCGGTATGAGCGCTGGTATAGGTGTCGGTACTTTACTGTAGGTTACCGACGCTTATACCGACGCTCATACCGACGCTTATACCGAGGCAACTTTTAATCGGGCCCGAAAACAAAAATTCAACATCTGCTTGCATTTTGAACCAAATTTTGCTACTGTCGCGTTTGTGCGCGCGAACTACATTCCAAACCTACTGTGTACACACATCTCTCTCTTTCTCTCTCTTTCTCTCTCTCTCTCTCTCTCTCTCTCTCTTTCTCTACATCTCTGTTTCTCTAGATCTGAAATTTTGGTAAGAATTTGTAGCACCCTTTCTCTTTCTTTGTGTTTTCCCTTTTCTAATTTCTCTTCTCTTTAGTTTTGCAGGAGTTTTTTGGCATCAAATCTTTGGAATTCGACAAAGGGCAACATTAAGTGGACCTTGATGACAACGCTCCAAACAATTACATCGATGTAAGTGATTGTTTTGTTTTCGATTGATATAGAGTGAGATAGAGAGAGAGATGAAAGAAAGAGAGAGATCTAGAGAAACATAAAGAGAGAGAGAGAGGGAGAGAGAGAGAGAGAGAGAGAACGAAAGAGAGAGAGATGAAAGAGAAAGATAGAGAGAGAGTGAAAGAGAGAGAGATGAAATAGAAAGAGAATGAGATAGAGAGAGAGATACATACATACATACACACACATATGCATACACATACGCACATACATATTACATACACACATGCATATTACATATACACTCACATACATATTACATACACACATGCATATAAATACATATACATATTACATACTCACATGCATACACACATATACATACATACATGCATATTACATACAAACATGCATATTACATACACACATGCATATTAGATACACACATACATATACATACACAACCATATTCATTCTCATACTCACATACATACATACATGTATACACACATATACATACACACGTGTACACACACATGTATACATACACACATGCATATGCATACATATATACACACATATTTGCATGTACACACACATAAATACATACACACAAGCATATCACATACACACTCACATATGTATACACACACATATGTGCATACACACATGCATATGCATACATACATACACACACATATGCATGTACACACACACATACATACATACGCACATGCATATTACATACACACACACATATATATACACACTCACATATGTATACACACTCACATATGTATATACACACATGCATACATGCACATACACATACACACACATCACATATACATACACACATATACATGTTTTAGGGTTAGGGTTTAAAGCTTAGGGTTTATGAATTTCTCTTTTCTTTTGTTTTGCAGGAGATTTTTGGCATCAGTTCTTTGGAATTCGAGGAAGGAAAACATTAAGTATTATTTGACAACAACGCTCCAAACAATTACATCAATGTAAGTGATTTGTTTTGTTTTCGATTGATATAGAGTGAGATAGAGAGAGAGAGAGAGAGAGAGATTTGTTTTGTTTTAGGATTAGGGTTTTTGAATTTCTCTTTTCTTTTGTTTTGCAAGAGATTTTTGGCATTGATTCTTTGGAATTTGACAAGAGAGGATGTCAATAGGGCTTTGATGAGAGCGTTCAAAAGAATTACATCGATGTAAGTGATTGTTTTGTTATTTATTATAAATATAGGTAGAGAGAGAGAGAATAAGAGAGAGAGAGAAAGAGGGAGAGAGAGATGAAAGAGAGAGAGAGAGAAAGTGATAAAGAGAGAGATATAGATAGAGAGAAAGAGAGAGACATAGAGTTACATACACACAGATGCATACATATTACATACACATATGCATATGCAAAGAGAGAGACATAGAGATACATACACAGAGATGCATACATATTACATACACATATGCATATGCATATGCATACATACACACACACATATACATGCACACACGTGTACAAACACATGCATACATGCACACACGTGTACAAACACATGCATACATGCACATACACATACACACACATCACATATACATCCATACAAACACACATATACATGTTTTAGGGTTAGGGTATTTTACTTTGACACATATACACACATAATACATACACACATGCACACATATACACATGCATACACACATACACATACACATACACATACACATACACATACACATACACATACACATACACATACACATACACATACACATGCATACACACATACACATACACATACACATACACATACACATACGCATACACATACACATACACATACACATACGCATACACATACACATACATACACACACATGCATACATACATACAGACACACATACATACATACATACATACACACATACACATAGAGAGAGAGAGAGAGTCACACGCACACACATGCATACATACACACACGTGACATATACATACACACATATGCATGTTTTAGGGTTAGGGTTAGGGTTTTTGGCTTTTACGTATATACACACATGCATACACACATATACACATATGAACGCATAATACATATGCACATACACATATATATACATGTGCATACACACATACACACACATACATGTTTTAGGTCTAGGTCTTCAGAATTACGATTTTAGGATTTTTACATAGATACACATATGCATACACACATACGCATATATATATTCACCTACACATATACATATACAAGCATACACACATACACCTGTTTTAGGTTTAGGTCTTTAGGATTAGGAGTTTTACACATGCAGATAAATATTTACACATATACACATAAATATACACACATAATACATGTACACATACACATGTATATACATAGGCAGACACACATATACATGTGTTCTAGTTGTTGTTTATAAATATCATGTCTATGTCTCCCATTTCTTTGTACACGATTCATGATTCATTTTGCTCACGTCTTTTGTATTTGATAGTATGTTTTACTTTCTCAAATCATTTTTTTCTTGCTTGTCATACATGTCACATGTAGTTGGGTTTTTCTTGGGCAAAGTGGATTGTCTTTTGCTACACAACAGCATGGGAATGTTGATGTAGCAAGAGACAACACACTCTGCCCAAAAAAATTTTCCAGATATAGTCGTCGCTATAGGCGACGGTATAAGCGTCGGTATCCCCAGGCACATACCGATGCTTATACCGACTATTTTGCCCAGGGCCATACCAGGCTTATACCGTCGCTTATACCGTCGAATAATATCGTGCATGTTTGCACACGCTCAAGTTGGGTCCGTGACAACAAACTCATTCCTCCGACAAAAGAGTTCTCGTGTGAAGGTTGAACAGCAGTGCCCTTATGATATTTGACTTTCTGGACGAGAGAATATAACATATTTACATAAATTGTTTGACCATGCTGCAGGACAAACGATGAATCGAGCTACTTTAGGCACTGAACGAGAGAGAGAGAGAGAGAGCTTAAAACGCAATGAAACATAATATAATGTTGTCATGAACATGTCTTAACTGCAATCCAACTTTTACTTGCCATGTAATCACGATTATTAGAAATATGCTTTCCAAGTTTCTTAGCATAACCATGCAAAATGGTCTTGTTCCGAAATATAATTTAAAAAAGTTGTTGTATTATTTTTTCTTAATATCTGTTGAGTTGGTGATCAACTTTGTTGATGGTCCGACTTTATTTTAATGAGCTACGTGATAATGCATTATGTCATGCGTTCACCTAACATTGAATGCTTAAGTTTTGTCCAAAGATATGATATAGTTATAAGGACAAACTCAAATCATAAATAAACGAGCTATCAACAGTTTTAAAGTATTTTAAAAAACACGTCTTACATGTTTTGCAGTCTTGATCAAGTCTACCAGTAAAGTGCATTCAAAAACTTTCCTATTAAATAGAGAAATTTATTTATTTAAAAATATGCATGTACATCGAGCAAACAATAGAATCTATGTACAAACTGCTTTTATAGTGCTCGGGGTATTTATGCAAAGTAGCCTCATCTTCTACCTTAACGTATAAGGTGTTTTGTTTTGGACTGTTCTCAAAACCATGTGCAGTCAAGTTGGCATGTATCTTTTCATACCAGGCATATGATGCTTGCTTCAAACTATATAAGGCCTCTTTCAACCTATGCACTTTGTTTTCATGCCCTTGTTGCACTCTACCATGGGAATGAAATACATGCACTTCTGAATCTAAGTCACCACGCAAACATGTAGTTTAATGTCCAATTGATATACATTTCAACCATGATGAGTTGCAAGTACCCAAATGCTATGAAGTGTCGTCATTTCACATGTGGCTGACAAGGTACAAACAAAAAAATTATCTCCTAAAGATAGTGGATTCGATCTTCAAAATCTTCTATAAAAGCTCTCCATTTTTTTCTCTTGATGCCCAACACATTTATCTGAACAACATTCGTGGAGTTGCAAGGCTAAAGGGGATTCATCCGACGAAATTTCTATGGGTTTCTTAAGCTCAACTTTTGAAAATCATTCAGGAAATCTTCTTTTTGTAATTCTTCCTTAATGCATAACTTGCCTTTTGTGCAATTTGCCACATGGAAAACTCTCTCAATCCATCCGCTACAAGAATCAGAAAGTCCTCTTGAACTTCTTGCCAAGGACTCCACCTTGCGACTGCCCCTGAGCTATCACAATTTCATTCACACTTGCACTCTCCGTCGTAGTCTCTCTCTTACTCTCACTCTCAACCACAAGCTTCTTGCTTTTTACAACAGTTCTCCTTCAAAACAGAGTATTTCATGTTCGGTGACTTACAAAGCAATTGGGTGAATCTCGCTACCTAAATCTAGATAGTGGGGTAATAGAGCATGTTTACGTTCCATGTGTTCCATGTGATCCTGAACGCAATCTATGTTCTTGAGCATCAGGGATGAGAAATGACTTATATAACGAGTACCTAGTTAAGTGGGAAGATAGTTGTAGCGTGGTCTACAGCCCCCCGCCCTCTCTCTCTCTCTCTCTCTCTCTCTCTCTCACACACACACACACACCAGAATCAGCCCTTACTAGGCGCTCTAAAGGTATGGATTTGTTCTATTCGTTGATGACGTTGAAACTCATTCAGGAAATCTTCTTTTTGCAATTCTTCCTTTATGCATAACTTGTCTTTTGTGCAATTTGCCACATGGAAAACTCTCTCAATCCATCCACTACAAGAATTAGAAAGTCCTCTTGAACTTCTTGCCAAGGACTCCACCTCGCGAGTGCCCTTGAGCTATCACAATTTCATTCACACGTGCACTCTTATTTGTAGTCTCTTTCTTACTCTCACTCTCAACCACAAGCTTCTTGCTTCTTCAAAACAGAGTATTTCATGTTTGGTGACTAAGGAAGCAATTGGGTGAATCTAGCTACCTTAATCTAGATAGTGTGGTAATAGAGCATGTTTACGTTCCATGTGTTCCATGTGATCCTAAAAGCAATCTATGTTCTTGAGCATCAGGGACGAGAAATGACTTATGTAACGAGTACCTAGTTAAGTGGGAAGATAGTTGTAGCGCGCTCTACAGCCCCGCACCCTCTCTCTCTCTCTCTCTCATCGGAGTCAGCCCTTACTGGGCAGTCTAAAGCTATGGATTTGTGCTATTTGTTGATGATGATGAAAGAAACAAGCCCGAGCCATGACAAGAATGAATGGTGTTTATTGCTTAACAAAGCCAGCAAGGATTGACAGATTGAGAGCTCTTTCTTGATTCTATGGGTGGTGGTGCATGGCCTTTCTTAGTTGGTGGAGTAATTTGTCTAGTTAATTCTGTTCAGAAAGATACCTTAACTTGCATTCAAAAGTGATAGTAAGAGTATAAATAGATAAATGAGTGTTGCTGCCAAACATTCGTGATGACGAAGCCCTGAATGCCTATTTTTGAGGATCAAATTTAAAGCTGATGGCGAGACCCATATTTGACCTACCCCTCAAATTTTGGGGCAATCAATCGGTGCATACTCAACAAACGTGGGAAATTGGAAAGGCCCTCTTCGCCTATGAAAGCCTATAAGTGGAATGGCATCTTAACCGAGAGCATCAACTTTTAGAGCATTTCTTTTGCCTATATTGTAGTCATCTCTTCGAACTAAGGAGTGGTTTTGTCCTTCACTATTGTCATTTGTCATTAATCCTCTCTCCGAGTATCTACAATACAGTGCATCTATTACAAACGTGCCTGCTCACAAGAATGTTAAAGGGTATACTTCCCTAAGGAGAACCTCCCTTGAGTAGGCGAAGTATGGGAAATGCATATTCCTTGCCCTTGTTAAAGTAGGTACCCCAGTACCTCCTCTACAGTTTGGCATGCATGGTGGGACACTTGCATTTCTTTGAGAGGCCCTTAGCATAGTAAATATTTCTTTTTCCATTATTTTTTTCCCTATTGCATCTTGCAAGTAGGTACATGACCCATACTCGAGCAGATAAGGAGCCTCTTTGTGTATAGAGGAGCCTTAAAAAATCATCTTTACCTTCAAATAGTAAACCTAGATCCCCTCTACCCTCTTTGATTTTATCTATTGATTTGGGTGCGACACCACTGTCAAGGGAAAAGCACAAGAGAACATTAGATTTCTCCTCAGATATGTTAGAGGAAACACCAGTGCCAATGGAGGAACTCTCTCACTTACTCTCTAGACTCAATATCAAGTTCCCTACCTTTAAGAGACAAGCTTATGAGGATGCTGGTAGAAAAATACAACCATATTTTGGGAAAATCTTGATAAATATCTAAATAAACTAGATGAGGTTGGAATTTGAGAAATTATGCATACAAGATGAATTTTCTTCTTAGAGAATTTCATGAAGACGTTAACACGATTTGTGTGTAAAACATCTCCACCAAGAGGAAGTATGGAATAAGGTTGGTTGGTACGAGAGGCATTTGTTTAATGATGAGTTTTCTATCAATTATAGATTTAGAGATGCCACTTTTGTGGTCTAAAGTGAAATATTCAATAGTATCAAGACAAGAGACACAAGGTATCGGCATCAAAAGAAAAATGTATGGAAGATTATGATACAAAATTAATGAGATTTATTCCATTAAACGCAATCCCAATGCAAAAATATTTAAAGTTATATGGAGAAGATAAGAAACAACATGATTAATATCAACCTCTATTTTGAGGTGATTGGAGAGAAAGAGCATTGCCTTATCCAAATCACTTAGATATATTACGTGATTTTCCAAACTATAAATGGATTCAAGCATCGATTTCCAAATCTTCTACATCAGGTCAAGTCATCTGTGAGGATCAAGAAAAGCACTTCTTGGATGTGATTGGAGGTATCGTAGATACAATGCATTTTGGTCATATGGAAAACATTTTGAACTCAGCAAGTTCATAAAGGCCATACCAATATGGATTTTGGTGTACTTGTGAGATTTTTCCAAACAATTAGAGCTAGTCCATGAGGTAGAAATGATCCAACTACTAATCTTTATTATACTGGTGTAGTAAAAGATATCCTGAGGATTTTTTTTTAGGTAGTTTGATATTGTTAGTATTTGATGCGAAATGGATTGAAGTCATCATTACCAGTCAAAGCCAAAACATACGATAAGATCCTAGTGGTTTTGTCCACATAGGCTTAACAAAATTGGAGTTTGATGATGGTTGATGCCAAATGGATTGAACTCATCATTACCAGTCAAAGCCAAAACATACGATAAGATTCCAGTGGTTTTGTCCACATAGGTTCAACAAAATTGGAGTTTGATGATGGTGATACTTTTGCACTTCTTGAACAATGTGTGGAAATGGTTTTCCTATCAGATAATATTGATACGAACTTTTGTTATTTCATACAAGTATTTTGAACAAAGAAACAAAATCTTGAATATCGTGATATACCAAAAGCTATCTCGTTTGACTATGCCTCCTTTAAATACCATGCAACAAATGTCAATTCTTGTGTGCGTTCCTTTGCAAAAGAATTTTGACCTAGATGTATTTCATTTGCGAAGGTAGGTATTGATTTTTGGGTAGTCTAGGTCCTCTATTTTTTGCTTTTGAATTCCTATGTCCATTGAATATCCATCTAATTTTCCCTTTAAAATTCTTGTGTCCACTGATTTCAATATTATCATATTACTCTCATATGATCTTTCTTCACGTTTTTCCTCTACCTTGCTCAAAAATCCTTTGCATTACCATTCTGGAATCCTACTTCCTATAACATGAAATTGATATTTTCATTTAACCATTATCTATATTAATGTTTTTTACTCAAAAATTATATTCTTCATTTTCTAGGTTACTAAGAGAATAAGATTTTGAATGCTAGCTTTAAAAAAATTTGAGGATATTCATCGCTTCAAGTGTCAAACATCATTTAAAACTATGCGTGACTTTACCACTTTATTGATATTTTCTATTTTCCAACTAGTAGTTTTGATATTCTCTGTCTTGTTGGAGAACGAATCACAAATTGGGCATAAATTTAAAGGTCAGACTCTTAGAAGAAAATCCCGTGCCTATGTCAAGGGACAATTTCACACATGTACCACATTTGTAAAGTTAGACTTAGCTTTAGTTGTAGAGTTTTTTGAAAGTCACGAGATTGAGAAAATCTATATAAGTTAGTTTGTATTAATAGACACGGTGAGAGAAAGAGAATAAGAGAGAATGTGAGAAAGAGAGATTTTGTATGACTAAGTATAGTCGGGCTTCTCTAAGTAAGAGAGCACGGATAAACTTATGTGTTTTTCATAGCTATGAGAAGAACTAGTTAGAAGTTCTGTGTATGAGACTCTCTCCTCCATCTCCATTCTCTCCCTATTGTGGTAATGAGTTCAAAAGTTCAAGTTTTCTCAGCAACTCGATGTCGGGCATCAAGTTTGAGCTAATAAGTTACTTTCTTCTTTCGTGTGCATCATATGGTGGTTTAGCTTGTTAAAACCATAAGGTTGTTGGAGCAATCTGATGCCTGGTATCAAGTTTTAGCATAAAGTTGATGCCTAGCATCGAATCTCAGTGGATAAGTACCTTTCACAATATACATGAAATCTTGGTCGATATCAAGTCGATGCCAAGTTGAAAACTTTTATAGTTAGATAGCGCTTTCACTAAAAACATGTAAGATTTCTAGTTTTGGCAGCTCATACAGGGTCATCTTATGAAGGCCATAACTTGGTCTGTAGTGCAAAGTTTCCAGCAAGCAATAGCTTGTTGGAAAGATCTTTTGCCATATCATCGTTCGGGAGACTACTATTACTTCTTGAGACAACAAAAATGAGCTTGAAGGTGAAGTTTCACATGAATCTTCTATCATGGTTAGGAGATTACATACAACAAATACACATCTTAATATCTTAACATCTTTCAAGATATGCATCCTTAGAATAAACCTTTGCTTAAAGATTTGAATCCACCCACATTTATTAGGGATGACAGAGAGAGAGAGAGCTTAAAACGCAATGAAACATAATATAATGTTGTCATTGTATCACCATAGTTTTCCCTCTCTCTTCCTCTGCCTCCCACTCCCTCCCTCTCTCTCTGTCTTCTTCTCTCTCTCTCTCTCCCTCTGTCTCTCTGCCCACCCGCTGTCGTCGAGATTTGCTCTCCTCTCTCACTTGTGAAGGCCTACAAAAAACATATTTGGCGAAGGTAGCCAGAATTCCCCGAGAAGTCCAGGATGCATCAAGGATGTCAAAGGAAGGTCACATACAAAGTTTCAAAGAAATCAAGAAAGTCCATGGTAGCGGTCAATGGTCAAAGTTGGGAAATTAGGGCAAAAAGTTCATTGTCACCAAATTAGATGAAAATCCATATACTTGTAAAGATTGTCAAAGGCAGTCTATAGCTCAAATTTCAGCAAAAAATGGATTTTGTAGCACATTGATATGCTATGTTCATTTTGTAAAAATGTAATTTTTCTAGTTTGACCCTACAAATTCTTGTATAGAAAATCATGTTAGCCATATGGTTTGGCATGTATAAAGATCATATGTGGCTACATATTTGTACAAGTTTTCAAGGCTATCAGAGCTTCCTAGACACCTTAATGCCACCTTGCAAGCTTCCAAATGTAGTCAAACTTGTACAAGGGAGATTCAGATGGGAGTTTTTCCTGCATATTCCTGAAGGAGATCTTTGGAAACATAGTCCTACAAAGTTTCATCTTCATCAAAGTCTTTTTGGAGGGTCAAAGAGCACAAAGTCCAGTTTTCAAGGTCACCGCAGTTTTCTAGAATAAGAAAATTGAAGGCTTGAAGGGCTGCCACATGTCAAAATATGATTGAAGCATGGTGTACGGTCAAGATGAGCTCCTATTCAAGGGTGGAGATGCACTAAAGCATAAAGGAAGGATGATCCACGAATTTTTTCCATAAAAGAAGACTTTTTTGATAGTTAAAGATCAATAATGCAAAGTTTCTCCAAAAATAGTGGCTTATCTTATCCGAATTGATGTCAGCACTGATCCGACGGTCCAGATCATCCCCAGATCCAATGGTGGAGAATGAGGGCGCCTAAATTTCACTCCTTTACACTAGATTTGATAGAAAGAACAATTCCAAGCCATTGATTTGATTAATCAAATGGTTGTAATCGGAAGTAGTGATCCTAGAGTTGAGAGTTGATTTCTCTAGATCCAAGGGCCCAAATTCATTCAAAAAACTATATAAACCCCCCTCCAAACTCCTAGAGCATCATTGTTAGGCATCCATAGGGCTCATGCTAGCTTAAGGTTTCCTTGAGACGATCACCCTCGGTTGAGCGAGTGAGGATCCAAGGTGAGCTAGTATGAGTATAGTACCTAGTTTCAAATGTAAGTTAGAACTCCAATCTAGGATAGGCTCTTGAAACCAGCATCTCTATCTCGACTCACCCTCGGTGGAGCGTGTGAGTGAGTTAGAGCTGATTTTAATGAGTCTTAGACTTCTTTAGTTAGACGTTACGAGCCTAGACATACATAGGGTCACTGGAGTGGAACTCACCTTCTTACGTGTGACATTCGGTTGAACTGTCATGGTTTGAGGGTCGGAACCACCTTTGATCAGTAGACTGCCTAGCTTGACGTACCACGACGATCTTATACATGTATCTTAATTCAAATCCTTTTAATTCATGTCACTTGTCACTTGTCTCTTGTCTCCTCTCTCAGTCTCTTAGGTATTTTTACATGTCTTCTATTTCTTCTATGTGTGAGAAGGCTCCGCAGTATTGCGTTGAACCAGTGAGGATGTTTCTTTGAGCTTGTGAGTAAACTCTATCATCATAATTCACTTGCATGCATATAATCCATACATACCCATACATATTGATTAGTTTCTGAAAGTGTATAAGAAGCTCCAATATTGGACCATTCTTCCTTTCGAAACTGGTTTATGTGTAAGGGTTCCATCTATTCTCGTCATGCATACATATCATCCAAAGAAGACTATGCATATGGATTGGAATTAGGAAGTGTTTAAGAAGCTCCTTCAATGGACCATTCTTGCTTCCAAATTTCATTCGTATGTATGGTTCTCTTTCATTCTTATCATTCATGTTCATAAATCTAACTTGGACTCCTACATTCCTATTCCCATAATCACTTCAACATCTCTCTCTTCTCCATACTCAACATTAATTTCACTTTCATGTCCTTAAAGCTTCCAACATTCATTAGCTTCATACACCCTGTGTGTGCCACGACCGGACCCGATCCACCCGGATTGCGATCACCTCCACTTTTGAACCCGACGTGAAACGCTTCGTGGCATTTGCTTCTGATCTTGTTGGGAGGTTGTGATCCATATCCTTTGTTTCATATTTTTCATCCTCATCATATCATCATCATCAGTCTTGAGTGTTGCACTGGATTTCTCACAGTATCGTGCACATCTTCGTCGTGAAGTAAACGCATTTGTGAGAGATCTAGAGCATCGTGCATCACTTGCTTATTCACATAAGATGGAGGAAGGATTCAAATGCCTTATTTTTGAGAAACAAGGCCAAAGAATAGTCTCTTCTATGTTGAGAGAGAAGGGAAAATTCAATGGCATCAACTGTTGATAGCTCTATCATAAACCGTGTCACTCAATATGATAGTCTTCCTTGGAGTGATTTTAGAAAGGAGATGCTCAAAGAATTCTATCTTGAAGATTATAGCCAACATAATCGAGATGGATTCTTACGATGGGTCAATTCTCCAAAGCCTAGTAGCTCTATTACTCACTTACAAAATGAGTATATTAGACGCTATGAACAACTTCCTGATGAGGATAAGATAACTTTGGAACCTGATCTTGTGATCAATTTTCTTAAGCTTCTTCATCCTGAAACTCGTAGGGAAGTTGAACGGCGATTAGAAGAACCAGATAAGCGCTATGGTCTTACTGACAATTGGCAAAAAGTGCGTAAAGTAGTAGAGGTTGTAGCCCATAGACATCAAAGACAATCCATGCTTTATGAGCAAACTAGTCTTCCTCAAGCTAGCCTTCCACAAACTAAGGAGGAGTTCCTCCAATGCATAATCCTTCAATGCAAAATCCTCATCCTCATGTGCAAAATCCTCAAATGTATCAAAACCTGTATCCTCAAGCTTCTCAAATAGCTTTTCAAAATCCTCAAAATCAAAATTTTCAAAATCATCAACCGTATAATATGGAAGCTCCTCTTGCACCTCAAGTACCACATGTTGCTCCCCAAGCTCCTCAAATACATCAATTGCATTTTCAAAATCCTAATTATCCTGTTCAAGCAATACCTTATCAACAAAATCCTCAATTTCAAAATTTCCCACCACAAGTTAATCAAAATCCTCAAAATCAAAATGGTTTTGTGCGTGGCCCTCGTAGGTGTCCTTGGTGTGATTCATTAGAGCACTTTTTGAGAGATTGTGAACTATTGAAGGCTGCTAAGGAGCAACGACTAGTTATAGACATAGACAAGAAAATCTGTGACTATCGATCTAGGCTACCTTTGCAAGGAAATTATGGTAAGGGAGGAATGAAAAAACACTATGAAAATATAACTATAACGGATGTAGGAACTAGAGGAGTGAAACTAGAAGCTCTTGATGAAAAACAAGTAGAATCAAGTAAACCCACAAAGGAAGTTGACTTTTCCATAGAGGCTTTAGTAATAGCACGAGATGAGATTAGGAGAATAACGGCTTGGGAGTCACCGATAGAAGATCAATCTCTTATTTCTCACATATCCAATGTAGAAGAAAAACGAAAAAGAGATGAAGCTGAGCCTAGTGAAAGAAGAGTGACTCGAAAACAAACCTCAGAGGGAATAGAAACAATCATAGAGCAAGGAGAAACATCACAATCCAAAGATAAAAAACAAGAAGCACAACCCAATGAACAAAAACAAGAGGAGAAACAAAAAGGGAAGAAGACAAAGCAAAGAAAAACAGAACCAAAGCCTTTGGATAAACAAGAACAATCAAAACAAACTCAAGACCAAACACGAGAACATGAACAAAAACAAGACCCTGAGCAAAAACAAAAGAAACCAAAGAGAAAACCTAAAGCCATCTTGATTTCAGAAATTGAGAGAAAAATAGATCCTATGGAGATTTTAGATGACATTTTGCTTAAGAGTCAAGTGACTATGTCTTTAGAACAACTTTTCTCTATTGCAAAGCCTGTTTTTAAAGATAACTTTATCGGCCTAATTAAAAGGAAGAGGTTTCCACTTAATCTAGATACTGAGATGCAAGATTCTCTAGATCAAGATCAAGCTATGAATGAAGCCTTAAACTTTGATGAATCTGATGAAGAGGACTTTGATGATGATGAAGTAAATGTTAATAAAAATTTCTTAGGACCTATTCAACCTGACCATGAAAATCATGGAAACAATCCTGAAAGCCACTTTAAAAGAACATTTTGGTCTAGAGGTACATCAGAGATGCATGTTAAAATAGGAAATGATAAGAACACTATCACTGTAAATGCATTAGTAGATTCGGGCTCTGAAATCAATGTGATTTCAAGAGAAGTCTATGATAAGTTTCGATGGCCCATAGATAAAGATTGTGGATGGCATATGAGAACTGCAGATAATGGTGTAGGTACCCTGTATGGAGCTTGTGCTAGTGTGCCCATATCCATAGGAGGAATCACAGAAGAGTTTCACTTTTTTATTCAAGATAATTGCTCCTATGAAGTTCTCTTAGGTCAACCCTTTATTTGTGAGAGTCGTATGGAAACTAAAGCCATGGATGATGGGTCTACCTATGCTAGATTTAAGTCTAAGGATGGAATGCAATCACTTGAAGTCATGACAGTAGGAGTGAATCATCCTAGGAATCGATTGTCAATTAGAAAGAAACCTATTGTTACTCTAGGTCATGAGCATGCTTGTAGTGATTGTGCACCTCGATTCATGTTTGGAGGTACATATGATCAAAATTTCGGATAGAATCCATTGTTGAGCAGGACAACAGTGGATATTGGTTTGACATCTCGCATCCAACCAACATGTACAATAGTTTGTCACTTTGTTTTCCACATTCTAGATTAGATTTTCTTCATAAGAGTCAATTGTCCAAGTCTTTTATAAAAAAGATCCAAAAAATTTATAAAATCAACAAAATCATGGAACATGATGAGAACATTGAGCATGTGATTGAAACATCTCATTCTTTCTCTACTCTTGAGGAGTTAGAGTTATGTCTTCAACAAAATTCTAATTCTAATATTATTTTTCTTTCTTCCCTTGATGAGTATGCTCTAATCCAAGAGTATGCTCTCAATGTTGACAAGTGCTCAAAATTTAACCAAACACATGATGTCTTAGTTGAAACAAAGTACAAAACTGTAGACAAAAAAATCAAACCCATAGCTCAACCATTACCTCAAGGAAGTAATGAAAAAATTATTGATGTGAAAAATGATCTAATTCTTCGGGATAAGAAAGACATAGGACATACATTCACGGATGAGACAATCAAACAGATGAAAATTGGTAGAGATGATGGCTTTCTTTTGCCAGCAGAGAGAGATAAATTTGAGAGAGTTATATGAAGCCATGGAAAAGCCTTTACTATGTATCCTCATGAGGTTGGTTGTGTAGATCCTAAGCTAGTTTCACCCATGATAATCTTTACTATTCCGCATATTCCATGGAATCTTCGCCCTATACCAATTCCAAAGGCTCACTTACCTGAGCTAATGAAACTACTTAAGGAGAAGATAAACATGAGAATTTTAGAGCCATCTTTTGCACCTTACTCAAATAGATGGTTCACTGTGCCTAAAAAGAATGGGAAACTACGTTTTATTCAAGATCTCCAACCGGTCAATAAAGTCACCATAAGGAATGTAGGAACAAGACCCATTGTAGATGAGTTTGCTGAATCATTTTCAGGACATTCTATCTATTCAATGGGTGGTTTATATTCTGGATATGACCAATTCCAATTAGCAATTGACAGTCGTGACATAACCACAATGAAAACTACTTTAGGCTTAGTGCGAATGTGTACTTTACCTCAAGGAGCGACTAATTATGTGGCTCATATGATGAGTGCTATGAATATGGTCTAACATGATTTTATCCCTCATATAACTATGCCATTCATTGATGATATTCCAATTAAAGGGAGTGAGGAACGTGTAAAGGACATTACTTTAGATTCATCGGGATGTCATAAATTTGTTCTTGACCATATCTCTGATTGTGAAAGAATATTTCAATGATTTGAAGAGGTAGGTCTCACATTTTCCATAGAGAAATCTGTTTTTGGTGTCAACGAGGTACTTATTGTTGGACATTTATGTGGCCATTATGGTCGAAAGCCATACCCACAAAAAGTTGATGCCATTAGCAAGATTTCTGAAACATGTAACAACGTGAGTGAGGTACGTAGATTTCTTGGTGCTTGCATCTTTTATGTTATTTGGATCCCTCACTTTGCTCATGTTGCTGATTGTCTTTATGACTTGTTGAGGAAGAAACGAAAATTTATTTGGACTGACAAACACACTCAAGCTATGCGTAAATTGAAGAAATTATTGCTTAAAGCTCCCATCCTTAAGCATGTAGACTATTCTGCTAACAAACCTATTATATTGACTGTTGATACTAGTCCTATTGGTATAGGTTGGGTCATAAGTCAAGATGATAGTGAAGGGAATAGATATGCAATTAGGTTTGGTGCCAAAATTCTACATGAAACACAACGAAAATATCCACAAATCAAACGAGAACTATGGGGTATGGTAACAGCTTTGAAAACAGACAAAGAATATTTCATTGGTGCAAATGTCAAAGTTGAGACTGATTGTTTGCCTCTCATTGGAATGATAGCCAATTGTTCATCTCCTGATATAGCCATGCTTAGATGGATCTCATATATTAAGTTCATAAATCCTGAGTTAGTTCATATTTCAGGTAAGTCAAACTCAGTTGCTGATATGTTATCGAGAGCTAGATTTGATGATGATCTTGAAAGTGATCTAATAAAGAATGTGAACTTAATTGACTATGTTCCACATATATATGAGTATGAGCAATTTCATGAGTCTGAGTACGAAAATGAATGGAGAGACATAGGAAAGTATCTGAGTACACTACAACCATTACCTAACTGGACTACGAATAGATTCCGTAACATTAGGAAACGAGCTTATAACTTTTTCCTATGTAATGGTTATCTTTGGAGACATGCTAAGGGTAAGGTTAAGAATCCACAACGAGTCCTAGGAAAACGAGGTCTTCAATTGCAAGTAATGAAGGAAATGCATGAGACATTATGGGCCGGTCATAAAGGATTTTTTGGAACATATGAAAAAATTAGAAGTACCTATTATTGGCCTAGGATGTATGTTGACATTAGTAGCTATGTTTCTACATGTTCTACTTGTCAACTTCATTCATCAGTCAAACATAGAGATCCATTGCATCCTACGTATCCACCTTGTATTCACTACAAGTGGGTAGTGGATCTTGTAACTATGCCTAAAGGTATCGACAAAATGCGTTACATTAAAAAAAAAAGTTGCTACATGTTACCAAGAGGTTTACACTTTCTTCCACCCCAAAAAAGTGATCGTAACCATAAAGTTGCCAAATCATCATCATCATCATCAAAAGAAAAAAAAAAAGAGCAAGCCAAAGGAGGATAAAGAGGCATAGTAGAATAAATCACGGGCTATGTAGGCAGATTTATGCATTAGTGGAGTTTAGTTAGATTTCCTTGCATGTTATTAGAGAAAGAGCATATTCATATTTATGTAGGAAAGGAGTTGATCTAAAATAAGCTAAAGATGAAAGATGTCTCTTGAAAATCCTAAATCTTTGTTTATAATCATATTTAAGGTAGATTGTTTTATGAAAAAGGTACAAAATTTTCTTCTAGATGAGAGGAACTGATGCTTAAAACGACTCAATACATCCACTTCCACTTCATATTGATGCTTGTTTTTTTTCTTTCTTGTTGCCAATGTTGCTTTTTCATTTGCATATATGTTGCCTATTTGTTCATGCATATTCATGTTGCCTGTTTCAATTATTTCTTTCATGCAAATTTTGCTTCATGTCACGTTACCTACTTATTCATGCATATAATCAATTTTCCTTCCATCTTTCTTATGTTGCCTATAAAAGAATTTGATGCCTGGAACATTTTGTTTTTCACAGATGCTAGAGTGGCGCTTCCGGAGGAATCGCAGGTTTAGTGGGGGCGAATGTCGTCGAGATTTGCTCTCCTCTCTCACTTGTGAAGGGCTACAAAAAACATATTTGGCGAAGGTAGCCAGAATTCCCCGAGAAGTCCAGGATGCATCAAGGATGTCAAAGGAAGGTCACATACAAAGTTTCAAAGAAATCAAGAAAGTCCATGGTAGCGGTCAAAGCTGGTCAAAGCTGGTCAAAGTTAGGAAATTAGGGCAAAAATTTCATTGTCACCAAATTAGATGAAAATCCATATACTTGTAAAGATTATCAAAGGCAGTTTATAGCCCAAATTTCAGCAGAAAATGGATTTTGTAGCACATTGATATGCTATGTTCATTTTGTAAAAATGTAATTTTTCTAGTTTGACCCTACAAATTCTTGTATAGAAAATTATGTTAGCCATATGGTTTGGCATGTATAAAGATCATATGTGGCTACATATTTGTACAAATTTTCAAGGCTATCAGAGCTTCCTAGACACCTTAATGCCACCTTGCAAGCTTCCAAATGTAGTCAAACTTGTACAAGGGAGATTCGGATGGGAGTTTTTCCTGCATATTCCTCAAGGAGATCTTTGGAAACATAATCCTACAAAGTTTCATCTTCATCAAAGTCTTTTTGGAGGGTCAAAGAGCACAAAGTCCAGTTTTCAAGGTCACCGCAGTTTTCTAGAATAAGAAAATTGAAGGCTTGAAGGGCTGCCACATGTCAAAATATGATTGAACCATGGTGTACGGTCAAGATGAGCTCCTATTCAAGGGTGGAGATGCACTAAAGCATAAAGGAAGGAGGATCCACGAATTTTTTCCATAAAAGAAGACTTTTTTGATAGTTAAAGATCAATAATGTAAAGTTTCTCCAAAAATAGTGGCTTATCTTATCCGAATTGATGTCAGCACTGATCCGACGGTCCAGATCATCCCCAGATCCAATGGTGGAGAATGAGGGCGCCTAAATTTCACTCCTTTACACTAGATTTGATAGAAAGAACAATTCCAAGCCATTGATTTGATTAATCAAATGGTTGTAATCGAAAGTAGTGATCCTAGAGTTGAGAGTTGATTTCTCTAGATCCAAGGGCCCAAATTCATTCAAAAAACTATATAAACCCCCCTCCAAACTCGTAGAGCATCATTGTTAGGCATCCATAGGGCTCATGCTAGGTTTCGGTTTCCTTGAGACGATCACCCTCGATTGAGTGAGTGAGGATCCAAGGTGAGCTAGTATGAGTATAGTACCTAGTTTCAAATGTAAGTTAGAACTCCAATCTAGGATAGGCTCTTGAAACCAGCATCTCTATCTCGACTCACCCTCGGTGGAGCGTGTGAGTGAGTTAGAGCTGATTTTAATGAGTCTTAGACTTCTTTATTTAGACGTTACGAGCCTAGACATACATAGGGTCACTGGAGTGGAACTCACCTTCTTACATGTGACATTCGGTTGAATTGTCATGGTTTGAGGGTCGGAACCACCTTTGATCAGTAGACTGCCTAGCTTGACGTACCACGACGATCTTATACATGTATCTTAATTCAAATCCTTTTAATTCATGTCACTTGTCACTTGTCTCTTGTCTCCTCTCTCAGTCTCTTAAGTATTTTTACATGTCTTCTATTTCTTCTATGTGTGAGAAGGCTCCGCAGTATTGCGTTGAACCAGTGAGGATGTTTCTTTGAGCTTGTGAGTAAACTCTATCATCATAATTCACTTGCATGCATATAATCCATACATACCCATACATATTGATTAGTTTCTGAAAGTGTATAAGAAGCTCCAATATTGGACCATTCTTCCTTTCCAAACTGGTTTATGTGTAAGGGTTCCATCTATTCTCGTCATGCATACATATCATCCAAAGAAGACTATGCATATGGATTGGAATTAGGAAGTGTTTAAGAAGCTCCTTCAATGGACCATTCTTCCTTCCAAATTTCATTCGTATGTATGGTCCTCTTTCATTCTTATCATTCATGTTCATAAATCTAACTTGGACTCCTACATTCCTATTCCCATATCATTTCAACATCTCTCTCTTCTCCATACTCAACATTAATTTCACTTTCATATCCTTAAAGCTTCCAACATTCATTAGCTTCATACACCCTGTGTGTGCCACGATCGGACCCGATCCACCCGGATTGCGATCACCTCCACACCGCCTGCGTCCTCCCCCTCTCCCTCTCTCTCTCTCTCTTTCTCTCTCTCTCTCTCTCTCCCTCCTCCCACAACCTTTCCACATTGTGGTCAGGATTAGAATTCAAGCTTGAGAGTCAAGTAGGAAACACCGTTTTAAAGCTTCGTTGAAGGTAAATGCAAAGGTAATATGCAAGTTAAACAGAAAGAGGTCTTCGAAAGGATACTCGGGTGATATCTATCTTTAACTTTATGTCTTATTATAAAGAGACGAGGTATGATTGATTTGCATTGGATGCGTTTATTGAGAATATGTGTGTGTAAATGTGTATGTACACGTTCATATGTATGAGCCTGATGTGTCTCTATAAGTGTATAGCTATACAAAATGTCTGTGCACATGTATGTATGTGTATTTCTGTGGATATATATGTGTGTGTGCATCCATAATTGTGTGTGAGAGCATATGAAACACTTAGTGTGAACCATTGCTTTATAAGAAAAAGAAGTAAAATATAAAAATAAGAAATATAAAACCAAAAGAAAACTTTCTATATATATCACTACGTGTATTTGCATGGGAATGGAAGTAATGGATCGTCGAGGAAGAAGCAGGTATTGTGGATGGGAGTATCTCCCGCACATGCTAGAAGTTTATTATCATAGAGGAGGGACGAGGACAGAAGGTGTGGTGGCTTATGCTGATGGCTATGGAGTATCCGAGATGATTGCTACTTAACTAATGTTGAGAAGAAAGTGCGAGGGACTTGTAGCTATAGTGCGTGCTACACTGGCTGTTACGGATCTGATAGAGAGTGCCACTTGATGAGCTACCTCAAGGACTCTGCTAAAAAAAGAAATCTTCAAGTTGTGGAGTTACCGGAGAGCAACATAAGCCAAGTTTCTTCTTGAATTGAGGATTCATGTGGTGAAAGAAGACTCGAAATATGCTTCCACAGAATGAGGGAGTCTATCTCCACAAGATTTCTTAAATAATGTGCATTGTGGTAGATTGAGTGGCTACGACTGGAGAAAAGCTTTCACGTGATCTCTCAGGATTTAGAAGATACATTAGAATTCGGTATCTGTCCGCTCTTCAGGGGAGCTATGCTGATATAGCAGACAAAGAATTGACTAGAGAAAGGAAAACGAACCATTTCTGTTGGAAGCCAAACATAAAGGAAGTGTGGATATGGAATCTGAAAGAGAAGTGACCTCAGATTGAAGATGGCACGCAGACTTTGCTAATTGGATATGATTGAGGAAAAACAAAGGTTCAAGTCTAATTGAAGGAACAATTGAAGAACGTTGCTTAGGGAAGATTCAATGCTACAGGAAGGCCTGTCGACCATAGTGAAGCAAACCTTTGTTTCTCAAAGGCAATTGGCTTGGAATTCCTACTCTGAGAGGATGTATTTTGAGATTCAAAGCTGAAATGAGATATTTAATGTGTTGGTCAAGAGCTTAATCATGTTCAGTACATTTTGTCGAAAAGGGATGTTGTTGCCGTTGGAACGAAGCTTAGGTTGGATCTTTTGTGAGCTATCACCATGGTGGTTGAATCATATGGCAAGGTGGCCCTCAAAGAGGCGAAACGGATGTGGCCATTTGTCATGGGATTCGGAGTATCAATGGCCATCCTCTTGAAGTTGCATGGATCATGTCGAATCTTATTTGGGAACTAAGTTATACAAGATGGTCCGATGTTCCACTATAGGGATGACTTAACATCATGAATCATGTTTTAATGCAAGGATGAGGCATGGAAAGTGAAGGTGCAACTTCAAGGATTTGCTATTCAACGGAATTATCTTTATGGATGCTTATATTGTGCTACAAATCTCTAAGAAGAAGTCTTCAGTGGTAGCGCATGCGAGCTCGGAAGACGCCCTTCTCTTCGGGAAAGAAACTTTCAGTAATGAATGCTCTAAAAGATCAGAGGAAAGGCAGCCAAGGGCTTGTCAATAGATCTGTGAATCGATTAGAAGTAATTAAGCATACAAGAGCTTCGATGCAGTTGGACTATAAGATCAACATCACCAAGTCAAGTTCTCTTTGAAGCTGCTTCGAAGAAGGAAGTAATGTATGTAAGTACGAAGTAATGTATGTAACGTTTTTTTTAGAATCTCAAATATCAATGATCTCTAACATGACTTCATAGGTTTGCGTGATACGATGGTTAAAGCAATTTCATTATGTTTAATGGTTTCGGAAAAAATTCTAAAATCTATAGTATTTGACTGTGGTTTCTCTTATTTACCTTGATCTAATAAATTTCATCATCTTTGATTTCTACGTTCTGTGACAAAAGTTGTTTGACACCTTGAATGTGCATAGTTTATTCTTGCTGAAAAGAAATACTCGAGAGTCGGAGATTTAATTGAACTCAACGAGCTACAGTAAATGAAGTCTTAGCTCGTTTTTCCTCAGAGATTTGTAGGATTTCTTGATTGAAGTGGCGTTAACAGCATAGAAGTGCTCCAAGACAGTTATTAAATAGTAGATAAACTTGAAGCTTGACTCTTATTAACTGCATGCACTCTTCTCTGTGGCATATCAGCTTGGCAAAGCGTGTAGTTTCATGGATTTGAATATTCAAATATGATTGGTCTAGAACGCACTAAGTAAAGTAAGAGATAAAACTATTAAAAAAGATGGCACCATAATACCTTCTTTGATATGAGTATTGCCTCTAATTTCTAGTTCACATTGTTTGTGCATGTTTTCTTCAAGGTGATAACTTTTTAAAATCCCAAATCCAAGCGAGCGTGATAGCAATGATTTGTGTTAAAAGAAGTGAAGAACCGTGGAGCTTATTTGTGCAAGATATCTTGAGAACATGCATTTGAGAGTTTTGCAATGATCAATTCAGATAAGATATTGCTACTACTAGTTTCTTTTCCCTTCCTTTCCATGAACTCGATGACATACCTGGTGAACAGACGTGAAGGAAGGGGGTGAGTGAATCATAGAGTGAGCAAAGTGAGGAATCAAGTTGATGATCAAAATTTATCAAACATATAGATTTAGTATGGAAGATATCCTAGCTCAACTCCTACGTTTTCAAGAAGAGGATAGGCGTCAAAAAGCCATCGAGTCGCTCCATGACCGTTTAATCAAGCGATGTGAAGTTTTCAATGGAAAAAATATATCTACATTCTGTAAAGAGTATGAACTCGAGTCGAAGTCCTTAGGAGTCGGTTTGACTCCAATGACGGATCTAGAACTCTGCGACAACTGTGCCTATGTGTGTGAATACAGTGTACGCGATCAACTCATGTGAATAAACGATCTGACATGGTTGCAATACAAAGAGATGCTCCTCAAGCAATTCATGTTGAAGGACATAGACAAAGTGACTCGTAAGTCCTTCCTGAGGTGGGTTCATATGCCCAAAGACAAGTCGATTCTTGAGATCAAGAGAGAGTTTGAGCGACAATATGGTGATCTTTTTGAGCATGATAGGAGATGCATAAGTCATGAAAGGATGTCATTGTTTCTTCGAACAATCGATGTTAAAGCCCGAGAAAAGCTAATTCCACTTTTACAAGATATAGACTCCGACTTGGGGCTCACAGAGGATTGGACACTTGTCCATGAAGCTATGAGGAGATATGTGAAGAAACAACAAACAATAGAAAAATTTTTAAATGATTGGCAAGCTGACATTTATGCAAATGAAGAAGATGCACAAATTCCATGCATTTCAGAAACTAAAAATAGTTTGCAAATCTATAGAATAATAGAAAACCGAGTTGGGCATACAGAAGATATGCATGGAATACACTTACATGCTTATGAAGAGGATTGCTATAAAGAACCTATAAGCATAAATGATGCAATCTTTGAGGATTCAAGGTACCAAGAGCGTGTAGATACTTTGATTACAACTCAAATAGTGTATATGCACAAACCCCAAAGATGGGAGGAGCAAAAGAATATGCGCAAGCTAAAATCAAACCAATATCAAACATACAACAAAACAAAAATAAACAAAAACAAACCAAGAAAACAACATGAGGCTTCCTATAATCTGATAGAATCCTCGCTTCTAAGGGATGATAATCAAACAAACAAAGAGGTAGCATATGATAATAATCAAGATTTAAATATATCTATGGAAACTCAAGGTAATAAAAAAGAGATTGCAAATGAAATAACTCAAAATATTCTAGGGAATCCATGTGACGATCAAGCACAAGATGGTTCCTTAAATGACGAAACCAAGCAATACGTTAGGAACTATTTGATATCATCGAAGAGTGAAACATCTCTTGAAGCATATGATTCAAATATGAATGATGGCCAAATGATTGATTTGTATGAAGAGAATGTAAGTGAGCATGATATCAATCATAAGGACATGCAAATGATGAGTCCTCTAGAGAATGGTATGTATGCTGATGGTGAAAAGCATGATGCTAATCCTACAAATAGTCTAGATCAAGATCAAGATTGTGAAATACTCTTGAGTGATGCCATATTAAGTGAGTCTTTAGAGGTACAAGAGAGTGATCCTAATCATGGGAGTAAAAATGAGTTGTTGATTGGGCATCAGTATAATGACATCTATGTGAGTGATGTCGCACTCTGTGAAAAGATACGTTCTGCTGCAAATGGAGATTATGATGAGCTTACTTTATATGCTCAAGAAATGGGCCATGAGAAGGAGAATGTAGCATTCGTTGAAATGCATGAAAAATATGATATGGGTACATTACTTAATGAAGATGAAAAAGAAAATATAAAATTAAATGGTTGCATTGATAAAGCTCGAGTTGATTTGGATGTATATGTCGAGATCCTCACACATGATGAGATAGTCGAGCAAGAATCAATGACCGATGAAATGTATGATGAGTGTGGCGAGAGTACATCTTGTGAAGAGAATGAGCAAGAGATGATTGAGAGATATGAAGAATTCTATGATGGGATCTTGAATAAAGAAACTGTGTTGTCGTTAGTCTACATGCATTGTCCTATAAGGTGTAAAAATTACGATGAATTTGATCTCGATAAGCAAGTCTCTAGTGACATTGAAGATCAAGACTTTCTTGGATTCAGAGATATTGAGTCTCTTCATGGTAATGGGCAAATGAATCTGGAAAAAGAGGAAGATGAGGAGTTCTTGGAGAAATTAGAGATAGAAGCAGATTCTATAATTTGTAGCACTCAAGTAAGGAGGGATTATGATAGACTGAATGACAAAAATGAACATAATTTGCTGTCAAAGAATGATGAACCTTCCTATTCAAAGTGTAAATCTTATGAATGTATTCAAAACCTTATTTGCAATGAAGAAAAAACTTTGGATAATCATAATGGAAATGATGAAATTCTTTCAAATGATTTCAACCCTAAAATGGATCAAAATATATGCATGATGGATTTGTTTGGCGATGGTCTAAATACTCCAAATTTCAAAAATTTATATACATGTGCTCATCTATCATGTGCATCTTCATATGATGCATTGGAGGGAATTGTGAATAAAGGAAACTATGCTCAAATGATTGAATCATGGATTTTTAAATTTGCCAAGAGCTATATCTACCAAACAAGCCATCGAGAGATGAACAAGCAAATGAAATGGCTTGTCTACATATCTAATTTGGTTAAAATGCTTCTCTGATTGATGTTGTCCAAAGGTGGCTTCTTTTCAAGCACAGGTTCTTTGGTGAGCATGTATCAAAGAAGATGAGATTGAAGGAAGAAACTTTTTCAATAAAATTCCTTAAAGTTTAAAGAAATGTTTTTGTAAATAGGAATGTATATAACTGATGTTTTTGCTTTGATTTAAGGAAAGAAACAGGAATGAAATCAGTAAATAGAAGATAGCAACTTAGAATGAAATAAGAAGAGGAGATTGGAGGCGACAAGCTCAAGCAGCTTCTGACTTCATATTGGTGAGATGTTATCACTTCAGATTTTTCTTTTCTCTTGTATATGTGTATATAAAAAGACTGCATGATTAAGCATATAATGCATATAGAAGTACATAAGTAAGAAAATTAAGTAGAACAAAAATCTCGTACCACTAATAAGATTACATGTGATGTATAAGGACTAGGATTTTATGAGTAAGATTAGAAGATGAACTAGAACCTTTGTGAACAAGACCTAGGAAGGTGAAGGGAAGACCTAGACTAAGTATATGTATATACTAGTGTTTATGACACTTGATGAGTGAGACACTTCGACTTCTGCTCTTGATCTCTCATCTGACATGATCTTCAGACAGATTATGTCTTGAGAAAAGAATTCTTATACAAGCCAGCTATTTATGTGAATGTGTATGTGTTGTTGGGTGATGCGATGAGCTAGTAGGCGGGTGGAACTACCCTGGTCGGGTGATCAGGGCCATGAGCTAACACTAGTTGTATCGTATGGCCTGATCTACATGTTGTTACATGCTCATACAGGTTGATAGGAGGGTGGAGTCACTCTGACCGGGTGGTCAAAGCCACGAGTTGACGTTGATTTCATATGAGGCTGACATTGTGCATCGTGCGCTATGTCGGGTGGGTAGATGGGTGGGCTAAACCTGGCCGAGTGGTCACGTCCACGAGTCGCATCCAATTTTGGCATAGGCCAATATGTGTGGATAAATAAATAAAGATAAAAATAAAAATATAAAGACTGAGCTCGGACAAAGAATTAAAATAAAGAAAAATAGAATAAAAATAAGTGAAAAATAAGAAAAGATCTGATGGGGATTTGGATGATGGGAGATCAATAGGGAAGCCACAAGCGAGTTTCACAAATCGAGTTAGTGAGGACTGGTATATGCAAATGCTTTGGATACGCTATTAGATCTCACCCGGTCGAGTTAACGAGAGAGCTAAGAAGTTTTCGATTTACTCATGTGATTTCTAGTCTAAGTGCGTTAGTGTATTCTGATATATTGTATGGGATGTTTTTCTCTACCTTCTTCTCTTAATTTTTGCCAAGTTTAATGCATATTCAAATTTCATGCATACAGTTGAAATTTCTTTAACTTGAGTTTATCTGCCATGACTACTTGATCCTTGCTTGTATTTGATGTTATGTATGCAGGTTCGCGCGTCCAGAGGATGCACAAGTTCAGAGGGGGTGGATGTGGTGAGGATTCGAATTCAAGCTTGATACTCAAGTAGGAAACACCGTTTTAGAGCTTCGTTGAAGGTAAATGCAAAGGTAATATCCAAATTAAACAGAAAGAGGTCTTTGAAAGGATACTCAGGTGATACTATCTTTAACTTTATGTCTTATTATAAAGAGACGAGGTATGATTGATTTGCATTGGATGCGTTTATTGAGAATATGTGTCAGCACTTCTACTATGTGAATGTGCACATGCATCTAAATATATATGTGTGTCTGTAAATGTATATCTACGAGTTCATACGTATGAGCATGATGTGTCTCTATAAGTGTGTAGCTATACAAAATGTATGTGCACATGTATGTATGTGTATTTCTGTGGATATTTATGTGTATGTGCATCCATAATTGTGTGTGAGTGCATGTGAACCCCTTAATGTGAACCATTGCTTTATAGGCAAAAGAAGTAAAATATAAAAATAAGAAATATAAAACCAGAAGAAAACTTTGTATATATATTTCACTACGTGTATTTGCGTGGGAATGGAAGTAATGGATTGTGGAGGAAGAAGCACGTATTGCGTATGGGAGTATCTCGCGCACATGCTAGAAGTTTCTTATGATAGAGGAGCGACGAGGACAGAAGGTGTGGTGGCTTATGCTCATGGCTATGGAGTATCCGAGATGACTACTGCTTAACTAATACTAAGAAGAAAGTGCGAGGGATTTGTAGTTACAGTCCGTGCTACACTGGCTCTTACGGATCTGATAGAGGGTACCACTTGATGAGCTACCTCAAGGACTCTTCTAAAAAAGAAAACTTCGAGTTGTGGAGTTACCGGAGAGCAACATAAGCCAAGTTTCTTCTTGAATTGAGGATTCGTGTGGTGAAAGAAGACTCGAAATATGCTTCCATGGAATGAGGGAGCCTCTCTCCACAAGATTTCTTAAATAATGTGCATTGTGGTAGATTGAGTGGCTACGACTAGAGAAAACCTTTTACGTGATCTCTCAGTATTTAGAAGATACATTAGAATTGGGTATCTGTCATCTGTTCAGGGGAGCTATGCTGATATAGCAGACAAAGAATTGACTAGAGAAAGGAAAACGAACCATTTCTGTTGGAAGCAAAAATAAAGGAAGTGTGGATATGGAATCTGAAAGAGAAGCGACCTCAGATTGAAGATGGCACGCAGACTTTGCTAATTGGATATGATTTAGGAAAAACAAAGGTTCAAGTCTAATTGAAGGAACAATTGAAGAACGTTGCTCAGGGAAGATTCGATGCTCCAGGAAGGCCTGTCGACCATAGTGAAGCAAACCTTCGTTTCGCAAAGGTAATTCGCTTGGAATTCCTATTGGCAGAAGATGTATTTTCAGATTCAAAGCTGAAAAGGGATATTTACTATGTTTGTCAAGAGCTTAATCATGTTCAGTACATTTTGTAGAAAAGGGATGTTGTTGCCGTTGGAACGAAGCTTCGGTTGGATCTTTTGTGAGCTTTCGCCATGGTGGTTGAATCATATTGCAAGGTGGCCATCAAAGAGACGAAGAGGATGTGGCCATTTGTCATGGGATTTGGAGTATCAATGGCCATCGTCTCGAAGTTGCATGGATCATATCGAATCTTATTTGGGAACTAAGCTGTACAAGATGGTCCGATGGTCCACTGTAGGGATGATTTAACATCATGAATCGTGTTTTAATGCAAGGATGAAGCATGGAAAGTGAAGGTGAAGCTTCAAGGATGTGATATTCAACGGAATTATCTTTATGGATGCACATGTTGTGCTACAAATCTCTGAGAAGAAGTCTACAGTGGTAGCACGTGCGAGCTGGGAAGATGCCCTTCTCTTAGGGAAAGAAACTTTGAGGAATGAATGCTCTGAAAGATCAGAGGAAAGGCAACCAAGGGCTTGTCAATAGATCTATGAATCCAATAGAAGTAGTTAAGCATACAAGAGCTTCCGTGTAGTTGGACTATAAGATCAACATGACCGAGTCGAGCTCTCTCTGAAGCTGGAACCACGGGAATATGGTTGCTAATATTTAGCACCCTCGAATGAGTCCAGGTTTTGTTTATGATCATTCAGTCATTGAGCAATGTTTTTTTTTTGTATTAAGCAGGAAGTAATGTATGTAATCTTTTTTTTCCATTATGTTTAATGGTTTCGAAAACAAATTCTAAAATCTGTAGTATTTGACTATGGTTGCTCTGATTTACCTTGATCTAATAAATTTCATCATCTTCGGTTTCTACGTTCTGTGACAAAAGCTGTTTGACACCTTGAATGTGCATAGTTTATTCTTGCTGAAAAGAAATACTCGAGAGTCGTAGACTTAATTGATCTCAACGAGGTACAGTAAATGAAGTATTTGCTCGTTTTTCCTCAGAGATTTGTAGGATTTCTTGAGTGAAGTGGCGTTAATAGCATTGAAGTGCTCAAAGAGAATTATTAAATAGTAGATAAAATTGAAGCTTGACTCTTATTAACTGCTTGCACTCTTCTCTGTGGCATATCAGCTTGGCAAAGCGTTTAGTTTCATGGATTTGAATATTCAAATATGATTGGTCTCAAACGCACTAAGTAAAGTAAGAGACAAAAATATTAAAAATATTGGCACCATGATACCTTCTTTGATATGAGTATTGCCTCTAATTTCTAGTTCACATTGTTTGTGCATGTTTTCTTCAACGTGATAACTTTTTACAATCACAAATCCAAGCGAGCGTGATAGCAATGATTTGTGTTAAAAGAAGTGAAGAACCGTGGAGCTTATTTGTGCAAGATATCTTGAGAACATGCATTCGAGAGTTTTGCAATGATCAATTTAGATAAGATATTGCTACTGCCAGTTTCTTTTCCCCTCCTTTCAATGAACTCGATGACATACCTGATGAGTGAATCATAGAGTGAGCAAAGTGAGGAATCAAGTTGATGGTCAAAATTTAGCAAACATATAGATTCAGTATGGAAGATATCCTAGCTCAACTCCTACGTTTTCAAGAGGAGGATAGGCGTCAAAAAGCCATCCAATTGCTCCATGACCGTTTAATCAAGCGATGTCGATTTTTCAATGGCAAAAATATATCTAGATTCTGTAGAGAGTATGAACTCAAGTCAAAGTACTTAGGTGTCGGTTTGACTCCAATGACAGATTTACAAATTTGCGACAACTTTTCCTATGTGTGTGAATACAGTGTACGTGATCAACTCATACGAATAAACCATCTGACATGGTCACAATACAAAGCGATGCTCCTCGAGCAATTCATGTTGGATGACTTAGACAAAGTAACTCGTAAGTCCTTCCTGAGGTGGGTTCATATGCCCAAAGACCAGTGCATTCATGAGATCAAGAGAGAATTTGAGCGACAATATGATGATCTTTTTGAGCATGATAGGAGATGCATAAGTTATGAAAGGGTGTCGTTGTTTCTTCGAACAATCAATGTTAAAGCCGGAGAAGAGCTAATTCCACTTTTACAAGATATAGACTCCGACTCGGGGCTCACAGAGGATTGGACACTTGTCCCTGAAGCTGTGAGGAGATATGTGAAGAAACAACAAACAATAGAAAAGTTTTTAAATGATTGGCAAGCTGACATTTATGCAAAAGAATATGCAGAAGCTAAAAAAAAACAACATCAAACCAACATCAAACATACAACAAAACAAAAATAAACAAAACACACCAAGAAAACAACATGAGGCTTCCTATAATCTGATAGACTCCTCGCTTCTAAGGGATGATAATCAAACAAACAAAGAGGCAGGATATGATAATAATCAAGATTTAAAGATATCTACGGGAAGTCAAGGTAATCAAAAAGAGATTGCAAATGAAATAACTCAAAATAATCCAGTGAATCCATGTGAGGATCAAGCACAAGATGGTTCCTTAAATGACGAAACCAAGCAATACGTGAGGAACTATTTGATACCATCTAAGAGTGAAACATCTCTTGAAGCATATGATTCAAATATGAATCATGGCCAAATGATTGATTTGTATGAAGAGAATGTAAGTGAGCATGATGTCAATGAGAAGGACATGCAAATAATGAGTCCTCAAGAGAATGGTATGTATGCTGATGGTCAAAAGCATGATGCTAATCCTACAGATAGTCTAGATCAAGATCAAGATTGTGAAATACTCTTGAGTGATGCCATATTAAGTGAGTCTTTAGAGGTACAAGAGAGTGATCCTAATCATGGGAGTAAAAATGAGTTGTTGATTGGGCATCAATATAATGACATGTATGTGAGTGATGTCGCACTCTGTGAAAAGATACGTTCTGATGGAAATGGAGATTATGATGAGCTCACTTTATATGCTGAAGAAATGGGCCATGAGAAGGAGAATGCAGCATTTGTTGAAATGCATGAAAAATATGATATGGGTACTTTATCTAATGAAGATGAAAAAGAAAAGATAATATTAAATGGTTGCATTGATAAAGCTCGAGTTGATTTGGATGTATATGTTGAGATCCTCACACATGATGAGATAGTCGAGCAAGAATCAATGACCGATGAAATGTATGATGAGTGTGGCGAGAGTACATCCTCTGAAGAGAATGAGCAAGAGATGATTGAGAGATATGAAGAATTCTATGATGGGATCTTGAATAAAGAAATTGTGTTGCCCTTAGTCTACATGCATTGTCCTATAAGGTGTAAAAATTAGGATGAATTTGATCTCGATAAGCAAGTCTCTAATGACATTGAAGATCAAGACTTTCTTGGATTCACTCATATTGAGTCTCTTCATGAAAATGGGCAAATGAATCTGGAGAAAGACGAAGATGAGGAGTTCTTGGAGAAATTAGAGATAGAAGCAGAGTCTATAATTTGTAGCACTCAAGTAAGGAGGGATTATGACAGACTCAATGACAAAAATGAATATAATTTGCAGTCAAAGAATGATGAACCTTTCTATTCAGAGTGTAAATGTTATGAATGTATTCAAAACCTTAGTTGCAATGAAGAAAAAAGTTTGGATAATCATAATGGAAATGATGAAATTCTTTCAAATGATTTCAAGCCTAAAATGGATCAAAATATATGCATGATGGATTTGTTTGGCGATGGTCTAAATACTCCAAATTTAAAAAAATTATAAACATGTGCTCATCTATCATGTGCATCTTCATATGATGCATTGGACTAGGATTACATGTGATGTATAAGGACTAGGATTATATGAGTAAGATTAGAAGACGGACTAGAACGTTTGAGAACAAGACCTAGGAAGATGAATGGAAGAACTAGACTAAGTATCTGTATATACTAGTGTTTATGACACTTGATGAGTGAGACACTTCAACTTCTGCTCTCGATCTCTCATTTGACCTGATCTTCAGACAGATTATGTCTGGAGAAAAGAATTCTTATACCAGCCAGCTATCTATGTGAATGTGTATGTGTTGTTGGGTGTTCTGATGAGCCAGCTATCTATTTGAATGTGTATGTGTGGGTGCTGTTGGGTGTTGTGATCATAGATAGAGGCTCTGGTATCAATTTGATGCTAGATTTCACAATGAGGAAACTGAATTTGAACCCCACTAAGGTGGCACCATTCACAGTTACCCTAGCAGATCAACATCAGGTTGCGCCTCTTGGCATTATTGAAAAGGTACTGATGAAAGTACAGGGTTTCCACTTTGTTCAGATTTGTTGTTATTGCAATTCCACAGGAGACGTCTTACCCATTACTCCTCGGGAGACCTTGGCTAAGGCAAGCAAAATCTTTGCAAGATTGGTGGAAAAATAAACTGTGGATTTCAACAAGCACCAATAGCCAACTGCAACTACATTTGGAAGAAGGATTCAACTTAGCGAAAACTACTGGATATACTGTGGACACTCAGGTCATACCCTCTCTACCCCAAGAAGAAGATACATTATTGAATTGGATGATGGAAAGTGCAGAGTGTTGCACGGTGGAAATCAATGAAATAGAGGAAGAAGTTGTAGATAAAGGAGTTGCAGGAAAAGGTCATGAAGTTCGCAAGGAGTTGGAGAATGAGAATTTTGCAAGAAAATACAAAACTTGAAGGGGCAATAAATATAGAAGTATCAGGGAATGGAAGTTACGAGTCTGAATGCAGAGAAGATCTCCCCTTTTCAGATATACCTCAAGGATGGACTAGAGAACATATTGCAGAATATAAGCTAAAATCCACTCCCGCATACAATGTAGGTGATTTCTGAAGAGAGACCACTTGTGAAACACAGGTTCAAGAAGTAAATCTAGGGGATGAAGAGAACCCTCAAGTAGTCCACTTGGCCTCTTGGCTATGGCATTATCCCCCTTTACTGTAGAGGGTAACTTCTTTACTTTTTTCTTACAAAAATGTCTTCGCATGGTCCTACAAGGATCTAGAGGGATACGTGAGGAGCTTGGATTACACCGGATATCCTTAGTTGAGGGAGTCGTGCCTGCAAGAAGTAGGCCGTATCGACTCAATCTGAAGTATGCAGAGGCAGTAAAGATGGAAATTATAAAACTAGAAGAAGCAGGTCTAATTGTTCTAGTAGAACATTCCAGGTGGCTTTCTTCTATGGTTATTGTACCCAAGAAAAATAGTGGAAAAATAGGAGTATTGGTTGATTTTCGTGCCTTAAATAAAGCGATTGTTCAAGATCGATTTCCTCAGCCCTTCACAGAGCAAGTACTTGAGGAAGTAGTCGGTCACACTCTATATAGCTTCCTGGATGGTTTAAGTGGCTACAATCAGATAGTGATCCATCTTGATGATAGGGATAAAACAATCTTTCTAACTCCATGGGGCATTTATGTCTATAACCCGTATGGCTTTTGGTTTGAAGAATGCACCGGCTTCATTTAATAGAACGATGTATCTAATATTGGGAAAATGGTTGACCACCTTTCTACGCATTTTTATGGATGACTTTTCAGTATTTTCAGGTACAGATAGAAGAGCAGCAGTTCAAGATTTCCATGATCATTTGGAAAATCTAAAGGAAATCTTTGAGCAATGTCTCAAAACAGGTTTGAAGTTAAATCCTGCTAAATGTCATTTTTTCGTCACCAAGCGCACTCTTCTTGGTCACATCGTATCTGCTGAAGGGATAACGGTTGACCGTGCAAAGGTTATTGCCATTCTTTCCATGCCTATTCCACAAAGCCCAAAGGAACTGCAAAGTTTTTTGGGGCATGGAGGATACCATTGAAGACTCATACGAATGTATTCAGAAATAGCTAAGCCCTTGTCAAGGCTTATGAGTAAAAAGGTCCCCTTCTCTTGGAGTGCTCAAGCTAAGAAAGCTGAGGATACCCTTGGTCAATATCTCCAGGGTGA
>CM035442.1:77593478-77603478 GCA_020310875.1 Ceratopteris richardii
CTTGGACAGGTCCTTGTTTGATGCATGCCTGGCTATGGAGTGTTGCAGCTGGGGTTGGCTATAGTGTTACTCATGGCACACTTTTCGGTTTTCATGTTTCATGCATCCCTTGCTATGCGTATGGTTATAGAGAGATTCTTTGCTCTAAGCATAACTTGGAGGATGCTAATTTTGATGATGTTATCAAGGGTGCCAAGATAGCTGGAGCTCATAAATCAGCTACCCTTCAAATATGGCACGCACGAGGGTGAAAGAAGGGTCCAACTTCCAGATGGACAAAAGCTACTTTTAAGGGTCATTTGAATATCACGGGCGGCACAAAATGAGGATCTTAGGTTGCATGCAAAATAAGTATACGTGGTAAAAGTGAAAGTGGAGAAATAACTGTTGCCGCCAACCATTCATGACGACTCCCTATTTTTGAGGATCCAATTCAAGACTGGTAGCATATTTTATCTACCCCTCCAATTTTGAGCAATCAATCGTCCCCGTGAGGAATCGGGAAGGCTCTCTTGGCCTATTGGAGACTATAAAAGCAATGGATTTGTGTTCATTTGATACACACACACATATACCTACATACGTACAGGGGTCCTCCCTTTGCTCTCTGTGGCTACAAGCCTACTATACAAAGTCACTCTGTGGAGAGGATACAGAGCGTGGGCTTCCTAGGGAGGGCCAATAGCACTATAGTGTGAAGAAAGTGGTTTGGTTTTGTCATTCAATGTAAGTCAATGGTATTTTCATGCTCTTTTCCTTAGAGCAAGTCCTCATACTTTGTATCGATCAGTGTCATTCTGCATCTAGTTCTGTTCATTATACGGTTTTGGATGAATCTCTTGTATTGATGTTGTTTCGTTCTGGAGTGGCATGTTAGCCTAGAGCATCAACTTTAGAGCAATACTTCTGCCTATATTGTAATCATCTCTGTGAACTAAGGAGTGGTTTTGTCCTTCACTATTGCCATTATCTTCTGTGCAATTGTTGTGATCTACCTGCTCAAAGAAATTGGTATACTTCCCTAAGGAGGACCTCCCTTGAGTAGGCGAAGTACTGGAAGTGCATATTTTCTGCTCTTGTTAAAAGTGGATACCCCAGTACCTCCTCTACAATCATGAACATGTCTTAATTGCAATCCAACTTCTACTTGCCATGTAATCACGAATATTAGAAATATGCTTTCCAAGTTTCTCAGCATAACCATGCAAAATGTTCGTGTTCTGAAATATAATTTAAAAAAGTTGTTGTATTATTTTTTCTTAATACTTGTTGAGTTGATGATCAACTTTGTTGATGCTCCGACTTTATTTTAATGAGTTACATGATAATGCATTATGTCATGCGTTCACCTAACATTGAATGCTTAAGTTTTGTCCAAAGATATGATATAGTTGTAAGGACAAACTCAAATCATAAATAAACGAGCTATCAACAGTTTTAAAGTATTTTAAAAAACACGTCTTACATGTTTTGCAGTCTTGATCAAGTCTACCAGTAAAGTGCATTCAAAAACTGTCCTATTAAATGGCCATTCTGCATCTTGTTCTGTTCACTATACGGATTTGGATGAATCTCTTGTATTGATGTTGTTTCGTTCTGGAGTCGCATGTTAGCCCAGAGCATCAACTTTAGAGCAATACTTCTGCCTATATTGTAATCATCTCTGTGAACTAAGGAGTGGTTTCGTCCTTCACTATTGCCATTATCTTGTGTGCAATTATTGTGATCTACCTGCTCACAGAAATGTTAAAGGGTATAGTTCCCTAAGGAGGACCTCCCTTGAGTAGGCGAAGTACTGGAAGTGCATATTTTCTACTCTTGTTAAAAGTGGATACCCTAGTACCTCCTCTAGAGTTTGGCACGCCCGGTGGGACACTTGCATCTCTGTGAGAGGCCCTAGGGATAGCAAATAGTCCTTTTTCAATCTTTTTGCCCTATTGCATTTGAAAGTAGGTACATGACCCATATGCGAGCAGATAAGGAGCCTCTTTGTGTACGAAGGAGCTTTAACAAGTCAGCTATATCTTCGACTAGTGAATTTATCTATTGATTTGGGTGCGACACCACTATCAAAGGAGAAGCATATGAGAACACTAGACTTCTCCTCAGATACGTTAGAAGAAACACGAGTGCAAATGGAGGATCTCCCTCATTTACTCTCCAGACTCAATATCAAGTTCCCTACCTTCAAGGGACAAGATTATGAGGATGCTGATGATCATGTGAGGAGGTTCATCTCCTTGTGCCGAGGACGCGGTCAACAGAATAGAGAAGATGCAATGCTGGTACTCTTCCCATCCACATTGGAAGGCCTTGCTGATAAATGGTACAGTCAATATGCAGATGACCATTTTGCTACATGGGAAGCTTTGAAGATGGCGTGCTCACAGACATTTTGACCTAGTGATTCCTCGAAAAGAGCTCTAGATCACCTAGAGAACCTAAAACTAAGATCAGGTGAATCCTTTCATGAACTTCACACTAGAACAAAAGCACTTGTTGCACGTCTGCCATATGCTCCAGGTGACTTCTTGGTTAAAAAATGGATAGAAAAAGCTCTGCTTAGGTCATCTCAGCAGAAGCTACGAGTGTCTCTTAGATTGGATGCAACCCTCAATGATTTTGTTGCAGCAGCATCACGCATTGAAGAAGCTAGACAACATTTTGAAGGGGATACACAACTGAATTATGCTACATAACTAGACCCTATTGGGCAACTGAGGAAGGAACTGGAGGCATTGAGAATGCAACAAAATCAACAAGAAGTGAAGGTCTTGCCACCACTACGTCGCACTGATGATGAAGTAGCCCAATTTCGCCGTGAGTTAGAAGATTTGCGAACCACTTAGGATATAAGAAGGCAGATTTGGTGTACAATATGTAACAACAATGGACATTCCAATGCTAATTGTCCTAACAAGGTAAGCTATCAATTTTGTGGAAAGGATGGTCATGAAGCTAGAGACTGTTACTACCTCAAGGGTACACAAGAGGGAGGTAACCCTCAAGCTGTAGATTCGTATTATTCTAGTACATCAAATGCACCTAATAGAGAGGACAATCGTACAACAAAGCCTAGATATAATAGGCCATTGATGTGTTATCGCTGTGGTGAGTATGGCAATATGCAAAATAGGTGTTCCCTTCCAAAAGATGCACCTCCTTGTGAGCATGGTCCAGAGGCTAAGGATCATTATACCAAAGATTGCCCAAGAAGCCGTCCTGCTCCAATCCACATGATTGCAGTCTCTCCACAAGAAGAAGGTATGACCACTTAGTCTTATGCTGTTTCATCCTCTGCAATGCCCATGATGACTAGAGCCAAATAAGCAGCAACAATCCGTATAGAGGAACAACAAGGACTCGAGGATAAAGAGGAGGAAAAGAAGGATGGGTGGAAGGGCCAAGCAGAAATTGAAGGAGCTTATGAAAGGATGGCTACTTCTCTAAGGGACCAACCAACAAGTCTGCAAGAAGACACTCATGAGGTAAACATTGAACAGATCTTGAAAGGTATTCACAAGGTTAGTCTGTACGAACTCATAAAGATGGATTAAAAAATAAGGAGTGGCTCATTAAAGATTATACACTCTACTCACTTGATCCACCCGCCTAGCATAGATGGTTTTATGGTTGATTCTCCGCCTACACCCCTGCCAGACTACCAAAGCTCAAGGTTATCTGCTTGTATAAAGGATGAAGTTCTCACAACTGTGATCATAGATGGAGGCTCTGGTATCAATTTGATGCCAGATTTCACAATGAAGAAATTGAATTTGAACCCCACTAAGGTGGCACCATTCACAGTTACCCTAGCAGATCCACATCGGGTTGTGCCTCTTGGCATTATTGAAAACATACTGATGATAGTACAGAGTTGCCACTTTGTTCTAGATTTTGTTGTTATTGCACTTCCACAGGAGACTTCTTACCCATTACTCCTTGGGAGACCTTGGCTAAGGCAAGCAAAAGCTTTGCAAGATTGGGGGAAAAACAAACTCTGGATTTCAACAAGCACCAATAGCCAACTGGAACTACATTTGGAAGAAGGATTCGACTCAGGGAAAACTACTGGATATACTGTGGACACTCAGGTAATGCCCTTTCTACCCCAAGAAGAAGATACATTATTGAATTGGATGTTGGAAAGTGCAGAGGGTTGTAGGGTAGAAATCAATGAAATAGATGAAGAAGTTGCAGATAAAGGAGTTGCAAGAAAAGGTCGTGAAGTTCACAAGGAGTTGGAGAATGAGAGTTTGCAGCAAAATAAAAAACTTGAAGGGGCAACAAATATAGAAGTATGAGGGAATGGAAGTTATGAGTCTGAATGCAGAGAAGATCTCCCCTTTTCAGATATAGCTCAAGGATGGACCAGAGAACATATTGCAGAATATAAACTAAAATCCACTCCCGCATACAATGGAGATGATTTCTCAAGAGAGTCCAGTCCTGAAACACTGGTTCAAGAAGTAAATCTAGGGGATGAAGAGAACCCTTAAGTAGTCCACTTGGCCTCTTGGCTATGGCATTATCCCCATTTACTGCAGAAGGTAACTTCTTTACTCTTTGCTTACAAAAATGTCTTCGCATGGTCCTACAAGCATCTAACAGGGATACCTGAGGAGCTTGGATTACAGCGGATACCCTTAGTTGAGGGAGCAGTGCATGCAAGAAGTAGGCCGTATCGACTAAATCCGAAGTATGCAGAGGCAGTAAACATGGAAATTATAAGAATAGAAGAAGCAGGTATAATTGTTCCAGTAGAACATTCCAGGTGGCTTTCTTGTATGGTTATTGTACCCAAGAAAATTAGTGGAAAAATAAGAGTCTCTGTTGATTTTCATGCCTTAAATAAAGCGACTGTTCAAGATGGATTTCCTCAGCCCTTCACAGAGCAAGTACTTGAGGAAGTAGCCGGTCACACTCTGTATAGCTTCCTAGATGGATTTAGTGGCTACAATTAGATAGTGATCCATCCTGATGATAGGGATAAAATAGCCTTTGTAACTCCATGGGGCAGTTATGTCTATACCCGGATGGCTTTTGGTTTGAAGAGTGCACGGGCTTCATTTAATAGAACGATGTATCTAATATTGGGCAAATGGTTGACCACCTTTCTACTCATTTTTATGGATGACTTTTCAGTATTTTCAGGCACAGATAGAAGAGCAGCAGTTGAAGATTTCCATGATCATTTGGAGAATCTAAAGGAAATCTTTGAGCAATGTCTCAAAACAGGTTTGAGGTTAAATCCTACTAAATGTCATTTTTTGGTCACCAAGGGCACTCTTCTTGGTCACATAGTATCTGCTGAAGGGATAATGGTTGACCCTACAAAGGTTACTACCATTCTTTCCATGCTTATTCCACAAATACCAAAGGAAGTGCAAAGTTTTTTGGGCCATGCAGGATACCATAGAAGATTTATATGAATGTATTCAGAAATAGCTAAGCCCTTGTCAAGGCTTACTAGTAAAAAGGTCCCCTTCTCTTGGAGTGTTGAAGCTGAGAAAGCATTTTCCGAACTAAAATTAAGGTTATGTATTGCTCCACTTTCAAGTGTTCCTAACTGGTCATTGGAGTTTCATGTGCATACAGATGCCAGCCTCCATGCTGTTGGTGTAATTCTAGCTCAACCATCATCACACAAGGTTGATAGACCTATCTCCTATGCCAGCAGGTTACTCACCAAGGCAGAAAGGAACTACAGTACGACCGAAAGGGAAGGTTTGGCTATTGTATTTGCTCTTCAGAAGTTTCAGCATTACCTTCTCGATATACATTGTATAGTCATATATGACCATCAACCCTTGAAGTACTTGATAAACAAGCCTAGAGTCGCTGGAAGGGTTTCGAGATGGTTACTCCTGTTTCAAGAATTTAACTTTGATATTCATATTAAGCCAAGAAGAGAGCACTACATGGCAGATGAAGTGTCCAAGACTGCAATGAGCAAAAAGGCAACAAGTATTAATGATAAACTGGTGGATAGTAATCTCTTCCTAGTAGCAATTCAGACTGATTGGTATGATGGAATTCTCCATTTTCTCACTACTCGAAAACTCCCAGAACACTTGAAACCTATAGAAAAGAGAAGATTGCTCCTGAAATCCAAAGCATATTCACTTATAAATGAAAATTTAGATAAATACTGTCAGGATGATATCTTGAGAAAGTGTGTTTATCCAAAGGAGGTAAATCTTTTGCTATAGGCTGCACACAGTGAAGGGCATCTAAAGGGGGGAGAATTGGCTCACAAAGTCATCCACAAAGGACTATGGTGGCCTCATATTTACAAGGATGCGATCAAGTTTGTTAAAGAATGCCACATTTGTGAGAGATGTGCTCCTATGCCAACCAGATTGAATTTTCAACCATTAGTCATATCGACAAGATGTCTCCCATTTGAACGATGGGGTCTTGATTTCATAGGACCCATTATTCCAACTGGTCAACCTAGGGGTAAGAACTATATTTTGATGGCCACATGTTATGCAACTAAATGAATAGAGGCAAAGCTACCGTGGATTGCACAGCTTTAATAATAGCTAAGTTTTTGTATAAACATATTTTCTCAAGATTTGGTTGCCCACAGGAAATCACTAGTGATAGGGGGACACATTTTGTGAATCAGCTGCTCCAATTTATATTTGATAGGTACAAGGTTTCCCATAAAAATCATGTGCCTACTATCCAAGGGCAAATGGCCAAGCAGAAAGCTCCAATAAGATTTTGATCGGGTTGCTGCGCAAATTATCTTCTGATCATCAAAGATTCTGGCCATAAGCATTGATCGGTGCAACTTGGGCTTTCAGAAGTACAAGAAGGGGAACCACTGGCAAGAGTCCATTTCACTTAATATATGGAAAAGAGGCATTAGCACCATTTGAATTTATTATCAAAAGAGAACTTGGAGACGAAACCATTGGAATTGAACCTCCCATTAGGAGATTGGTGGCATTAGAAGAATAGAGAGAAGGAGCCATGCAAAAACTTCACGTAACACAAGAAGAGCGCAAGAGACTCCATGATAGGTATTTTAGGTCAAATGAGATACAAGAAGGATCCTTGGTTTTGGTGCATCAAATTCTAGCAGTTTCAACCAAATTGGCACCCAAATGGACACGACCATACAGAGTAATAAAGGTATTACCACAGGGAGCAATGCATCTGGAGGATTTTTATGGTAAGAGGATACCCCTGGTCAATATCTCCATGGTGAAGAAGTACCTGAATTAAGTCAAATTGGAAGCACCATTCACTTTACATACTGTATTTCATTTAGTGATTGCATTTTATCTTGATCTTATTGAAATAAGCAAAATAAAGAAGAAATTGCACCGGGACGGTGCAAAGACTTGATGTGGGGGTCTGTATCACGACAGTTTTCCCTCTCTCTTCCTCTCCCTCCCACTCCCTCCCTCTCTCTCTATCACTTGTTCTCTCTCTCCCTCTCTCTCTCTGCCCACCTGCCTACGCCACCCCTCTCTCTCTCCCCCCTCTCTCTCTCTCAGTCTCTCTCTCTCTCTCTCTCTCTCTCTCTCTCTCTCTCTCTCTCTCTCTCTCTCTCTCTCTCTCTCTCTCTCGCAGCCTTTCCACGTGTCCTCCTAGCTCTCTCTCCCTCTCCCTCCCTCTCCCTCCCTCTCCCTCCCACTCCCTCCTCTTCCCTCCCTCCCTCTTCCCTCCCTCTCCCTCCCTCTCCCTCTCTCTCTCTCTCTCCCTCTCTCTCTCCCTCTCTCTCTCCCTCTCTCTCTCTCTCTGCCCACCTGCTTGTTCTGCCTCTCTCTCTCTCTCTGTGTGTGTGTGTGTGTATATATATATATATATATGTATATATATATATATATATATATATATATATATATATATATATATATATATATATATATATATATATATATATATATATATATATATATATATATATATATATATATATATATATATATATATATATATATATATATATATATATATATATATATCTCCCGTAGCCTTTCCACATGTCCCCCTCCCTCTCTCTCCCTCTCCCTCCCACTCCCTCCTCTTCCCTCCCTCCTCCTGTTCCCTCCCTCTCCCTCCCTCTCCATATGCAAAATAGGTGTTCCCTTCCAAAAGATCCACCTCCTTGTCAGCATTGTCTAGAGGCTAAGGATCATGATACGAAAGATTTCCCAAGAAGCCCTCCTGCTTCAATCCACATGATTGCACTCTCTCCACAAGAAGAAGGTATGACCACTCAATCTTATGTTCTGCAATGCCCATGATGAGTAGAGCCAGAAAAGCAGCAACAATCCGTAGAGAGGAACAACAAGGACTCTAGGATAAAGAGGAGGAAAAGAAGGCTAGGTGGATGGGCCAAGCAGAAATCGAAGGAGCTTATGAAAGGATGGCTACTTCTCTAAGGGACCAACCAACAAGTCTGTTAGAAGACACTCATGAGGTAAACATTGAAGAGATCTTGAAAGGTATTCATCACAAGGTTAGTCTGTACGAAATCATAAAGATGGATTCCAAAATAAGGAGTGACCTATTAAAGATTATACACTCTTCTCACTTGATCCACCCGCCTAGCATAGATGGTTTTATGGTTGATTTTCCCCCTACACCCCTGGCAGACTACCAAAGCTCAAGGTTATCTGTTTGTATAAAGGATGAAGCTCTCACAGGTGTGATCATAGATGGAGGCTCTGGTATAAATTTGAAGCCAGATTTCAAAATGAAGAAACTGAATTTGAACCCCACTTAGGTGGCACCATTCACAGTTACCCTAGGAATTAACATCGGGTTGCACCTCTTGGCATTATTGAAAAGGTACTAATGATAGTACAAGGTTGCCACTTTGTTCTAGATTTTGTTGTTATTGTTCTTCCACAGGAGACTTCTTACCCATTACTCCTCGGGAGACCTTCGCTAAGGCAAGCAAAAACTTTGCATGATTGGGGGAAAAACAAACTCTGGATTTCAACAAGCACCAATAGCCAACTGCAACTACATTTGGAAGAAGGATTCGACACAAGGAAAACTACTAGATATACTGTGGACACTCAAGTAATGCCCTCTCTACCCTAAGAAGAAGATACATTATTGAATTGGATGCTGGAAAGTGCAGAGTGTTGCAGGTTTGAAATCAATGAAATAGAGGAAGAAGTTGCAGATTAAGGAGTTGCAGGAAAAGGTCATGAAGTTGGCAAGGAGTTGGACAATGAGAGCTAGCAGGAAAATACAAAACTTGAAGGGGCAACAAATATAGAAGTATGAGGGAATGGAAGTTATGATTCTGAATGCAGAGAAGATCTTCCCTTTCTAGATATACCTCAAGGATGGACCAGAGAACATATTGCAGAATATAAGCTAAAATCCACTCCCGCATACAATGGAGATGATTTCTCAAAAGAGACCAGTCCTGAAACACTCGTTCAAGAAGTAAATCTAGGGGATGAAGAGAACCCTCAAGTAGTCCACTTGGCGTCTTGGCTACGGCATTATCCCCCTTTACTATAGAAGGTAACTTCTTTACTTTTTGCTTACAAAAATGTCTTCGCATGGTCCTACAAGGATCTAACAGGGATACCTGAGGAGCTTGGATTACATTGGATACCCTTAGTTGAGGGAGCCGTGCCTGCAAGAAGTAGGCCGTATCGACTCAATCCGAAGTATGCAGAGGCATTAAAGATGGAAATTATAAGCTTGGAACAAGTAGGTATAATTGTTCCAGTAGAACATTCCAGGTGGCTTTCTTCTATGGTTATTGTACCCAAGAAAAATAGTGGAAAAATAAGAGTCTCCATTGATTTTCGCGCCTTAAATAAAGCAAATGTTCAAGATGGATTTCCTCAGCCCTTCACAGAGCAAGTACTTGAGGAAGTAGCCGGTCACACTCTCTATAGCTTCCTGGATGGATTTAGTGGCTACAATTAGATAGTGATTTATCCTCACAATAGGGATAAAACAGCCTTTGTAACTCCATGGGGCACTTATGTCTATACCCGCATGGCTT
>CM035442.1:77608478-77635978 GCA_020310875.1 Ceratopteris richardii
TCATGAACATGTCTTAATTGCAATCCAACTTTTACTTGTCATGTAATCACGAATATTAGAAATATGCTTTCCAAGTTTCTCAGCATAACCATGCAAAATGTTCGTCTTCTGAAATATAATTTAAAAAAGTTGTTGTATTATTTTTTCTTAATATATGTTGAGCTGATGATCAACTTTGTTGATGGTCCGACTTTATTTTAATGAGCTACGTGATAATGCATTATGTCATGCGTTCACCTAACATTGAATGCTTAAGTTTTGTCCAAAGATATGATATAGTTATAAGGACAAACTCAAATCATAAATAAACGAGCTATCAACAGTTTTAAAGTATTTTAAAAAACACGTCTTACATGTTTTGCAGTCTTGATCAAGTCTACCAGTAAAGTGCATTCAAAAACTTTCCTATTAAATAAAGAAATTTATTTATTTAAAAATATGCATGTACATCGAGCAAAAAATAGAATCTATGTAGAAACTGCTTTGATAGTGCTCAGGGTATTTATGCAAAGTAGCCTCATCTTCTACCTTAACGTATAAGGTGTTTTGTGTTGGACTGTTCTCAAAACCATGTGCAATCAAGTTGGCGTGTATCTTTTCATGCAAGGCATATGATGCTCGCTTCAAACTATATAATGCCTCTTTCAACCTATGCACTTTGTTTTCATGCCCTTGCTACACTCTGGGATGAAATACATGGACTTCTGAATCTAAGTCACCACTCAAACATGTAGTTTGATGTCCAGTTGATATACATTTCAACCATGATGAGTTGCAAGTACCCAAATGCTATTAAGTCTCGTCATTTCACATGTGGCTGAAAAGGTTTCATCAAGATCATGCCTCTCTCTAAATCTTAACATTTTGCAACAAGCCTAGCCATATACATGTGAACTCTTCTATTAGGCTTACGCTTACGCTTGTATATTATTTAAGTGCAAATGGCCTTTTTGCATGGAGCCAAATCACATGAAGATTAGGTACCGTTCTTCATAATGCCATCATATTATGATGGCATGGCACTGATCGAATTTTTGGAATTTTGTGCTTCATGAAAGTAAATAGGCTCATTTTCATTAGAAATGAAGAACTGTGAGACTCAATGAGAACAATATTAGAGAGATGCATCTAGACTACTATCTCTCAAATTCTGCTAGGCATGAACTTTACCTCCTCTATATCAGCCCTCCAATCAACTAGTATATCATGTAAATCAACATCAAAAAATGGAATGATCTACATCATCATGGGGAACTTGTAAAGGCTAAGAAGTCTCCTCATTTGGACTAGTTCTTGCATGAGATATTACTAAAGTATCCTTAATACATGAAAGTAATGACAAACTACATCTTCCACAACAATATCTTGATGGCTAAGTAGAATGGGATGATACGGAAGATAGCCTTTGCTTTAAGAAATATATCGAATAAAAATACATTCCATAACTTTATCAACCAATTTTTTGTGTTGTTGTTCAGGCACTAATGCTTATGAGAGACAACCAAATACTCATAAATGAGTAATTGGTTTTCCATTCTATAAACCACTTGTGTACCTTCCCTTTTCTTGGATTCTCCCTTACTTCACGTTTTTGTTCCATTGTTGGGATTAAGATTGAGTTTGTTTTCTTGAACTCGTCACTTAAACTATATCCATAACTTCATTCGAATGTGTTTTAGTAATGATATCTAACTACCTTGTTGTATTATTTGAACATTCAATTTTCATTTACATATGGCATCATCATCATCTTAAAAATCATCTTCATCATCTTCAAAATCATGCTTGAAAGAATATGTATTTTGATTTTTTCATGCTTCATAACAATTATATATAATATCAACACTTCTCTTTCTCTCAATCATACCTTGTCCACTCTTTCACATAAAATTTTCTCTTACCTTTGGAAAGTTTTGTTTGTCTGTTTTCTACTATTCTTTAGTGATTAGAAGACTATGGCTTTTGAAAAGCAACAAGTGGCATCAGATCAGAATCCATGCTTGCGTATGATGGAAGGTTTGTCACATAAGACCTATGAGCAAGAGGATCTTATTTAGAAGCTTCATGGAGAATTACCCAAAGCACAAGGCACAAAGCAACCACAAGGTTCAACAAATATGTTTGTGGACTTGAATGATGAAGTGGATCAAGGTGTAGGAACGTCTAATGTGCCTAGGCAAAGCAAAAAATGTAAATATGAAGATGACGAGATGATTGGGTTCGCCCTCAACCAAGTCTTCAAGACTGCAACATTCAATGGTTTTGATGGTGAGAAGAACTGCACTAAAGATTAGGACACATGGATTGAAAAACTAGAGGATTTCATTGAGCAAAGTTTTGGGTCGAACACCCTCATGGCATTGCAAAGCTATGGTGGAAGTTCTATATGGAGACTAAGACATGCTCTCATCAAATTTTATAGATCCTCAATGAGATGATTCTTCTCAGTCAAGAATAGTAGAGGAGAGAAAAAGTGTAGAACTAGCACAAGTTTAGAGAAAATTGCAGGCACAAGTACACAACATATATCTAAGAGAAAGAGAATATTTAGTTTAATCAATCAATGCAACAAGTTTGAGAAATACCTTCTTGGCAAGCCTCTACCTTTGGAACATCCCCAAGCTATCAAAATAGCAAAATATCTTTATGTGTTATAGTTTACATCTTAAGAAATCTTTATTTGTGAATTGTTTCTAATTTTGCAAAAAAAAAAACTGTGCTCAAAAAACATCCGTTATTGACCAATCCAAATTAGCCTAGAAATAGTTGTGCCTACAACCATCCTTTTATTATACTATTTTGTAAAGTGTGAATGGCAGCCAAATATGTTATGGCCCAAAGCCATCAAGAAGCTTCTCCACAACCGTCAAAATACACAAAACACCTCAAACTCTTCCAATAAAATATGACAAGGTACAAACAAAAAAATTATCTCCTAAAGATAGTGGATTCGATCTTCAAAATCTTGTATAAAATCTCTCCATTTTTTTCTCTTGATGCCCAACACATTTATCTGAACAACATTCGTGGAGTTGCAAGGCTAAAGAGGATTCATCCGATGAAATTTGTATGGCTTTCTTAAGCTCAACTTTAGAAACTCATTCAGGAAATCTTCTTTTTGCATTTCTTCCTTAATGCATAACTTGCCTTTTGTGCAATTTGCCACATCGAAAACTCTCTCAATCCATCCACTACAAGAATTAGAAAGTCCTCTTCAACTTCTTTCCAAGGACTCCACCTCGCGATTGCCCCTGAGCTATCACAATTTCATTCACACTTGCACTCTCAGCCGTAGTCTCTCTCTTACTCTCACTCTCAACCACCAGCTTCTTGCTTTTTACAACAGGTCTCCTTCAAAACAGAGTATTTCATGTTCGATGACTTACGAAGCAATTGGGTGAATCTGGCTACCTAAATCTAGATAGTGGTGTAATAGAGCATGTTTACGTTCCATGTGTTCCATGTGATCCTGAAAGCAACCTATGTTCTTGAGCATCACGAATGAGAAATGACTTATATAAGGAGTACCTAGTTAAGTGGGAAGATAGTTGTAGCGTGGTCTGCAGCCCCCCTCCTTCTCTCTCTCTCTCTCACACACACACACACACACACACACACACACCAGAGTCAGCCCTTATTGGGCAGTCTAAAGGTATGGATTTGTTCTATTTGTTGATGATGCTGAAACTCATTTAGGAAATCTTCTTTTTGCAATTCTTCCTTAATTCATAACTTGCCTTTTGTGCAATTTGGCACATGGAAAAATCTCTCAATCCATCCACTACAAGAATTAGAAAGTCCTCTTGAACTTCTTGCCAAGGACTCCACCTCGCGTCTGCCCCTGAGCTATCACAATTTTCATTCACACTCGCACTCTCAGGCATAGTCTCCCTCTTACTCTCACTCTCAACCACAAGCTTCTTGCTTTTTACAACAGGTCTCCTTCAAAATAGAGTATTTCATGTTCGCTGACTTAGGAAGCAATTGGGTGAATGTGGTAATAGAGCATGTTTACGTTCCATGTGTTCCATGTGATCCTGAAAGAAATCTATGTTCTTGAGCATCAGGGACGAGAAATGACTTATTTAACGAGTACCTAGTTAAGTGGGAAGATAGTTGTAGCACGGTCTATAGCCCCCTGCCCTCTCTCTCTCTCTGTCTCTTTCTCTCTCTCTCTCATCGGAGTCAGCCCTTACTAGGTGGTCGAAAGCTATGGATTTGTGCTATTTGTTGATGATGCTAAAAAAAACAAGCACGAGCCGTGACAAGAATGAATGGTGTTTATTACTTAACAAAGCCACCAAGGATTGACAGATTGAGAGCTCTTTCTTGATTTTATGGGTGGTGGTGCATGGCCTTTCTTAGTTGGTGGAGTGATTTGTCTAGTTAATTCCGTTCAGAACGATACCTCAGCTTGCATTCAAAAGTGATAGTAAAAGTATAAACAGATAAATGTGTGTTGCCGCCAAACATTCGTGATGACAAAGCCTTGCATGCCTATTTTTGAGGATCAAATTTAAAGATGATGGCCAAACCCATATCTGGCCTACCCTTGAAATTTTGGGGCAATCAACCGGTGCATACTCAATGAACGTGGGAAATCGGAAAGGCCCTCTTGGCCTATGAAAGCCTATAAAAGCAATGGACTTGCACACACTGAGAGATGTATCTTATCTCCCGCATCTCTTCTCATCTTCTATTTGCACTCTGTGGCTATAAGCCTACTATATGGAGTCACTCTATGGTGAGGATACACAGTGTGGGCTTTGTAGTGGAGGGCTTCTAGCAGTATAGTGTGAACGAGTGGCTTGATTTTGTCATTTAGTAAGATTCAATGGTATTTCCTTAGAGGAGGTCTTCATATCTTTGTACTGATCAGTGCAAGTCTTTATCTAGTTGTGTTCATTGTATTGGATGGATCTCTTGTATTTATTCTGTTTAGTTGTGGAATGGCATCTTAACCGAGAGCATCAACTTTTAGAGCATTTTTTTTGCCTATATTGTAGTCATCTCTTCAAACTAAGGAGTGGTTTTGTCCTTCACTATTGTCATTTGTCATTAATCCTCTCTCCGAGTATCTACAATACCATGCATCTATTACGAACATGCCTGCTCAAAAGAATGTTAAAGGGTATACTTCCCTAAGGAGAACCTCCCTTGAGTAGGCGAAGTATGAGAAATGCATATTCCCTGCTCTTGTTAAATGTAGGTACCCTAGTACCTCCTCTACAGTTTGGCATGCACAGTGGGACACTTGCATTTCTTTGAGAGGCCCTTAGCATAGTAAATATTTCTTTTTCCATTATTTTTTGCCCTATTTCATCTTGCAAGTAGGTACATGACCCATGCTCGAGCAGATAAGGAACATCTTTGTGTATAGAGGAGCCTTAAAACATCATATTTACCTTCGAATAGTAAACCTAGATCCCCTCTACCCTCTTTGATTTTATCTATTGATTTGGGTGCAACACCACTGTCAACGGAAAAGCACAAGAGAACATTAGATTTCTCCTCAGATATGTTAGAGGAAACACTAGTGCCAATGGAGGAACTCTCTCACTTACTCTCTAGACTGAATATCAAGTTCCCTACCTTTAAGGGACAAGCTTATGAGGATGCTGATGGTCATGTGAGGAGATTCATCTCCCTATGCCATGGACAAGGTCTGTAGAATAGAGAGGATGCAATGCTGGTATGCTTCCCATCAACGTTGGAAGGCCTTGCTGACAAATGGTACAGTCAATATGCAGATGGCCATTTTGCTACATGGGAGGCTCTAAAGATGGCGTTCTCATAGATGTTTCCACCAAGTGACTCCTTGAAAAGAGCTCTAGATCAGCTAGAGAACCTAAGGATAAGATCAAGTGAATCCTTTCACGAACTTCAAACTAGGACAAAAGAACTTGTTGCATGTGTGCCACATTCTTCGGGTGATTTTGTGGTTAAAAGAAAGATAGGAAAAGCTCTACCCAGGTCATCGCAGCAGAAGCTATGTGAGTCTCTTAGATTGGATGCAACCCTTAAAGATTTTGTTGTAGTGGCATCACGCATTGAAGAAGCTAGGCAACATTTTGAAGGGGATACACAACCAAATTATGCAGCAAAACTAGACCCTATTGGGCAACTAAGGAAAGAAGTGGAGGCATTAAGAGTGCAACAAAATCACCAAGAAGAGAAGGTCTTGCAACCACTGACGCATCGCACTGATGATGAAGTAGCCTCACTTCGTCGCGAATTAGAAGATTTGTGGACCACTCAAGATATAAAAAGGCATATTTGGTGTACAATATGTAACAACAATGGACATTCCAATGCAAATTGTCCTAACAAGGTAAGTTGTCAATTTTGTGGAAAGGATGGCCATGAAGCTAGAGACTCTTAGTACCTCAAGGGTACACAACAAAGGGGTAACCCTCAAGCTCTGGATTAATATTATCCTAGTACTTCAAATGCACCTAATAGAGATGAGAATCATCCAATGAAGCCTATATATAGGCCATTGATGTGTTATCGCTGTGGTGAGTATGGCCATATGCAAAATAGGTGTTCCCTTCCAAAAGATGCACCTCCTTGTCAGCATTGTCTAAAGGCTAAGGATCACTATACCAAAGATTGCCCAAGAAGCCACCCTGCTCCAATTCACATGATTGTACTCTCCCCACAAGTAGAAGGTATGACCACTCAATCTTATGTTGTTCCATCTTCTTTAATGCCCATGATGACTAGAGCCAGACAAGCAGCGACAACTTGTAGACACGAACAACAAGGACTCCAAGATAGAGAGGAGAAAAAGAAGACTGGACGGAAGGGCCAAGCAGACATTGAATGAGATTATGAAAGGATGGCTACTTCACTAAGGGACCAACCAACAAATCTGCAAGAAGACACACATGTGGTAAACATTGAGCAGATCTTGAAAGGTATTCATCACAAGGTTAGTCTGTACAAACTCATAAAGATGGATTCAAAAATAAGAGGTGACTTATTAAATATTATACACTCTCCTCACTTGAGCCAACCACCTAGCATAGATGGTTTCATGGTTGATTTTCCCCTTGCACCCTTGGTAGACTACCAAAGCTCAAGGTTATCTTTTTTTATAAAGGATGAAGCTTTCACATGTGCGATCATAGATGGAGGCTTTGGCATCCATTTGATGCTAGATTTCACAGTGAGGAAACTAAATTTGAACCCCACCAAGATGGCACCATTCATAGTTACACTAGTAGATCAACATCGAGTTGCACCACTTGGCATTATTCAAAAGGTACTGATGATAGTACAGGGTTATCACTTTGTTCTCGATTTTGTTGTTATTGCACTTCCACAGGAGACTTCTTATCCTTTACTCCTGGGAAGGCCTTGGATGAGGCATGTAAAAGCTTTCCAAGATTGGGGTAAAAACAAACTCTGGATTTCAACAACCACAAATAGCAAACTGTAACTACATTTCAAAGAAGGATTCAACTCGGGGAAAGCCACTAGGTATACTAGGGACACTCAAGTAATGCCCTCTTTACCCCAAGAAGAAGATACATTATTGAATTGGATGATGGAAATTGCAGAGTGTTGCACAATGGAAATCAACGAAATAGAGGAAGAAGTTACAGATGAAGGAGTTGCAGAAAAAGGTCATGGAATTCACAAGGAGTTAGAGAATGAGAGTTTGCACTTGAATACAAACATTGAGGGGGAAACAATTATAGAAGTATCAGGGAACGTAAGTTATGAGCCTGAATGCAGAGAATACCTTACCTTTTTGGATATACCTCAAGGATGGACCTGAGAACATATTGCAGAGTATAAGCTACATTCCAATCTTGCATATAGTAGGGATGATTTCTCAAGTAAGACCAGTGCTGAAACACTTGTTCAAGAAGTAAATCTAGGAAATGAAGAGAACCCTCAGGTAGTCCACTTGGCTTCTTGGCCATGGCAAAAGGTAACTTCTTTACATTTTGCTTATAAAAATGTCTTCACATGGCCGTACAAAGATCTAACAGGGATACAAGAGGAGCTTGGATTACACCGAATACCCTTAGTTGAGGGAGCCGCACCTGCAAGAAGTAGGCCGTACCAACTCAATCCAAAGTATACAGAGGTGGTGAAGTTGGAAATTGCAAAACTAGAAGAAGCACGTATAATTGTTCCACTAGAACATTCTAGGTGGCTTTCTTCTATGGTTATTGTACCCAAGAAAAATAGTGGGAAAATAAGAGTCTATGTTGATTTTTGTGCCTTGAATAAGGTAACTGCTCAAGATGGATTTCCTCAGCCCTTCATAGAGCAAGTACTTGAGGAAGTAGCCGGGCACACTTTGTATAGCTTCTTGGATGGTTTTAGTGGCTACATTCAAATAGTGATCCATCCTGATGATAGGTACAAAACAGCCTTTGTTACTCCATGGGGTGCTCATGTCTATACCCGCATGGCTTTTGGCTTGAAAAATGCACCAGCTTCATTTAATAGAACAATGTATCTGATATTGGCTAAGTGGTTAACAACCTTTCTACACATTTTCATGGATGACTTTTCACTTTTCTCCAGCACAGATAGAAGCGCAGAAGTTCAAGATTTCCATGAACATTTAGAAAATCTAAAGAAAATCTTTGAGCAATGTCTCAGAACAGGTTTGAAGTTAAATCCTGCTAAAAGTCACTTTTTGGTCACTAAAGGCACTCTTCTTGGTCACATAATATTTGTTGAAGGGATAAGGATTGACCTATCAAAGGTTACTGCTATCCTTTCCATACCTATTCCACAAACCCCAAAGGAAGTGCAAAGTTTTTTGGGCCATGCAGGATACCATAGAAGATTTATACAAATGTATTCAGAAATAGCTAAGTCGTTATCAACGCTAACCAGTAAAAAGGTCCCCTTCTCATGGAGTCGTGAAGCTAAGAAAGCACTTTGTGAACTAAAATTGAGGCTATGTAGTGCTCCACATTTAAGCGGTCCTAACTGGTCCTTGGAGTTTCATGTGCATACAGATGCCAGTCTTCATGTTGTTGGTGCAGATTTGGCTCAACCATCATCACACAAGGTTGATAAACCTATCTCTGATACCACCAAACTACTTACCAAGGTGGAAAGGAACTACAGTAAGACGTTCAAGATTTCCATGACCATTTAGAAAATCTAAAGGAAATCTTTGAGCAATGACTTAGAACAGGTTTGAAGTTAAATCGTGTTAACTGTCACTTTTTGTTCACTAAAGGCAATCTTCTTGGTCCCATAGTATCTGCTGAAGGGATAACGGTTGACCCATCAAAGGTTACTATTATCCTTTCCATGCCTATTCCACAAACCCCAAAGGAAGTGCAAAGTTTTTTGGGCCATGTAGGATACCATAAAAGATTTATACGAATGTATTCAGACATAGCTAAGCCCTTGTTAAGGCTTACCAATAAAAAGGTCCTCTTCTCATGGAGTCCTGAAGGTGAGAAAGCATTTTGTGAACTAAAATTGAGGCTATGTATTGCTCCACTTTTAAGCGTTCCTAACTATTCATTGGAGTTTAATGTGCATACAGATGCCAAATCCGCTCCTAAAAACTTTGCACTTCCTTTGGGGTTTGTGGAATAGGTATGGAAAAGATAGGAGTAACCTTTGCTAGGTCAATCCTTATCCCTTCAACAAATACTATGTGACCAAGAAGAGTGCCTTTAGTGACCAAAAAGTGACATTTAGCAGGATTTAACTTCAAACGTGTTCTAAGACATTGCTCAAAGATTTCCTTTAGATTTTCCAAATGTTCATGGAAATCTTGAACTTCTGCTCTTCTATCTGTGCTTGAGAAAAGTGAAAAGTCATCCATGAAAATGTACAGAAAGGTTGTTAACCACTTAGCCAATATCAGATATATTGTTCTATTAAATGAAGTTGGTGCATTTTTGAAGCCAAAAGCCATGAGGGTATAGACATGAGCACCCCATGGAGTAACAAAGGTTGTTTTGTACCTATCATCAGGATGGATGACTATTTGAATGTAGCCACTAAAACCATCCAAGAAGCTATACAAAGTGTGTTTGGCTACTTCCTTAAGTACTTGCTCTATGAAGAGCTAAGGAAATCCATCTTGAGCAGTTACCTTATTCAAGGCACAAAAATCAACATAGACTCTTATTTTCCCACTATTTTTCTTGGGTACAATAACCATATAACAAAGCCACCTAGAATGTTCTAGTGGAACAATTATACATGCTTCTTCTAGTTTTGTAATTTCCAACTTCACCACCTTTGCATACTTTGGATTGAGTTGATACGGCCTACTTCTTGCAGGTGCGGCTCCCTCAACTAAGGGTATTTGGTGTAATCCAAGCTCCTCTTGTATCCCTGTTAGATCTTTGTAGGGCAATGCAAAGATATTTTTATAAGCAAAAAGTAAAGAAGTTACCTTCTACCATAGCCAAGAGGCCAAGTGGACTACCTGAGGGTTCTCTTCATTTCCTAGATTTACTTCTTGAACAAGTGTTTCAGCATTGTTCTTACTTGAGAAATCATCCTCACTATATGCAGGATTGGAATTTAGTTTATACTCTGCAATATGTTCTCTGGTCCATCCTTGAGGTATATCCCAAAAGGGAAGGTCTTGTTTGCATTCAAGCTCATAACTTACGTTCCGTGATACTTCTATATTTGTTGCCCCTTCAATGTTTGTATTCAAGTGCAAACTCTCATTCTCTAACTCCTTGTGAATTCCATGACCTTTTTCTGCAACTCCTTCATATGTAACTTCTTCCTCTATTTCGTTGATTTCCACCGTGCAACACTTTGCACTTTCCATCATCCAATTCAATAATGTTTCTTCTTCTTGGGGTAAAGAGGGCATTACCTGAGTGTCTACAATATACCTAGTGGCTTTCCTTGAGTCGAATCCTTCTTCCAAATGTGCTGTTTGCTATTTGTGTTTGTTGAAATCCACAGTTTGTTTTTACCCCAATCTTGCAAAGCTTTTGCATGCTCAGCCAAGGCCTTCCCAGGAGTAAAGGGTAAGAAGTCTCTTGTGGAAGTGCAATAACAAAAAAATCCAAAACAAAGTCATAACCCTGTACTATCATCAATACCTTTTGACTAATGCCAAGTGGTGCAACTTGATGTTGATCTGCTAGTGTAACTATGAATGGTGCCATCTTGGTGGGGTTCAAATTTAGTTTCCTCATTGTGAAATCTAGCACCAAATGGATGCCAAAGCCTCCATCTATGATCACACATGTGATAGCTTCATCCTTTATAAAAACAGATAATCTTGAGCTTTGGTAGTCTGCCAAGGGTGTAGGGGGAAAATCAACCACGAAACCATCTATGCTAGGTGGTTGGCTCAAGTGAGGAGAGTGTATAAGATTTAATAAGTCACTTCTTATTTTTGAATCCATCTTTATGAGTTCGTATAGACTAACCTTGTGATGAATACCTTTCAAGATCTGCTCAATGTTTACCACATGTGTGTCTTCTTGCGGTCTTGTTGGTTGGTCCCTTAGTGAAGTAGCCATCCTTTCATAATCTCATTCAATGTCTGCTTGGCCCTTCCATCCAATCTTCTTTTTTCCTCTCTATCTTAAAGTCCTTGTTGTTCCTCTCTACAGGTTGTCGCCGCTTGTCTGGCTCTAGTCATCATGGGCATTGAAGAAGATGAAACAACATAAGACTGAGTGGTCATACCTTCTACTTGTGGGGAGACTAAAATCCTCTGAATTGGAGCAGGGTGGCTTCTTGGGCAATCTTTGGTATAGTGATCCTTAGCCTTTGGACAATGCTGACAAGGAGGTGCATCTTTTGGAAGGGAACACCTATTTTGCATATAGCCATACTCACCACAAAGATAACATGTCAATGACCTATACATAGGCTTCATTGGACAATTCTAATCTTTATTAGGTGCATTTGAAGTACTAGCATAATATGAATCTAGAGCTTGAGGGTTACCGCTTTGTTGTGTACCCTTTGTTGTGCGTTCCTTTCCACAAAATTGAGAACTTACCCTGTTAGGACAATTTGGATTGGAATGCCATTGTTGTTACATATTGTACACCAAATATGCCTTCTTATATCTTGAGTGGTCCACAAATTTCTAATTCGTGATGAAGTGAGGCTACTTCATCATCAGTGCGATGCATCGGTGGTTGCAAGACCTTCTCTTCTTGGTGATTTTGCTATATTCTTAATGCCTCCAGTTCTTTCCTTAGTTGCCCAATAGGCTCTAGTTTTGATCCATAATTTGGTTGTGTATCCCCTTCAAAATGTTGCCTAGCTTCTTCAATGCGTGATGCCACTACAACAAAATCGTTAAGGGTTGCATCCAATCTAAGAGACTCACATAGGTTCTGCTGAGATGACCTAGGTAGAGCTTTTTCTATCCTTTCTTTAACCAGGAAATGACCCAGAGAATGTGGCACACGTGCAATAAGTGCTTTTGTCCTAGTCTGAAGTTCGTGAAAGGATTCACTTGATCTTAGCCTTAGGTTCTCTAGCTGATCTAGAGGTCTTTCCAAGGAGTCACTTGGTCGAAACATCTTTGAGAATTCCATCTTTCGAGCCTTCCATGTAGCAGAATGGCCATCTACATATTGACAGTACCATTTGTCAGCAAGGCCCTCCAACGTGGATGGGAAGAGTACCAACATTGCATCCTCTCTATCCTACAGACCTCGTCCATGGCATAAGGAGATAAATCTCCTCACATGATCAGCAACATCCTCATAAGCTTGTCCCTTAAAGGTAGGGAACTTGATATTCAGTCTATAAAGTAAGTGAGAGAGTTCCTCCATTGGCACTGGTGTTTCCTCTAACATATCTGAGGAGAAATCTAATGTTCTCTTGTGCTTTTCCGTTGACAGTGGTGTCGCACCCAAATCAATAGATAAAATCAAAGAGGTTAGAGGGGATCTAGGTTTACTATTCGAAGGTAAAGATGATTTTTTAAGGCTCCTCTATACACAAAGAGGCTCCTTATCTGCTCGAGTATGGGTCATGTACCTACTTGCAATATGCAATAGGGAAAAAAATAATGGAAAAATAAATATTTACTATGCTAAGGGCCTGTCAAAGAAATGCAAGTATCCCACCATGCATGCCAAACTGTAGAGGAGGTACTGGGGTACCTACTTTAACAAGAGCAGGGAATATGCATTTCCCATACTTCGCCTACTCAAGGGAGGTTCTCCTTAGGGAAGTATACCCTTTAACATTCTTGTGAGCAGGCATGTTCGTAATAGATGCACGGTATTGTAGATACTCGGAGAGAGGATTAATGACAAATGAAAATAGTGAAGGACAAAACCACTCCTTAGTTCGAAGAGATGACTACAATATAGGGAAAAGAAATGCTCTACAAGTTGATGCTCTCGGGTAAGATGCCATTCCAGAACTAAACAGAATAAATACAAGAGATCCATCCAATACAATGAACACAACTAGATGAAGACTTGCACTGATCAGTACAAAGATATGAAGACTTGCACTGATCAGTACAAAGATATGAAGACTTGCTCTAAGGAAATACCACTGAATCTTACTGAATGACAAAATCAAGCCACTCCTTCACACTATACTGCTAATAGCCCTCCACTAGGAAGCCCACGCTCTGTATCCTCACCATAGAGTGACTCCATATAGTAGGCTTATAGCCACAGAGTGCAAAGAGAAGACGAGAAGAGATGTCGGAGATAAGATACGTCTCCTAGTGTGTGCAAGTCCATTGCTTTTATAGGCTTTCATAGGCCAAGAGGGCCTTTCCAATTTCCCACGTTCGTTGAGAATGCGCCGATTGATTGCCCCAAAATTTTAGGGGTAGGTCAAATATGGGTCTGGCCATCAGCTTTAAATTTGATCCTCAAAAATAGGCATTCAGGGCTTTGTCATAACACTGAGTCACAACAAAGGAGAACAAAGACATGTTCTCTATTCCTTTTTACCTAAAGACCATGATATCAAGCAATAAAGTGGGCATTTTACAATATCTAGAAAGCATCACTTGTTCTTGCTTGTAAATATTGTCACTAGAAGCTTGATCTCATAAACCAAGTAGTCAAGATAGATATATTAAAATACTTGGTGCCATGAAAACTAGTTGTTCAGCATGATCAAGAATCCCACATCATGATCTTTGACAAGAGATTAGAGTTGAAGGTACAAGTAAGAGTTTGGGAAGCTCCTTCATTACATTTATAACCTCAACAAGCACAGATTATAGCTGATTAAAAGCTACTCGAAAATCAGAGTACATGTGTTGCAAAAATCAGAACATTTTAACAAGGAAATTAAGATCATCCCCTTTGTATAGTTAAGATCGTCATTGAATGATGGGCCATATTCACAGAATATGAAATAAATTTCACAAAAACATTCCCAAGAGAATATTATAATCAACAAAATTATACTAAGAAACATTCACACATTCATCAGAGAAATGCTCAAGATAAATCAAGTTGAACACAAAGTGGAAGCAGAACTCGACATTATATTTCTATTAAAATGATGTTTTACATTTCATGTAATTTACAAGAGTAATATGAATCTACAATAGAAGCTGATCATAGATTTCCTCAGGCTCAAGCATAATGGGATCCTTTGGAACAATAGAACACATCTCTTGCCTCTCTTGCTCCAAGATTGGCTCTTCAAGGTCAGCCATGTCCCCCGGTTCATCTGCAAGTGGAGGAACAGGCTCCCTTGAAGCCGGTTGGAATCTCTCTGTGTCTGCAATGTGCTTCCTTCCAACCTCTTGGTCTTCATCTGGGCATTCATTCAGCCCGTTGATTCTCATTCTAATGAAGCTCACTTGAGCATCATCCTTCTCCACAGCTATGCACTGCCTAAACATCTTTAAGGAGCAAGCTAGAGTCGTTCCTGAAACAGCAGAAAACCACTTAGAGGCCAATCAACATGATGAATAATGAAAATTGTTAAAATTGAAATTACCTATGCCCGAAAAAAGGTCTAGGACCTAGTCATCATCATTGGAGAATATTTGAAGCAATCTCATTTATGAGCTTTTGTGGCTTCTGATAGGGGTTAACCAATGTCATGTCCCCAACTACATGACAAAGTTTCTTGGTAACGGCTGGGAACATGAGCACATTTGAGATCCCATTCTCATTGCAATGCTCCCTGACTCTCCTTTTGCTTACTCCATCATAATAGCCAACTGTAATGCATTCAGTGGAGCTCACAAACCTATGCAAAGGAGTGTGATTGACGTTTGTCTTCACCCTGCCAACAAGAAGTATAAGTGATAGAGAGCATCATTAAAGCCATGGAGATAGAAAGAAGATTACTTACCATGTGAGGCACTCCACAGCATGACATCTTGCCTTCAGAGCAATTGAAACAGAGAAAGACTGGTCTCTGCTATGGAAAATTACTATCCTCCAAAGAAGAGACATATTCATCTCTGCAAAATCAGTGACCATCTTCTGAATCTGAGGGTGTTTGAAGGGTTCATCATAATTAACTGATCCCAACATCCTAAATCCATAGGGTATGTCTACTATGAGAAGGGAGAAATGCTTTCTAGGCACAACACAACAAATGTTATTTACATCACTACAGAATACATTGTAATATACAGGCCTAAGGGGGTCTAGGGGATTGGAGAAACATTTCAGATCAGGTTCATCATCAAAATCAATCTCCTTGGCTTTCAGTCTAGATTTCTCATGCCTTGCTCTTTGAATGTGAGCCAGGAATGCAGGGGGGCAATCATCTAGTAGCTCTGCAGACTTACTTTTCTTTGGTTTCTGCAGAATAAAGTGGAAAGACAATTAAATGAGCTCTTCAAGACAACAAACAAAACATAAGGAATCGATGCATGGCATCCATTTCGTGTGTGGGTAGATGCCAGGCATGGACTTTCTACTGAAAGTCGATGCCTCGCATCGACTTTGGGACATAAGTTGATGCCTGGCATCGACTTATGCCACGAGGTCGATGCCAAGCATTGATTTATGCCCCCAAGTCGATGCCAAGCATCGACTTGTGCCAGGAGGTCGATGCCAGGCATCGACTTTTGGCAGCAGGCTGATGCCAGGCATTGAATTTAGCAGTAAGTCGATGTTCGGCATCGAATTCCTACTAAAAGCCTGGCATCAAATTGGTTAGGTGAATGAAGGCATCTATACTAATAACAAACTAGGCATGACCTTTGAAAGAGAACCTACCCAATCCCGAAACAGGATAAAATATTCTGATAAAGCTTTGTAGGATGATGTGCTTGGATAGTCTGCTTGGACCTCTATCCGAGAAAAGCAACCCAGCCTCTTCATCATCACCTCCTGAATCTTCATGTATACTTTATGACTACAATCACAGAAATGAAAAAGAGACTAGGTTGGACCAAAAACATGGGAGGAGGGAAAAAGGATCTGAGAATAACATACATACTTATATAGCTCAGTCACCATCTCCTCCAGGCTTAAATCCTTGGAGATTACCCTTGACAAAGTTGATATAATCAATGCATCATCCTTGATTCCTTGAAGGGCCCTCCATAGTGTCAACTTCATGTCCTCAAGAGCCTCTTCAATTGAGAGGTCAACTTTCCTTCCCTTTCCCTTCAGATCAACGTGGGGGTCTAGCCTCGACTTCCGTTGCTTCTGGCCCTTGACCTCCTTGTTCTCCCACATTGTGAAAATTTTATCCTGCAAATCGCAAATCTCACCTATTCTGAAAGCTAGTTGAAACCATGGATCCTATTTCCTCAAAGCATCAGAGTTTCTATTCTCATCTAGTGCAATTCCAACCTCAATAAGGCATTGCTTTCATAGATTGGGATGTATTCTTCCAGCTTCCTTCACGAGACAATCTTCATATTCATGGTGGAAGAACCGAATTCTCTCTATGGAGGACATTTTTTGCCTGTAGTCATTGTCATTGTTGTGATCCCAAGCATGAAGCTTGGCTTCCTCTGTTGTAAGACCAACATATATCTTGCACTTTGCATACCTAAAGAAGAATGTGGTAGGGTGCTCCTTCACTAGCTGTCTGCGGGCCTCTGCAGAGTGTGAACCTCCAATCACATAATATGTATAATCCTCAAACAAACCCTCATTGAAATCCTCCACAGAGCTGCACTCATTCGGATCCACCATGACAAGGAATGGCACAACAATAGCATGAGGATTTATTTTCATTTTCTTCTTAAGATTTTGCACGTGCAAATTGTGTGGCTCCGTGATCTCAAGGGGCCTCCTCCCTGTGACTACATCTATTGGTGGCCTATGGATGATATTGATTGGCAGGTGGAACAACTGCCCCTTCTTCAAAAATTTTCTTCTAGCTATGTCCTCCCTCATCTTGTTCTACTCAATACAAAGAACACCCGAGGCAAGCTCTCCACCGGGTGCAACTATTATATCCTCAGAGCTAGAGCTTGAGTCAGAAGACTCCTCATCTGCAATTCTCTTCTTTTTCTTCTGGAACTTTTTCTGCACGCTCTGCTTACCCCTTGCCTTTACAGGGGTTGTCATCTTCTGTTGTGTTGGCATGGTATTGCCCTGGATCCATGGCATCAATTCCTTGATAAGATTCACTGAGTCCCTGCATATCTCTGCAAGCCCATCTGGAACACAACACTCTGGGCACAAGAAATCCATCTTGCATATAACAGTTCTTAAACCTTTCGATGTCTCTACCAAGACAAGGAGGTTGTCAGAATCCTCATCTTCATAATCCAGTTTGTACACAAGTCCATACTGAAAACCCTGTGTTGTCGTGATCTTTCCTCTCCCATACGCCCCTTGTGAACACAAGAAGGACTGCATTCTTTTCTTCAACATACTGAAGGCACCACTCCCGGTTTGTCATGTCTCGCAGTGGACGATCTGTCCTTAAGACCTCTGCGTCCCTCGACCTATCCTTCCTAGTTGTATCATCCTCAGGAATTTTGATGCTACTCTGTCCACGAGAGGATATTCCAACCGGATTGCGGGCCTTCTCAGAGGATAAGGATGCAATAATTTTCTTTGGTTTTACTTGGTGACCAATGCCTTTGTCACATTGCTGATCAGCACAGCTCATGGTCACTCTCAGCTTCTTGAAGGGCCTCTCACTCTTGGACTCAGCATCCCTGAAGGGGCTTGGAAATATCAGCTCATACGTTATTGTGTTTTTCAAGGGTCCAATTCGATGCTAGGCATCGACTTGCACCTAACAGTCAATGCTTGGCATCGACTTTGCACCCTAAAGTCGATGCCTGGCATCGACTTTCAGGCCACATTCGATGCTAGGCATCGACCTTCCAGGTCGATTCCAGGCATCGACTTGAGGGTGCAAGTCAATGCCAGGCATCGACTTCAAGGTACAACTCGATGCAAGGCATCGACTTGAGGGTGCAAGTCAATGCTAGGCATCGACTTAAACCCTCAAGTCGATGCGTGGCATCGACTTGCACACAAAGTCGATGCCTGACATCGACTTGCACCTAAAAGTCGATGCCTGGCATCGACTTACGCCATTAGGTCGATGCCTGGCATCGAGTTGTACCCTAATTGGATCTATATTTTAGGAGCTAAGAAAAATAAAAACCTAGAAAGCATACTATTTACTCAAACATACAAAAGGAATCTTTTTTTGTGGTATGATTTTGTCTACCTCTTGGTACTCTTGCCAACATTCTTCTTCTCCATGAGAGTTTCCTTGCTGGTATGCTGAGCTCTGTGCTCCATGGCTGTCTGTGATCTGTTGCTCTCTCTTGCTCGTGGATTTTGAAAATGAGAATGATCTCCTCCTCTGCTATTTATAGGCAATTGGGTAACTTGAACCAGAGACTAACTAGATCTATTTGAATGAGTCCAGTTGCTAACTATATCTGTCAACTTATCTAACCAGGAAATACCACTCACACAAATAGGCTGTTTCACCTCGACTTTAATGAAATATTCATAGAACCTTGCAACTATTTATATACATTTGCCTGGAATTTACACTTCAATGGCAAGAGTATGGCATGTACATGATGAAGTCTAATCTCATGTATAAATTGTTTCTCAGAATCTCTTGCTTAAGAAAAAATCAAATCTAAGTTGTGTTGAATATGGGAGATTAATGACATCTTTATAGTGTTATCCTTCTCACTTCAGTTCATATTCACATTTATCTTGTAACACATTGTTGCAAAAGGAAAATCAATGTATGAATAAACGTTCAAGTAAAGAACTTTGGTGTAATTTTGACAAAATAGGTTGGTAATTTCAACAAAATAGCTTGGTAATTTCAAATGTCACTCATTGTCTTTGCATCCAATGTTCAGAAAAATTGTAGATTCAAAATTCATTCGAAAATCTTTTGTAACAAGCATATACTTAATTCTTACATATAATTCTTACATATACTTTTCCATATACTTCTTCAATATACATTTCCGTGTACCTTTTTTACACATAATTCTTTTTTAATATACTTTCATCTACCTCTTTGAGATCTAGCCAAGACCACAATAAAACCTAATCCTTGAAATCTTAACCAAAGGTAAAATTTCTTCTTGTATAGTCTTCAATGGCACTACTCCAAACAACTTTAATATCTAATCTAGTTGGAACTCAACTTGGATATATTTTGATTCACTCATAATGTTAAGAGTCAATGACTCATATCTAGTTAGAAATCAACTGTGTATCTCATCTTTCAAAAGTGAATCAATTCTTTGGTTCCCTTATTAGTGTATATTTGAGTAATTAAGTAATTTGATGTAATATGATGTTTAATGTAATTTAATGTAATTTAATGTACTTTACTGAACTTTTGATTTCATATCTTCTTGATGTGACATTTGATGTGACATCTTCACTTGATCTCGGATTTCTACTTATTTAAAAAGGTCATTCATCTTCAGTCTTCTGTGAACTGAGTGAAGATGAGCTCAATCTTTTCTGTGGATGCTTGGGCATCAGCTTCCTCTGCTCATATTGATACACTTTCGGATTCATTGTTCTCAGTTGACCCTTTCCACAGAAGTGATGATCCCTATGGTTTAGAATGTGCTGATGATTCTATGTTTTCTGTTGAGTCATTTAAGTTATCCAATTCACAGTGCAATGCTGCTCAACCAAATGCACCTCTTGATCGCCCATCTAATCCAACCATTGATGTCCCTTCTGACTCAAGTGCATGTGGAGCAACGGAAAAGAAAAGCAAGCTCAATCTATGATTTAAAAGAAGGCCTCATGAAGTAAGTCAAAAAAGATTTAAATTTCTTATTTCAGATAGACAGATTGCATTGGATATTGTGAAGCATTGTTGTGGTTTGAAATGTTTGTACAATTTAGGAATGAAGAAACTAAAGCACCTAAGAGAAAAATTCCTCCATTTAGATAGTGAAAGGCAGGATATATACCTTGTTTCTCGCATGCAAATGATTGAGGATAACATGTCAGTAACACGTGTTGCTTTTGAATATTTCTTTAGTCAAGGGATGCGATGTTGTAGGGCTGCATTTAAAATTGCAATGGGTGTGGGAAATTTTAGAATACATAGGGTTCAACAGGGGCTTTTGAATGGGGATCTCATTTTGGATACGTTCCATGTTGGGACCAAAGGATCTGTTGGACGTCATGCAATGAATTGGATGATGAACTATTTTAGCTTGCATTGTGAGGTTATGCCTACAACTGGAAGGTTGCACTTGTCAGATAACTTTACTCGTCAAGAGGTATTTCAAATATATAGAGAAGACATGGAAAATAGAAATGAGAAGTATGTGTTGTATCGTCACTTTACTTGATTATGGAAGGAAGAGTTTAACAATGTGTCTATTCCTCGTAAAGTTAGAATGGGTGAATGTTCAGTTTGCACCACTTCAAAAAACATGGCAAAGGGGGCTACAACACCACAGGAAAATAATAAATTTAAAAACCTTCTTAACAACCATCGTGAGAGTCAAGCTTTAGAGAGAAAGAAAGCAATTCATCATCGAAGTAAAGCACTCAAAAATCCGGAGCGTTATATGTGTTTGTTGATCGATGGTATGGATAAAAAACAAACTTGTTTGCCACATTTTTATCGCATCCCTAAGGACATTGGAGATGAAGTCCTTGTGCAAATGCATTTGGTTGGTGCTTTGGTATACAAGGGAACTGTAATGTCCAAGGTTTTCTTCACATATGCGAATGTGCATAATGATCCAAACCTTATAGTTACAGTCATTCATCGTGTTTTGCAATCATGGAAGGGTCTTTAGCCACCAAGTCTATATTTGCAACTTGATAATACTGCAAGAGAGAATAAAAATTCTACAGTCTTTGGATATTTAAGCATGCTTGTTGAAAAACAAGTATTTCATAAGGTTAAGGTAAATTTCCTTCTCATTGGCCACACTCATGATCACATTGATCAAATGTTCAGTACTTTCTCTAAGAAGTTGGCACGTAACAATGTTTTTACTCTTCCAATTTTATCTGAGCTGATTTCAGAAGCATAGACTCCAAAACCAGAAGTTCAACACCTCACACAGATTTATAACTTTAAGCACTTTTGCTCAATGGGCCTTGATAACAGTGCTAAGGTTTTGGCTCCATTGCACAATATTAGTTTCAACCATGTATTCTTGATGAGGAGGGTTGATGAAATAACCCTTTTATTTGCAAAGCAGTATTCATCTTCTCTTGGGTGGGAGCCTAAAAAGGGGTGCAGATTCTTATTGCAGGTGCCTAATTTGTCTACAGTGTATGGTGCAGAACAATCACCATATGAAGATAGAAACAATACAGAAAGATGTGGAAATGTGGTTGATCAAAGTAAAAGCTGGATGCATGCACTCATTGAAAAGAAGAGACATATTGAGCGTGCAAAAAAATATGTTGGAGATCAAGATGTATCTTGGTGGGAGGACTTTTTCAATCATCAAGAAGAGATTATACAGTATGCAATTGCAGGTCATTGGCCAGTTGATGTTCCATTCACATGGGATTTTTGTACACAAAGATCCATGAATGTGGCCCAAGCATGTAATGCAGATGCACTTCAAAGTTTTATACATCCACCAGAAAGAAATATTTATGTAGGCCCAAGGATGACAAAACAGGCAGAAGGAAGATGGCAAGGAAATTTAACAGAGATAAATGTTGGAACACTTATTGCAGTACTTGCTGATGGTGATGAGGCTACCAGACCATTTTGGATTGCAAAGGTTTTAGAGATAACTAAAGATACTGATCAGAGAAGAATAGAGGCTTTGATGGTGCATTGGTATTACACTAAAAGTAGTAATGCATTCACAGGTAAATATAACTTAGAAATGGTGTGTGATACTGAACGAACAGGTTCCAAAAAGAAAAAGAATATTCGAAGCACATCCACTCTTAAAATGGATGATGTATTTCTTGTTTATAATTTTTCCTTGACAAAAATAGGTCACTTGAGGAAAGCAACCATCAATATGATAAAACAAAAGCTTCCAGATGTATGTGGTACAGGAAATCATAGGCAAACAAGAAGATTTGTGCATGATCCTGTAGAATTTGGTATGTACGTGGATGAAGATAGAGCTCTTGTGGATATAGAAGAAGAAGAAGAGAGCTCTCAACAGTATGAGACTGAATCAAGTGCATCAGATGATGAGGGTGTAGACATAGATCGACATAGTTGTGAGTTGCATTGAAGCTCTCTAACATTTTTAGTGCTTATGTAAATGCCTTGAAGTAGTTTGGTTAATAAAACCATGTTTTGCAGCAATTTTGAATAACAATCAGATATCCACCCATTAAAAATATGTCTAAAATGTTATTTTTGTATAAGAATTATTTAGTTTTACATTCTTTATATAGATTTTAGACATGTCAATGTCTTATCATATAGATTTTGGACATGTCAATGTCTTATCATATAGATTTTGGACATGTCAATGCCTTATATAGTGAAATTTTGACTACATTTTGAGCTCTTTTTTAATGAGAAAATGACAAAAAATGTCAAAAAATCACATGTTTTCACTTCATTTTTGTAATATATGTATACTGGTATAAAGGAATCGCAAACATAAGCTTCCATTTGCTTGAATTTTGCAGAGAGAGTTCTCTTTTTATGACATAGTTCTCGTTTGTTACGACTCGCTGTTTCATCACGAATGTTTGGTAGCAACACTCATTTATCTCTTTATACTTTTACTATCACTTTTGAATGCAAGCTGAGGTATCCTTCTGAATGGAATTAGCTAGACAAATCACTCCACCAACTAAGAAAGGCCATGCACCACCACCCATAGAATCAAGAAAGAGCTCTCAATCTGTCAATCCTTGCTAGCTTTGTTAAGGAATAAACACCATTCATTCTTGTCACGGCTCGGGCTTGCTTTTTTCAGCATCATCAACAAATAGCACAAATCCATAGCTTTAGACCGCCCAGTAAGGGCTGACTCTGATGAGATAGAGAGAGAGATAGAGAGAGAGAGGGTGGGGGTCTATAGACCGCGCTACAACTATCTTCCCACTTAAATAGGTACTCCTTATATAAGTCAAGAGAGAGTTTTCCATGTGGAAAATTGCACAAAAGACAAGTTATGCGTTAAGGAAGAATTGCAAAAAGAAGATTTCCTGAATGAGTTTAAACATCATCAACGAATAGAACAAATCCATACCTTTAGACCGCCCAGTAAGGGCTGACTCTCTCATCCCTGATGCTCAAGAACATAGATTGCTTTCAAGATCACATGGAACACATGGAACGTAAACTCGATTACCCCACTATCTAGATTTAGGTAGCCAGATTCACCCAATTGCTTCGTAAGTCACCGAACATGAAATACTCTGTTTTGAAGGAGACGTGTTGTCAAAAGCAAGAAGCTTGTGGTTGAGAGTGAGAGTAAGAGAGAGACTATGACTGAGAGTGCAAGTGTGAATGAAATTATGATAGCTCAATGGCAGTCGCGCGGTGGAGTCCTTGGCAAGAAGTTCAAGAGGACTTTCTAATTCTTGTAGTGGATGGATTGAGAGAGTTTTCCATGTGGCAAATTGCACAAAAGGCAAGTTATGCATTAAGGAAGAACTGCAAAAAGAAGATTCCCTGAACGATTTTCAAAAGTTGAGCTTAAGAAAGCCATACAAATTTAGTCGCATGAATCCTCTTTAGCCTTGCAACTCCACGAATGTTGTTCAGATAAATGTGTTGGGCATCAAGAGAAAAAAATGGAGAGATTTTATAGAAGATTCTGAAGATCGAATCCACTATCTTTAGGAGATAATTTTTTTGTTTGTACCTTGTCATATTTTATTGGAAGAGTTTGAGGTGTTTTCTGTATTTTCACGGTTTTGGAGAAGCTTCTTGATGCCTTTGGGCCATAACATATTCGGCTGCCATTCACACTTTACAAAATAGTATAATAAAAGGATGGTTGTAGGCACAACTATTTCTAGGCTGATTTGGATTGGTCAATAACGGATGTTTTTTGAGCACGGTTTCTTTTTTATGCAAAATTAGAAACAATTCACAAATAAAGACTCCTTAAGATGGAAACTATAACACATAAAGATATTTTGATATTTTGATATTTTGAATAGCTTGGGGGTGTTCCAAAGGTAGAGGCTTGCCAAGAAGGTATTTCTCAAAGTTGTTGCATTGATTGATTAAACTAAATATTCTCTAGTACTATTCTTGACTGAGAAGAATCATTTGATTGAGGATCTATAGAATTTGATGAGAACATGTCTTAGTCTCCATATAGAACTTCCACCGTAGCTTTGCAATGCCATGAGGGTGTTGGACCAAAACTTTGCTCAATGAAATCCTCTAGTTTTTCAATCCGTGTGTCCTAATCTTTAGTGCACTTCTTCTCACCATCAAAACCATTTAATGTTGCAGTCTTGAAGACTTGGTTGAGGGCGAACCCAATCATCTCATCATCTTCATATTTACATTTTTTGCTTTGTCTAGGCACATTAGACGTTCCTACACCTTGATCCACTTCATCATTCAAGTCCACAAACATATTTGTTGAACCTTGTGGTTGCTTTGTGCCTTGTGCTTTGGGTAATTCTCCATGAAGCTTCTAAATAAGATCCTCTTGCTCATAGGTCTTATGTGACAAACCTTCCATCATACGCAAGCATGGATTCTGATCTGATGCCACTTGTTGCTTTTCAAAAGCCATAGTCTTCTAATCACTAAAGAATAGTAGAAAACAGACAAACAAAACTTTCCAAAGGTAAGAGAAAATTTTATGTGAAAGAGTGGACAAGGTATGATTGAGAGAAAGAGAAGTGTTGATATTATATATAATTGTTATGAAGCATGAAAAAATCAAAATACATATTCTTTCAAGCATGATTTTGAAGATGATGAAGATGATTTTTAAGATGATGATGATGCCATATGTAAATGAAAATTGAATGTTCAAATAATACAAGGTAGTTAGATATCATTACTAAAACACATTCGAATGAAGTTATGGATATAGTTTAAGTGACGAGTTCAAGAAAACAAACTCAATCTTAATCCCAACAATGGAACAAAAACGTGAAGTAAGGGAGAATCCAAGAAAAGGGAAGGTACACAAGTGGTTTATAGAATGGAAAACCAATTACTCATTTATGAGTATTTGGTTGTCTCTCATAAGCATTAGTGCCTGAACAACAACACAAAAAATTGGTTGATAAAGTTATGGAATGTATTTTTATTCGATATATTTCTTAAAGCAAAGGCTATCTTCCGTATCATCCCATTCTACTTAGCCATCAAGATATTGTTGTGGAAGATGTAGTTTGTCATTACTTTCATGTATTAAGGATACTTTAGTAATATCTCATGCAAGAACTAGTCCAAATGAGGAGACTTCTTAGCCTTTACAAGTTCCCCATGATGATGTAGATCATTCCATTTTTTGATGTTGATTTACATGATATACTAGTTGATTGGAGGGCTGATATAGAGGAGGTAAAGTTCATGCCTAGCAGAATTTGAGAGATAGTAGTCTAGATGCATCTCTCTAATATTGTTCTCATTGAGTCTCACAGTTCTTCATTTCTAATGAAAATGAGCCTATTTACTTTCATGAAGCACAAAATTCCAAAAATTCGATCAGTGCCATGCCATCATAATATGATGGCATTATGAAGAACGGTACCTAATCTTCATGTGATTTGGCTCCATGCAAAAAGGCCATTTGCACTTAAATAATATACAAGCGTAAGCGTAAGCCTAATAGAAGAGTTCACATGTATATGGCTAGGCTTGTTGCAAAATGTTAAGATTTAGAGAGAGGCATGATCTTGATGAAACCTTTTCAGCCACATGTGAAATGACGAGACTTAATAGCATTTGGGTACTTGCAACTCATCATGGTTGAAATGTATATCAACTGGACATCAAACTACATGTTTGAGTGGTGACTTAGATTCAGAAGTCCATGTATTTCATCCCAGAGTGTAGCAAGGGCATGAAAACAAAGTGCATAGGTTGAAAGAGGCATTATATAGTTTGAAGCGAGCATCATATGCCTTGCATGAGAACAGTCCAACACAAAACACCTTATACGTTAAGGTAGAAGATGAGGCTACTTTGCATAAATACCCTGAGCACTATCAAAGCAGTTTCTACATAGATTCTATTTTTTGCTCGATGTACATGCATATTTTTAAATAAATAAATTTCTTTATTTAATAGGAAAGTTTTTGAATGCACTTTACTGGTAGACTTGATCAAGACTGCAAAACATGTAAGACGTGTTTTTTAAAATACTTTAAAACTGTTGATAGCTCGTTTATTTATGATTTGAGTTTGTCCTCATAACTATATCATATCTTTGGACAAAACTTAAGCATTATCACGTAGCTCATTAAAATATTAAGAAAAAATAATACAACAACTTTTTTAAATTATATTTCGGAACACAAGTAAAAGTTGGATTGCTCTCTCTCTCTCTCTCGTTCAGTGCCTAAAGTAGCTCGATTCATCGTTTGTCCTGCAGCATGCTCAGACAATTTATGTAAATATCTTGTCCTGCGATCGGCTTGGCTGTTATTATTCTCTCGTCCAGAAAGTCAAACTCTTTTGTCGGAGGAATGAGTTTGTCATTTCTCGTCCCTGATGCTCAAGTACATAGATTGCTTTCAGTCTCACGTGGAACATAAACACGCTCTATTACCCGATTCACCCGATTGCTTCTTAAGTCACCGAACATGAAGTACCTTCTTTTGAAGGAGACCTGTTGTAAAAAGCAAGAATCTTGTTGTCGAGAGTGAGAGTAAAAGAGAGACTATGACTGAGAGTGTGAGTGTTAATGAAATTGTGATAGCTCAGGGGTAGTCACGACTACCCCTGAGGTGGAGTAGTCGCGAGGTGGAGTCCTTGGCAAGAAGATCATTTCCAAAGCTATTATATTCAATCGATTCAAATCTACAATATCAGAACTTCTCTTCCGCATCGGATTTTCTCTTGTATCCACATCTGATCAAGGAGTCTACAATCCTTTGATTCCACTCCTTGGGAAATGCTTGAGACCATATATTGCCTTCTTTAACTTGAAAAAAATAGCATTCTCTTATTCTATGTTCAAACCCTTATACTTGGTCCATGTG
>CM035442.1:77660978-77753478 GCA_020310875.1 Ceratopteris richardii
GGAGGAGATTTCCATTGGACCTCATTCAAAATGTGGTACGAGGACCCAACAAAGAGCCCTCGTTGGTAGGAAAAATGTTATTTTTTATTTTCATTGATGGTCACACTAGAATGACATGGCTATATTGTATGAATTTAGAGGCTGAAGTGTTTATTCACTTCAAAGTTTTCAAAGCACTTGTTCATAAATATATGGGCATGTACATAAAGGTTTGTAGATAAGGTGGAGGGGGGGAATAATTCTTCAAGGATTTTTCTAGGTATCTAAGTCATAACAACATCAAAAAGCAATATACATGTAGATATACACCTCAAAAAAAATGGGGTTGTAGAGAGAAAAAAAGAGCATATAAATGAAATGGCAACATAAATGCTCAACTAGATGAATATGCCCAATTGCAACTAGTCATATGTAGTTAATATGACCATCTACATCATGCATAGATGCCCCACTTTAGGTGTACATGCCTTTGAGTCTATACAAAGCATGGTACGATAAGAAACCACATCTATCTCAATCTCATGTTTATTAGTTGTGTACGTTATGTGCATGTGCCTTAGCAATTGATGTATAACTTAAAGAAAAATCTAAATATCTTAGATTTATTGGGTATTCAAACAAGAAAAAGGGTTCTAGATGCTACAAGTGTTGGTGCATTTTCATCCAAGCCTAGTGCGTGATCACTCATCAATGAAAAGTTTTGGTTATGTATACTCTCAATGAGAGAAGCCATAAAAACAAACTCTTGTAATAGTCATTACTTGAAAACTAACTACATCAAAAAGTAAATGTAAAGAGAGAAAGTCATGGCCTTTCTTGGCATGATCCTAAGTTAGGAGAGATTGATTGGATGAGATTCCTCTAACTTGATGAACCTTTTAGGTAGCATTTCTCCAAGTTTTGAATTCAAAATCTTTTTTATATACACACAAGAATAGTCGTGGAGATAGAGCACTTCAAGCTACATTCTGAGGAGACTCTGATCAAGTATCAAGCTATTTTTGAAACACACATTGTGCTTCTTCTTCCTAAGCTTCATGCACATTCAATTCATGTATCACATGTGCAATAGAGATTGATTTGCAAGAGAAATCTTGGAGTTCTCTTCGTCTACTGCTATAGGTCCGTTTAGATTTTGAGTCAACTTTAATTATTGATTTCTCTATGTATACTAACTCTCTTTATGATACTTAAATTTCTATAGGTAATTTTGCAAGTCTATTTGCATCATATCAATTTTCATCATCTTTGATTCATTATTTTAGGAGCTACATTCATTTGATGTTACCATAAATTCTGATAGATAAGTCTAAAGAAGTTAGGTTGACACTCTGTTCTTGCTAAACTCATTTCTCTCAATGTCGTCATCAAAATTCATCAAGTTTGTTGCTTTAGATTCATTACATATCTAATTTAAAGTATGCAAAATATCTCTGGTGAATTCTCAATAGGCTGTGAGCTTTGAGCAAAATTCTAGAGTGCATCTCGTCTAAAAATAGCAAGTTTTGTTACATGTGTTTTGTGTCAAGTAGTCTGTTTTGATGAATCAATTTGAAAATGATGCTCCAAAGCACTAGGGTGGTTTACATGCATCTGTACCAAGCACAAGGTGTCTAATTATCATCCTTGAAGCTATCTTGTGTAGAGCAAGTTTTTGAAGCACTAGTCACATTCTTGGAGTGTATCTACCATCTCTTCTCAGAGTGGTCTTCGAGCAAAGTTAAATCAACATGGGGGATGGTTTTCCTTCCACCAAATTGGATAAAAAAAACTACTCATCTTTGTCTCTAAGGATGGAGGCCTCCCTTCAAGGACAAAATCTATTTGGATACATATCTTAGGATGAATGCATGCCAACAATTAGAAGCACAAGATAACCTTCACATGAAGAGCAAGAAAGGCTTACAACTTGGTGCTCAAAGGATGCACTAGCCACATCATACATCTTAAACTCAATCTCTATTTTCTTTTACCTCATGTGAAAGGATGCAAGACATCAAGAGAGACCTGGAATGCACTTGCTGCCTTCTTCTCTTCAAATGCTTGAGCAAGAAACAACCAGCTTTGGATGGAGTTCACTACCTTGAAGAAAAGTCCCAAGCAAAGTATGACTGATTGTGGCACCAAAATGAAGAATATTTCTAATCAGTTAGGAAGCATTGGAGAGATAATTTAAGAAAATAAAATCATAAGGCAAATTATCAATGGCATCAAAGCTGATGACAAGTGGGAATCATTCACAACTACCATGGACCTATACATGGCCATGCAAGTGCCTGACCTCAACAATCTGATGGGCCAACTCTTCACACATGAAGCAACAATAAACAAGAATGGTGAATCCTCAAGAGGTATTCAATCTTCTTCTTTATACTCTGATAAAGCAAAGTCTAAGAAGAATGAAGATTAAGGTTGCTCTTTCCAAGCCAACTTCATCGGTAGAGGAAGAGCTAGAGGAAGAGGTAGAGGAGGAAAGCAAGGTAGAGAGAGACCCCAAACATCTCAAACTTGTAATATATGTGGTTACTCAAATCACACTACTAAGGAGTGGTACAGGAACCTAAGGAATTCTAGAGGAAGAGGATTCAATAGAGGTGGCTATAGAACAAATAGAGGCAGATACAATGGAGGATACAATAACTACTACAACAACAATAATAACCATCAAAATTGATAGAGAGGAAGGAAGGATTACAAAAACTACACTAAAGACCAAAGCCAAGAGGACTCACTACATCTTATGAACCTCTCTATGAAGCAGGATAAGGATGATGACCATATTTTCTTTATTGATTCAGGGTGCTCAAATCATGCGTCAAGAAATGTAGAATTTCTCTTTGATTTAGAAGATCCCAAGAACAAACATGAAGTGCACAAAGGTGATGATACAAGACACTCAGTGGAGAAAATAGGTAATGTCAAAACATCAGATGGCAATATGAATCTTCTAAGCAATATGTTGTATGTACATACAATAACAAAAAACTTGATAAATGTTGGACAGATTGTGAAGAAAGGATTGCAAATTAGGTTTACAAGACATGGAGCATATGTGGAAGACCCTAAGCAATGATTTAGAAGGATTTCCAAAGGAGATAAGATAGGAAGACTCTTCACCTTTGAAGTGGAAGACACCAAGAACATAGCATTATTTAGCTATGGATCCCAAACACTCTCACAATTGGAGGTATGACATAAAAGGCTGGTTCATATTGGTGGGAGAACCCTCAAGCAATTTGCAGGGATCAAAGTGTGCTTGGATTACCCAACATCACAAAACAACACATGATATACAAATGTGGAGCTTGCCAATTTGGCAAGGCACATAGACAAACTTTCAACATGAAAGGCTATATCCATCAGGAGCTATTAGATCTTGTACACATAGATGTGTGGGGTCCAAGCAAAGAATCTTCTATTTCAGGTTCAAGATATTATGTATCTTTTATTGAGGATTGTAGTAGGTGAACAATTCTGTACTTTATGAAGCATAAGGATGAAGTCTTTGATTATTTCAAAAGATATCTTGCTCTTGTAGAGAACCAAACAGGAAGATGTTTCAAGCGACTTAGATCAGATGCTAGTGGAGAATACTTCTCAACTGAATTTTGATGCTTTCCTACAAGAAAGAGGCATAAAAAGAGAAGTAACAACTAGATACACACCTGAACTCAATGGAGTAGCTGAAAGAAGGAATAGGACTATAGTTGAAGCAACCAAATCTATGGTAAATGAAAAGGGTCTACCTAATTATCTTTGGGCAGAGGCTATAGCAACAACCACATACCTTATAAATAGACCTCCATCAAAGTCTTTAGATGGTATGACTCCTTATGAAGTGTGGAACGGAAGAAGACCAAGTCTAGAGCATTGCTTTCTATTCAAGATCATGGTATAAAGTGATCATCACGCATCACAATGCAACTATACAAAACGACCATAGTGTTTTCTACATATAGATTCAACAACATTATGGTATAATGATCATGATACGTTTTCATTTCATGAACAATAAGAAAAAGTAGTTTTTGTTCAAGATAATGTTGCTAAAAAAATTTGATATATCATGCAAGTGGGTCCAAGGAAGGAAAAAATATTTGAAGGTCATGATAAACCAAAAGCTATGCCTAGTTTAGATCTAATGCCTCCACCAAGAGCTATGCACCTTGATATGATAGAACTTGAACTTGAACATGCACATCATGATACTCAAGCATCTCTAGAAGAGGATACTAGAGCAGACAATGATACAGATTGGATACCTTTAGGCGAATGATAATAGCTTTTGGATATTGGAATTGTATCTAGATAAAGGAGTGGAGAGATATCTACATGTTGATCTATTTATGTGATGCAATATGTGAGTGCATGTTTCACATAGCATGGTCAATGACACACACATCCTACTCCAACACTTTCTCAGTATGTTTCACTTGCAAAGCAGACCACACCTGTTAGTATTGCATACCATTATATAATACTAATTTTTGGGTTAATGTAGGTTATGCATGTTCATCCTATATAGACTAGTGCGCATACACCTACATATGCTTAAGAGAAGTAGTTTTCTTTTTTTGTTTCTAGAATACTGATGGTTATTATAGTTTGTCATAGAAATTAGCACAATGAAACAAAATGTTTTGCTACTTTTCAATAAAAAAATGATTATTTTGTTGCATCAATATTGATACTTTCTTCTTATACATATGCAAGAATAGGATCCTCAATATCAACGATTGGGGATTCGTTTAAAAATTATGTAGAAATGTTAATCTCGATGACACCCACCCCCTCCAAACGTATTAAGTGAATTTCTTCTAAGGGAATCAAATAAATTTCAGTTGTTTCATTTAAGTTTTATGCAAGATTCAAATGATTTCTTTCATATCAAAATCTGGTTGATGAAAATATCAAATCTAAAGCTCTAGTAATAACCATTTTCGTCAACAGTACTTGAGCTTAGGTTCAAAAAAAAATCATAAATCTAGTGGAGATGGTCAAGAAACAAACTCCATCATCCATTGATTCAAAATAAGATTTCCTCTTATATAAATACTCACATATATACATTCATTCATATCAAAGAAATTCAACTAACTCTACTGATATAGACATCTACCTTGTTTGCCCAATTTTGATACTAGAAGTGTTTTCCACAACTAATCTTCATATTAGCTTCATAATTTTTTCCATCATTAACTTCATCAGCATCAACTTCATGAAGGTGTAATTCATAATTTACTTTTTTGGGGAGGAAGAATTATAAATTTCAGTTCCTAATATTTTTTAACATTCGCATCTTTTTTGTTTTAAGAGCAAAGGCTTAACCCCTTAATCCAAGCTAAGGATCTACATGCATGTAGAAGAAAGAATTGGGATTTCACATAGACATGAGTTATGCATCTATCTGCTCATATTTATATAGGTTTACTTTCCCCTTTTGAATTGAATTTCAAAATCCATTTGTTTAATTATATCACAACTAAATTTATAAAGTTTTGAAACACAAGATCAAATATTTTTTTTCCTACTTCGGCCAAATAGTTTTACTTCATAATTTGAAAGATCCATAATCCAGATTTTATAAATTTAGTAATTCATAAATGCAAATGATATGCATAATATAAAAGAAAATAGATATCATGGAAAAATACCACCTAAAAATTTAGCTTTAGTTTCAATCTTCAAACTCCAAATTCATCCTCAAATCATCAACAAATTCTTGCTAGAAGATCATCAAAATCTAGAAACTCAAATATAATTAGTGTTCTTCATCAAACATACACATTAACATTCACATGTGATATCATAAAATGAAAATATATCTCTTCTATGAAAAATTATCATCTTAATAGTCCATATGCATATTGAAAGGAATCAAGATGCTAAGATATAAGTCATTTCATGTGGTTCCACTGGTGGTAGTAAAAACTAAAAAATGAAGCTATCAAAAGTCTCCTCATCAAGTGCAATGTTAATACCTTGAGGGAACAACTACATTGAAAGGAAAATATAAATTGAAGATTGGTCGAATGGAATGTTCCTAGCTTTACTCAAAGCTTTTCTCCTAGATTCATATAAAATTCTTCTTGAAGGATTTCTTGAAGATTTTCTTGAAGATTGTTGAGCATCCGTGACTAGCAATTTCCTTTTTTGTTTATTTCTTGCAAAAGAAAATCAACATTAGAAGCAAAAATCATATATCCTTTTAAATAAAATTTTATTTTTCATAACTTTTTATTTTAGACAAGATAAACATAAATTTCTTTTTAATGAATCATCTTATTTCTTTTCCAAAATTTCATTCATCATCCTCATTATTTAATAATTCATAGTTTTCATCATCTCTTTGTTTAAATAATTCAATCCTTTTTCTTGCAATTAAAGTCTTAAGAGGTGTTCCATCGGATTCTCATAAAGAATAAGTTTCCATTTTGATTAACATTTAGCACCACATAACATCTAAACCAATACCATTTTAACTTCCTATCTGCATTGTATTGGGTATCAGATGTACTAGTGTAAATCAAAACCCAATCATCAATTTGAACTAGCTTTGGCCTTAACCTATGTGACATATCAAAGTACTTCATATTTTTAATTCTAGATTCCTTTAATTTCATAATATCTCCATCCAACCTTTCATTTCCTTGTTTAGGCTATTGAATTCGTAGAGCCAAGGGATCTTCTGTAGACATATTATAATGCCATGGAAGAGTAGAACATGTAAGTATTTGCATATCTAATGGAAAAATAGATTTCTCAGAGTACATTAAATCTATTGGCATATACCTTGTTGTTCTAGTGCAAGTCATTCTATCAGCCCATAATGCAAAAGGTAGAAATTTTTGCCAATTTTTAATATCACCATTATAGGCTTTAGAAATTGGTTTTACAATTTGAGAATGCTCTCTTTCTATTTTTCCATTAGCCTCGGGGTTATAAGCAATTGTACGAGCTAAATTAATTCCATGCCATGCAAAGAGGTCTCTAGCCTCTTGAGCATCTAACTCACCCCTATTAGCCACTACTTTCTCAACATATCCAAATCTTGATATTACATCTTCAAGTAAAAATTTATAAACATTGTATGTCGTTTTAGATCACATGGCTTGGTCTTCTACATGGTTTGTAAGATTTTATCTTGCAAGTAATATATACCGCATTTTATCTGTACCTTTGGGCATGGTCGTTAAGTCAACTACCCACTTATAGTGAATACAAGGTGGATAAGTTGGATGTAAAGGATCCCCATGCTTAATGGATGGATGCATTTGACATATAGCACAAGAGTCAACATAATCTCTTACATTGATATGGACTCGTGGCCACCAATAGCTTTCCCTAGTTTTTTCATATGTATCCATAAAACCCTTAATTTGAGCACATAAAGTATCATTCATATTTTTTTGCAACTAACGCTATTTAATTCCAAGTACTCTTTTTGGAAATTTAATATTTCCCCTTGCATGTCTCCAAATTAATCCAGCTTTAAAGAAATAATTAAAAGCTCGTTCTCTAATATCCTTGAACCTATTTGTAGACCATGGAGGTGTTTTAAACAAAGTACTAAAATATCTTCCAATGTCTTGCCACTCTCCTTCATATTCATTAATTTAAAATTGTTCATACGCATATGCTTGAGACTCATAATTAATTGCATTAATATCCAATTCTTCTACTTCATCTTCATCCTACCTAGCTCTAGAAAGCATATCAGCAATAGATTAGACTTTCTTGCAGTTTTTATTAACACATGGTTTATAAATTTAATGTATGAAATCCATGTTAGCAAAGTGACATCAGGTGATGAATAGTTTATTATCATTCCTATGAGTGGTAAGCAATCTGTCTCTACAATTACATTGGCTCTAATAAAATATTCTTTAGCATTTTTAATGTAGTGAATAAAGCCCAAGGTTCTCTTTTAATTTGCAGATAATTCCTTTGAGTTTCAGGTAATATTTTTGTTCCAAATCTAACTCAATATCTTTTCCCGTCTTCATCATCCTAACCAACAAGCCATCCTATGCCTATTGGACTCGTATTGACAATCAAGAAGTAGTTTCTATAATTTCCTCATACTCTTTGAATGCTCTTTCCTCCATAGAAACTTCTAATTCTTTCTTAGAATATCATAGAAAGAATTAGAAGTTGGCAACATGAGCATAGTGAGGAATCCAAATTGAATAAAATACACAAGCACCAAGGAATCTTCTCACTTTACTAATATTGCTACATGTCTCAAAAATCTTATTTATGGCATCAAGCTTAGGTGGATACAGTCTTCGACCATAATGTCCACATAAATGTCCAACTATTCGAACCTCATTAACACCAAAAATAGAATTCTCAATTGAAAATGTAAGACCAACCTCTTGAAATCTTTGAAAAATCCATTTGGAATCAGAGATATGATCCACAACAAATTTTCTATAACCAAACAAGTCTAGACTTTCATCTTTTATATTCTCTTCACATCCTTTAATAGGTATATCATCTATAAAAGGCATAACTACATTAGGAATGAAGTCATGTAGGACCATATATAGTTGTCTTGGGAGGTAGTTCCTTCATCCTTAATCTTCTTGCTTTTCCCTTTCTCTTTAGACTTATTTTTATCTGTGTGTCGGGCAGAAGAGCTATTACCTCTTAATGAATCTCCATTCTTGTTGAGCTTGGCTTGATGGGTAAAGAGTTGTCCCATGAGTGTGGTAAGATCTAGAATCTACATATCCATGTACAAGTCCATGGCAGTTGTGAAGCTCTCCCATTTGTCATCTGCTTTAATGCCATTGATCACTTGTCTCACAATTTTCTCCTCTTCAATTTCTTCTCCTATGCTTGCCAATTAGTCAACTACATCCTTGACTTTGGTCACATACTCTGAGATGCTTTGCTTGGGTTGATTTCTTTGCGTGGTAAATTCAATCCACAATTGCTTTTTCCTAGCCCTTGTGATGGATGAGAAATAGGAAGACAACGTTTCCCAAGTCTCTTGGGATGTATTACAGTTCCTAATGTGTGGAAGAAGAAAATTGGAGATTGAGTTAAGTAAGTATGACCTTGCCAATGCATCTTTTGCACACCATGAATTGATTCTTTCATGCTCCTCTCTTGTAGGTTGTCCTTTGCTTCTAAAAATGGGCATCTCCTCATCTCCTGAGAAGTATCCATAGAGATTAATTCCTTGCAAGCATGTCTTCGTCCTCAAGGACTATGCTTGATAGTTGTTCCTGTCCAATTTATCAATGACAGAAGGAAAACCATCTCCCATTTTACCTTAGCTTGGCTCTGATACCACTGTTGGGAAAGATGGATGGACACTCTAGATAATGAGTTGGTACTGCTATTCCCTGCTATGTACCAGCACTCTTTGGCTTCAAAGTTGAGTTGTAGGCCCTCTCAGCTTTCCAATAACACTAAACAAGTGCCTATGTACTTTGGAAATTATGTGAGTAATGTTTGATACAAAATAGACTACTCCCAAGTTCACAATCTAATGAAAATCTTCTATTTTGGTATAGACACCTGCTACTTGTTAAGCTCAGTGCTTCCAGTACAGTAGGAATTAGAAAACTTCCTTTTAGAGATATCAAATTAGCTTAATGGGCTGATGATTCCAAGTGGAATCACTTAAAATGATTGACTATACACAAAGCAATCAATTTAGCACGTATAGCATTACCCCCAACTTTTTAGGACCTCTACAGAGTTTGACCAATGATCAATTCGATGCGTTTTTCTCCCAATCCACTAAATGGAATGTCTTGCAAGTTTTTTAGCATGTAGAGGACTTAGAGCTAATTCCAACAAGGTATGGAACATTGAAAATGGTGGAGCATTCACTGAGATATGAGCAATACAAGGTGACTATTTTGAGTGGCAATAACAGAGAGATCAACAGATATAATGAATGATCTATTGTATTATGAAACAATGTTGTATGGAACATTGAAAATGGTGGAGCATTCACTGAGATATGAGCAATACAAGGTGACTATTCTGAGTGGCAATAACAAAGAGATCAATAGATATAATGAATGATCTATTGGATTATGAAAGAATATTGTACATGATCATTGGCATGAAAATCAATCCCCAATGATAGATAGAGGTGTGGGCTAGGACGTGAGCCTCACTCTTTTACAATATGATCAACTAATGCCTCGGAATTGAAGTGATCTAACCCGTGAGTTTTACATTCATATTTTATAGATGTTCCATTCAAATTTTGAATTTGAATTCAACTTTGGATCTCACCAAAAAGTGATCCACTAATCTAGGAGATATTCTATCTAAGAAAACTCTTAGCTTTTCAATCCATCTAACTCCATGAGATTTGTGGATTTACAAAGATTCCTTCAAGTCAAATTGACTTTTACAAATGGTAAAAGATAAAGAGTTCATAACAATGGTTTATATGGGACCAACCATTCCAAATAGGATCTTTTCATGTTTTTCCAAGTGTTTAGGCTTCGCACTTGCACCAACAAGAAAACATTGTTCCTCCTCGGCAAAAAAATTGCTAACAGTAAGAATCCCTCCCCCCTTCAAGCATCATCAAGTGCTCCTTTTCATCAACAACAAGCTTAAAACTAAGTGGGCCCACATGAGGGTGATGAGAGGGTGATCAACCTTCTTTGTAATGCCATCGAAACTTTGTAAAATCTACCCCTGCTCTGTGGGATTTGGGAGGTGCCGTGGGCACTAGTCCCCTTCACTTGCACTTTTCTTTTCCTTCATTTAATACAAGTCCGGGGGAGTAGGCTAAGGCCAAACTTCCTTTATTTAAAAAAAAAACCAATGCCCCCCTCTTGAGCATAAGCTTTTTCAACAAGCCTAGCCCTATACTTGTCAATTGTTTCATCCGGCTTACATAGTAGCTTGTATATCCATTTAGTGCCAATGGCCTTTTTGCTTGCAGGCATATCACACAATGAGTAGGTACCATCCTCATAATAGAATCATATTTGGATTGCATTGCAACCATCCAATTTTTTGAATTTTTTGTGTCATCAAAAGAATCAATCTCATTCTCATAAAAAAGGCTAGATATTCATTGCAAAGGAAGAACTATGAGAGCTTAAATGAGTAAGATATGATAGAGGTCCATCTAATTTGGTATCTCTCAAAGTCTGCACCAACATTTTTTTTACTACTTGTATACCAGCCCTCTCATCAACAAGTGCATCATGTAAATATGCATAAAAAAATGGAATGATCCTCATCATCATGTGTCATGTATAAAGGTTGTCAAATTATCTCATTCAAACTGGCACTTAACTATCCACCATAAGAAGAGAAAGGAATATCTCAAACACATTTCTAGTGCCAACTAAAGTCTCCTTGGTACATGAAAGTAATGGTTGAATTGCATCTTTCATATAAACAACATCACGGCTAACCAAAATGTGTTTAGTCTGTGGATGATACAAATAATAGCCTTTGCTTTTAGAAGTGTACTCAAGAAAAATACATCTCATTGCTTTATCATCCAATTTCCTATGTTGTTGTTTAGACACTAGTGCATATGCAAAAAACAAAAGACATGAAGATGATCAATAGATGGCTTGCAACCATGCCAAGCCTCATATGGAGTGATAGATTGTAGTGTTTTGGTGGGACTTTGTTAAGTACATATGCTCTACATGTAAAAGCCTTAACCTAGAATCTATGTGGTAAAGCTTCACTTTTGACCATACACTGATCCATCTCCATGAGAGAACTACTGTTTCTTTTAGCAAAACCATTTTCTAGATGTATATAGAACTATAGACTTATGTTCTATCCCACGATCAAACAAAAATCCATTACAATTGAAATACATATATTCCCCCCTCCGTCAAAATGCAAGGTGCCCAAATTACATGCTAATAGATTTTTAGCGCTAACCAAAAACTTTTTAAAGTACATAAAAACTTCATTGAGAATACATCAATAAAATTCATGAAGTAAAGGTAGTTCCCAAAAGAAGGTATATGTATAGGACCACATACATCACTATGAACAAATTGAGATTTAACTGTAGATAAAAATAAACCATCTTTTGGGGAAGATGATTGCTGCATTTTGCCCAAAATATATCCTTTATAGACATGTTTACAAGGTGCATCAAGCTTGTGGACATAGGAGGCCATTTGAGATTTCTATAGGCATAGCAAAGTAGAAAAAATATGATGAACAAAGTGTGCATGCCAATGCTTTGCATTTGAGATAGCCTAAGAATCTTGAATTGTACATGCTCAATCATTTATCGATTTTGCATAATCTAGAAGCTTTATACAATCCACTACATAAAAATTCAAGAAGAAATAATAACATCTCCCTTTGAGAGATCATGAACTGTACATCTGTCATCGAAAAATTTGACAGCCAAGCCAATATTGGCTAATGCTAAAGCTAACAACGAGTTTCTCTTAATCGGTGGTACATACAAAGAACCAAGCAATGTGAAAGAACTACCATCAATAGTAGTCAAAAGAACTTACCAACTCCCATTATGGGATAAAAGGAGTTGTTAGTGCATGTGAAAGTATTCCTTTTAGGGGAATGCTCAAGTGAACTGAAGAAACTATGCTACAAGGTAATATGTTTGGTTTCCCCACTATCAAAGTCCAACCACTTGATTCTACTATAGACATACACTACTCATGAGAACATCATTCATATCTACATATACTAGTAAATTCCCATTTTTCATTTTGAACATGATTTGTAGACTCTATTTTAGAGGTAAACATCTCTAGGATAACCATTCCAAACTCTTTCTTCTTTGCCTATGTTGTTGTCTTTTTTGGATAACTCTTTATGACATAAGCATTTCCCTTATATTATTTGAAAAAGTGTTTTTGATTTTCTATTTTCTTCTTGTCTTTGTCTTTCTTCTTTGATTGTGCAACATTAGCACATTTCTACTTACTAGTAGATGAGCTCCATTTACCTTTGCCCTTATAACTAGCTAGGAAAGCTTGATTTGCAATATGCATAATGGACTTGTTCTGTCTGGGCTAATCTTCTTGCAACAAAAAAACGAAATACTCCTCAAATGTTATTTCATTAGGATTTCCTTTCATTATTGTTGAAAGTTTTTCAAGCTCAAGAGTGTGGGAACATGCCCCAAATTGAATCTTCCACATCATCCACAATCAAAGGAGGCTGATTTCCACGAGTTTGAGGCATCCAATTATGCCCATAATGGAAAGAAGTTGATTAAAGAAGATTTAGCTCACCTCTTGATGTGATTGGACCTCACTTTTGACATGTATATGTTTTTGATTGGTTAAAGAGTAACGTGGTCTTTAAAACCTCTAATGAGTTGTATTATGACTTAGAGTCGTGGAAATATGTGCCCAAGCTGCCCCCTTGCTTAAGCACACCCCCTACTAGCTGTTCTCTGCATATTTTGCAGAAATTTCACTTTTACACACTCTATCTATCTAGATGTTTTCGGCAGACCCCCGGGTCTTGTAATTGTTGTTTCTCCTTCATCCGGAATCCATTTGCAATGATTTTTGTCTTGTTGGAAAGCTTATAAGTTCTACTTTGTTTGGTATAAGTCTCACATTCAGTGCCTGCACATGTGCAGAGAAATGTCCAGAACAGTGTCTGTCCAGTTAGCTTATACTCTGTGAAGAGATCAAGTTATCTGTTTTGTTGCAGCTGGTTGAGGCATCATCTAGTATTCAAATGGAGTGATTTTACTCTCATTTGAAAGCTCTTAAAGTCTAGTTTATGCCTGCAAAATTTCATTTTCAGTCTCTGCATATACTCAGAGAAACTCAGAAAATACAGAACCTATGTCTGAAAAATTTCAGGATCCTAGGAGGGTTCATTTGCTTTTGTTGTGCACATAGGAGTGTTTATCCTCCAACAGTGGTATCAGAGCTATAAGTGGAGTATCAAAGAGAGAAGAAGGAGCTACTGAAGTGAAGTGAAGACTTCATCAAATTTTGAAGGAAGGAAGCAAAGAATGGGCACGTCAACAACAAGGGGAAGCAAATACATCATCAAATCAAAGACGAAGCTTCATCAAGAGGAGTAGCTCTATTTTTTGAGGTAAAAGCCATCCTTTTAAACTTCATTGCATCAAGGGGGAGGTTCAAAAGAGTTAGGAGGCACCATGGCTGATCTCAATGCTCAGATTGAGAAGCTCGAAAAAGGAAACTACCAACCATGGCAATTTAGAATAAGCAATTTTTTGATGGGGAAAGGTTTGTGGGGACTTGTGAGTGGTGGAGAGCCAAAACCCTACATAGATGAGGTAAATCCAACCAATGACCAGAGAAGAGCAGTAAGAGAGTGGGATGAAAGGGACAAAAGGGTCATTTTCATTTTATCTCAGCATATTAGCAACTCTATGGTAGGGCATATTCAAGATTTGGATACATCGAAGAAGGTGTGGGAGTGCTTGGAGAGATTGTACTCAACCTCCACAAAAGCTAGAAAAATTCAGTTCAAGAATGAGCTAAAAAATCTTAGGAAAAGCCCCTCTCAAGGTGCTAATGATTACATATTAAAGGTTAAAGAGCTTGCAGATGCACTAGGGTCAATCGGTTGTGCCCTAGATGATGACGATCTTGTTGCTCACACCCTAAATGGACTTAGGGATGATGAAAAATGGAGGGCTTTCACAACTTCAGTGTATGTAAGGGACTCTCTTCCTGATTTTGATCAACTAATCACTCTCATGGTGACAGAGGAGATGAACCTTGGTGGTCATAATGCCAAGGATAGCCAAGGGCAATTGTTGTATGCAGGTAGAGGAAGAGGAAGACACAACAGAGGTGCTACAAGAGGAAGAGGAAGATATCAAAGCAACCAAGGAGGTCAAGGACAACAAGAAAATGCAGGTCAAAGAGGTGGAAGAGCCACAAATAGAGGAAGAGGTGCAAGATTTGGTGGAAGAGGACAAGCCACTTCAAATGGATGCTTTGTATGCGGTAAGCCCGGTCATTTTGCAAATGAATGCTATCATAGAGCTCAAAGACAAGGGAATCAAAGCAACAACAACAATTATAGAGGGCAAGGTAATTATGCAAACACATCATCCAGCCAAGGGAATGATTATTTACTTGCCATGAGGTATGGTGAAGATACAACTCAAGCTAGTGAAGATGTATGGTATGTAGACAGTGGATGTAGCAATCATATGTCATGTCAAAAGGATCTTTTTAGTAATTTGCAGGTCCCAAAGCATCAAGGGCATGTGGAAACAGGTGATAACTCAGAGCATACCATTCAACATGTGGGAGATATCAGTTTGGAAGGAAATCAAAGAGCAAAGTGCTTATCAGAGGTATTACATGTCCCTACTATTACAAAAAACTTGATTTCAGTAGGCCAAATGGTAGAAAAAGGCTATCAAGTTAGGTTCAATGAAAGAGGATGTTTGGTTGAGGATCCAAGGGCAGGTTTCAAGCTCATACAAAAAGAAAAAAAGCAAGGGAGAATGTTCACAATGGACATAAATCAGCCACACCATTCAATGTATGTCACATATGGAGACAAGAGGATAGCATATTTGGATCTATGGCATAAACGAATAGGTCACATCAACCTACAAAAGCTCAAGGACATGCAAAGGAGGATCTTGGTAAGAGGCCTACCAAATTTTACATCTAAAATGTTGCATGAAATTTGTGTAGCTTGCCAACAAGGAAAACAATCAAGGCTGCCCTTCAAGAAGAGTACCTATGTAAGTGCAAATGTTTTAGACCTCATTCACATGGATGTTTGGGGTCCAACAAGAGAAGCATCCCTTGCTGGAAATAGGTATTTCGTAACCTTCATTGATGACTTTTCAAGGAAAGTGTGGTTGTATTGCATTAGAAACAAATCAGATGTGTTCCACTACTTCAAGAAATTCAAAGCACAGGTGGAGAAGGAATCTGGCAAGTTTATCAAAACTTTGAGATCCGATGGAGGGGGAGAGTACTTCTCCCATGAATTTTTTGAATTTTTGCAGGTCAATGGCATCAAAAGACAATTTACATGTAGGTATACCCCTCAACAAAATGGGGTAGCAGAGAGAAAGAACAGACACATAGCAGAGGTAACAAGGTGTATGCTCAATGAAATGAATATGCCGCATTGTTATTGGGGAGAGGCTACATATACAGCCACATACATCATGAATAGATGTCCTACATCAGGTATACATCATCTAACCCCTGAGGAAGCATGGATTGGAAGAAAACCTTGCATTTCACATCTTAGAATCTTTGGTCGTATATGCTATGTACATGTACCTCAAGAGTTGAGGTCAAAGTTAGATGCCAAATCTGAAAGGTGTATTTTTTTGGGATATTCTATGGAACAAAAGGGGTATAAATGCTATAATCCCATCACCAAGGAGCTGAAGGTAAGTAGGGATGTTGTCTTTGATGAGTTGAAGCCTTGGTATGCATGCACAAGTCCATTGCAGGTTGAAGACATAGGTGAGACAGATTTGAAGAATGATGATAGAGTTCAAGAAAGCATGGATTTGAGTGGTCCAAGCAACTCATGCAACACAAGGACACCCTCACCATGGAGTGGAAGGCTTAGGGAAAGAGAGACCAGCTCTGAAGAAAGCAAAGTCAAAGGCAAAGAGAAGATTTCAGTTGAAGAAGGAAGCTATGTGGACGAGAGCATGTTGGAAGATGAAGAGATAGAAGAAGTTCAAACTCCAGGAGTGGCTAAACAAAGAAAGAAGATGGCAACCACACCAAAAGGAAGTGAAAGAAGGTCTTCAAGAGTAAGATATCTAGTACAAAGGTTAACATATGATAATTTCATTGCAAAGCATTATGCATACATGACTCAGGTAATCAGGGACAAAGAACCAACTAGTTATGAAGAAGCTAAGGATTGCAAGGAATGGCAAGAGGCAATGAAGGAAGAGCTCAAAGCACTTGATGAGAACCATACTTGGAGCTTGGTACCAGCTCAAGAAGGCATGAAGGTGATAGGTAATAAGTGGGTTTACAAAATTAAAAGAAATTTAGATGGTTCCATTGCTAGGTACAAAGCAAGGTTGGTGGCAAAAGGCTTCTCCCAAAGCTACGGGATAGATTATGATGAAACTTTCAGCCCCGTAGCCAAGATGCCAACAATTAGGACTTTGATTGCAGTGGCCACATCAAGGAAATGGAGCTTATATCAGTTGGATGTGAAGAATGCCTTCCTCAATGGAGAGCTTGAAGAAGTAGTCTACATGAGCCAACCTCAAGGATTTGCTAGTATGAGGTACCCAAATCATGTTTGCAAGCTAAGGAAAGCACTATATGGACTAAAGCAAGCCCCAAGGGCCTGGAATCAGAGGTTAGTGGATTATTTATCAAGTTGTGGATACAAAGAAAGTGTTGCAGATCCATCACTTTACATGAAGAAGCAAGGAGACAAGACGGTATATATATGCATCTATGTGGACAATTTGATCATCACAGGAAGTGATATTGCAGGTATTAAAGATATCAAATCAAAGCTAGGGAAGGAGTTCAAGATATCTGATCTTGGAACACTAAAGTACTTCTTGGGAATAGAGGTAATCTATGCACACAATGGCATCTTCTTGATTCAAAGAAAATACTTGTTGGATGTGCTATACAGGTTTGGTATGAGTGGTTGTAAGCCACTTTCTCAGCCCATGGAGCCCAATACAAAGTTGGTTGCAGGTCAAGGAGAGGCTATACAAGATATTACACTATATAGAAGCATAATTGGTTCATTAATTTATGCTACATTCACTAGACCTGATCTTGCATATGTAGTAGGTGTTCTCTCTCAATTTTTGCATGCACCTACTCATGATCATCTTATGGCGGCAAGAAAGGTGCTTCGTTACATCAAGCACACCATCAACCAAGGTCTATTTTACTCATATGATGCTGATTTAAGTGTCAAAGGATATAGTGATGCTGATTGGGCAGGTAGCAAGGATGATCGAAGGAGTACATCGGGTTATGTTTTCATGATAGGTACAAAAGTGATCTCTTGGAGCTCTAAGAAGCAACCCACTGTTGCTCTTTCATCCACAGAGGCTGAGTACAGAGGTTTAGCATTGGCTACATGTGAGCTATTATGGCTTAAGAAGCTACTTAAGGACTTGGAAGTGGAAGTGCAGGAGTTTCCTCTTTATGGAGACAACATTTCAAGCATCTATCTAGCTAACAATCCCATGTTTCATGCAAGGAGCAAGCACATAGAGTTTCATTACCACTTCGTTAGAGAAAAGGTGATGGCAAAAGAGCTAGATATAAGGTATGTGAACACTAAAATGCAGGTTGCAGACATGATGACAAAGTTTCTTGAAGGTACAAAGCTTGGAGGATTCAAGGAAGCTATCAACATAAGAGACATAGGCTGAAGCAACAAAGGAAAAGACTTGAGCTTGAGGGGGAGTGTTGAAAGTTTTTCAAGCTCAAGAGTGTGGGAACATGCCCCAAATTGAACCTTCCACATCATCCACAATCAAAGGAGGCTGATTTCCACGAGTTTGAGGCATTGAATTATGCCCATAATGGAAAGAAGTTGATTAGAGAAGATTTAGCTCACCTCTTGATGTGATTGGACCTCACTTTTGACATGTATATGTTTTTGATTGGTTAAAGAGTAACGTGGTCTTTAAAACCTCTAATGAGTTGTATTATGACTTAGAGTCATGGAAATACGTGCCCAAGCTGCCCCCTTGCTTAAGCACACCCCCTACTAGCTGTTCTCTGCATATTTTGCAGAAATTTCACTTTTACACACTCTATCTATCTAGATGTTTTTGGCAGACCCCCCGGTCTTGTAATTGTTGTTTCTCCTTCATCCGGAATCCATTTGCAATGATTTTTATCTTGTTGGAAAGCTTATAAGTTCTACTTTGTTTGGTATAAGTCTCAGGTTCAGTGCCTGCACATGTGCAGAGAAATGTCCAGAACAGTGTCTGTCCAGTTAGCTTATACTCTGTGAAGAGATCAAGTTATATGTTTTGTTGCAGCTGGTTGAGGCATCATCCAGTATCCAAATGGAGTGATTTTACTCTCATTTGAAAGCTCTTAAAGTCTAGTTTATGCCTGAAAAATTTCATTTTCAGTCTCTGCATATACTCAGAGAAACTCAAAAAATACAGAACCTATGTCTGAAAAATTTCAGGATCCTAGGAGGGTTCATTTGCTTTTGTTGTGCACATAGGAGTTTTTATCCTCCAACAATTATCAATCAAAGGGTAGAATCAAAACTCTAATAAGAATCTAGAAGACCATTAAGAATAGTCTACACAAGTGAACTATCTGGCAAGACTAATCAACACAAATCAAGTTCTCCATCAAATCTTTGATCTTTGTAAAAAATGTATCGATGGAATCTCCTTCATTCATATGGTCACTCTTGAAGTGTTTTCAAAGGTAAGCAATACGAGCCTCATTTCTTTCTTGATATAAAGTGTTTAGTGTATCTCAAGCATCCTTTTCTATTTTCTAGGAGTGAACGTGAGGGATAATCGCACATTTGATAGACAAGGCTATCAATGCATGTGCTTGAACATCTCTCCCATCCCAAAAAAGCTATTCTACAGTAGGTGGAGCAAGAACTACATCATGAATGGAAATTTGAAGATCATCATCTTCCATGCCATTTGCATCACCTTCAGTAATTGTATCTTCATATGTAGTAGGATATTTTTCAAGACCCTACACAATATTCCATGGTCCTTTTGTTAGCAATAAATGATGCATCATATATTGTCACAATGGGTAATTAGTACCATACAACCTATTCTCAACATCCAGCATACGAAATACACCATTGCTTTCAACCAAGGCCACTAACTAAATACCCTGATTAAAAAAATGATTGTATCTCGAAAAGTTGAGTACAATCACACTATTGAGCTTTTCTAGAATTCTAGCAAACTATGGGGCACTTGTAGCAAATCAAAACCTGTTTATATGTTTGGCACAAAAGGATGAAACTACCTACACATGCATTATGATAGTGTGTTTGGAGGCTGAAATGAGCTTATATGAAAACTTCACAAAGAGCTCCCAATATACTCACCAATTTTTGTACGAATCTTAGATTATGACTAGTGAGGTGTTGACAAGTCATAGATGAAGTTTGAATTGCTCGAAAACTAAGTGTTGGAGTTTGATGTCTAGGGGAGCACAAGAATAGCACAAGGAATAAGAAGAAGATTGGAGCACAACAGAACACTGAATAAATTACCAAGTAAATGTACATAGATAAGTAACCCATTAGGATTATAGGCATATATGCAAGCCGAGAGAGAAAAAACTCCTAAAGAGGGAAAGACGTGTACTGTTGGTCCTAAATGTGATCATACACATCATTACTAAAATATATCGATAGCTCTCAATGTCCCATACGAGTGAGTTTTTTCTCCAATGGGTAGAACTACATCCTTAATCTTTCCAGCTTCTTTGTCCTTCCAAGGCTCTCAGGTCACTTAGCATGGTCATAAACTCCTAGTTTGAATCTTTTCACACCTTGTAAATGAGAGCAAGTATTAAAATGTCTAATTCTCATGCCAATCAATCTTATAATTGAGAGATTTCTTTCTTCCACTATTAAACTTTCCTTAGCATGATCTATCAAACCATAAAATGTTTAATACCTTTTAGTAATTTACGTTAAGGATCTTTTACTCATATTTATGAGTTTTCATCCATCTTAGGTCTTTAGCATCTTGTTGATGTTCTTAAAACCTTTAACCATTCTTCTTCTAGGGAACAACTATCATATGTTATCCCTTTGACTCAAGCAAGTTTTCATGCTATCCTTTCCTAATCCATTATTCTCAAGTACCTTAGTATAGATATGCTTCAAGCATTAGACTAGCTTATACTTTGGTTAGTGCCAAATTTGAGTTGTTCTATAAATTCCATCCTTTGCAAATTTGGTGCTCATTTTGTTTGAATTTAAATCTTAGACATACTTAGGTACTTTGATATCAAATGTACTTAAATTTCACTACACAATTAAGAAATGCACCTCTTTGCTTCAAGGTATCATATTAATGACACCTTTCTTCCAGCTTTAAAGAGTTTTCATCCCCAAAAACTGTAAACTTTTGGGAAATCGATGCAACTGCAATTTCCCAATCCCAATCAGGGCTTTATTAATCCTTAGTTTTCTTTTTTTCCAAGGTGACTAAACAAAGTGTTGCATATCCTTGAGCTCAAGCTTCCATTATCCATAAATGTTGGCATCTCATATTAACAAATCTACTTAAGTGAGTGTGAACCTATATGTCCCATACCATCTAGATTACACTCTCACCTTTGTGCCAGACAACTTTGGCTTTTACTCAAGGATTATTCATCAATCTAGCTTTATTTGTCGTCTAATCAACTATAATCCAAATTCTTGTAGGTTATATCCTTAACAAGTATTGATTTATTCTTGAAAAGTTTTTGAATATTGAGTCTTCATTGAACGATTTCTTTGATAAAATGCAATAAGAAATTATCTTTGTCTATGTAATTTGATAATAGAGATATTATCTTCACATAGAGATATTATCTTCACACTAGATATTATTGTTTGACATAGTTGTGCATCTATCTTAAAGGAAATCATCATGAGCTCATCAATGGCCTAGCCACAAGTTTATATTCATAACCATATTGGAAAGTTGTTGCTTCATCATAGAATATTTTAGGAGTAGTGGTTTTTAGGGTATCTTACAACACTTTATTTTTCCTTTTCTCCAAATGTGTACTCTTGAAGTGACTCTTTTTTTTAAAGCTCCAAGTGGACATATCTCTTTTGACTAAAGGGAGAACATTATTGGGAAAGAATGACCACTTCAAAAGGTGAAATGATTTATCCATTTTTTCCCTAACTTATCACTCCATGTTATTCTCTTGCCCTTTTCTGTGGTCATTCTCCTCAATGACAAGATGTTGAAGTTCTTAAGGTTTTTGATATTCTTAACATCTTTCATGATCATGAAATAATAACCCATGAATGTGTAGGGTCTCATATAGGTATCCAACTTTTCTTTTGGATATATTTCAATGCAAATTTGTATTGACACTAACTTATTGTTAATAAGAAGAGAAACATTTCTTGACTAACTTGTAGCCTATGTCCTTGGCCACACGCTGATCATGTATGACATGCGTATTATGGAGCTTGAGGGTCCATAAGTAGTACTCCAAGCTTAAGGTTTTTTTATATGTGTTTAAATTCTTTTGGCGTTTGAATTAAGCCAACATATACAAAGTTTAAAAGGATAATGGTCATTAAGCCTCATAGCATTACTTTTTATGCTTTTGAATCCATATGAAGAAGCCATTTCCTATCTTAACCTTAACCTTATTAAGCCTAATTTCTCTCTCATCTCCCATCAAGCGATACATATAGGATTTAATTCCTTGATATGCATACTTGATGTATGTCAAGGACTTGTACATCTTTACTTAAAGATGCTTATCATGCATAAGGTTCAAATATTGAACCCCTCTTTAAAGCATGCATGGAATTCTTATCTTAAAATTGCATTTTATACATGAATATACATTCAACATATGCTCCAAATGTCTATTCATGACATGCTATGATGGAAATTATATGTCCATTCTTCTATCAAAGTTCATGTGATGATTCCATTTCATGGTAATAAATAGTTTTTATTCTATTGGTGTATGCCTTAAGGGCATAAATTCATGCACCTTTCAATGTGCAAATGGACTACCCATTTATGCATCGAAAACTAAATGAAATGTGAACTCACCTCTATCGTAGCTATGTCCATCCTTTATCCTTTGGCATACAGAGGCTTATCCATTGGGATATTGAGGTTACGAAATTGGGATCATCTTGCTTGATTTATCTCCATTGTTCCCCCTTTAGGCATTAATACACTTAATTGTATGCCCGATTAAGCCTTTTAATCTTACAAAAACTATAAGGATGCATGAATGAATGCTTACACTTCCTATCGTTAGCATGATCCATGCTTTTGGTTCCGCAATGAACGAATCGACTCGTCATGAGATATGCTCCAAAGTGAGAGGAAATCATGGTCCAATCCAACCAAGAAGCTCAGGCATGAGAAATCTACTCATTGTAAATCATCTGACCTAGGATGTGGGGACCAACGTCAAATAATGAACATAACCTATACGATCTAATCTAACTAGCCTAGAACACTTGAAGTTTGAGATAGCACATATCCACCCAACCAAATGCACCATATATATATATATATATATATATATATATATATATATATATATATATATATATATATATATATATATATATATATATATATATATATATATATATATATATATAAGCCAATGGAAAAATGTGAGGAGGGCTTGCTAGGAGTCCCCTCAACATGGATACTAATCTAAGGCCTTCTAACCTTGCAAGAAACATAAATTCACATGGTCCACACATGGATCTCACATGAATTCTTATAGGATTTCTCTAAAGCTTCTACCTACAAGTTGAAAGGCTTGAGAGGCCCCCCTAAGGTTTAAATACCATGCATGTAGGAAATATCAATCCTAAGGGTCAAAACCCTTAAAATAGGAGTAAACAAATTTAAACAGCTAAAGAGCTCAAACCATAGTCTTGGAGAAACTTTCCCAAGAGTTTCTTTGTAAACTCCAAGGGTTCTCCAAATGAATTTGGACCCTCAAAACCCTGAAGTATTGAATAGCATTCAAAGGCATAACAAATCCATATCTTAACACGTAGGGATTTAACCATGGAAATTTTCCTATGACATATCATCTTAGAGAAGCCACGAAGCTCAAAACGATCATTGTGCTTTAGGATAGGTTAATAGTTCTTCCAATCCATTTTATGAAAACCTTTGGAAGGCCTTTCAAACAACGTTCTTTGAATGACATTAAGAAATGTTTTACAAAATCAATGCAAGATTCGGAAGGAGGTTCTTAGGATCAAAGGCCATGAAAATGAAGTTATCAAGGTTACGAGATCCAAAGATACCACCTCACGTTAGATGGAACTCAACACTCTCAAGGCTCACCATGAAGTTTAGACAAAACGATCATGAGAAGTACCTCAATATCATGGAGGAATATGACTTTAAAAATATCTAGACGCATTATGAGAGGTGACAACATCTAGGAAGGGAGAATTGTTGTGCACAGAGGATCAAGTCGAAGACTAAAGCAGATTGAAGGAAGATGAAGAAGATAAAGACATACCAAAGAATCACAAATGTAAGTAAGCTACCTCTACTACAGGCTGGATCATTAGCTCACTTACATTTTTAGAAGATGTATCAATTTTGTAATTCTAGATAGCATGGGAAAGATTGCACATGTATCCGCAGCAATCATTATATTAAAGTAGCATAGTAAGAAGGGAAGACTAGCTCTATAGTAACTTTAGGAGAATTTTGAACTAGGCTAGCGATTTTGGTGTGGATAGCGCGCGTACAAAGTTCAATGAGACCTTATTTTTGTAGACTTTGTGCCATTTTCAAAAGGGATTTCTTGAATAAATCTCGTATTTCCCTCTTCTCCTCCATTTTTCTCTTCTCTTCTTGCTCAATCAGAGTGGAAATTCTGTTTGAAAGTTTTTAGACTTGTAAATTTAAAATTTTACTCTTTCTTCTTTGTTACTTATCTAATTTCACTCTTTCTTCTTTGTTACTTCTCTACACTTATGATCTGCATGCCCTGATGGAGTAGGTGTTCAGATGGATAATTTTTTGTTGTCAAACAACCACTTTGATGCTAGTAAGTGACTCCTTTGAGCCCTATGGGTCTATGGCAAAAATGAGGCTAAGGTAGAAGAGGGCTTGGAATTGAGTAGATCAAGCAACAGAAGAAGATAAAGTTCGTATTCCAGTGGAGCGGGACTACTTAAACACATGAACTAGTTAATTAAACGAATGCAAGGAAAAGCGTGTAGAGGTGGATGTTGATGAAGTTGAAAAAAAGATGAGGATCAGATATTCGAGAAAGGCAAAGGAGGTTCATTTCAGCCAACGATTAAGAGAGGAGATCAAGAAGAAAAAGCATCCAACTTCAAGATTAATTAATTTCGTTGCTATGAATTATGCATGGATATTTGAGATTATCAAGGATCAAGAGCCCTCTATTTTTGAAGAGGCAAAGGATACAAAGTAGTGGCAAGAAGCTATAAAAAAATTACAAAGAATTATGGAAAAAAAAAAACGTGGATTCTCGTGGCTAAAAAAGAAGGAATGAAAGTAATGGGTAATAAGTGAGTGTATAAAGTTAAGAGAAACGTCGATAATTCGATTTCTAGGTTCAAGGCAAGACTAGTGGAACAAGGGTTTTCCCAATCATATGGCATACAATTTGAAGAACCATTTAGCCCTATAGCCAAAATGATTATAGTGAGAGAAATCATTAGAGTAGTGACATAAATGAAATGGTGTATCTATCACGTGGATGTAAAATATCCTTTTTTGAATGGATTTGCAGGAAATTATTTAGATGACACAAAATATAGGGTTTCAAGACTTTGAGTATCCGAATTATGTGTATAAGCTAAGGAAAGCTTTATATGGTGTCAAGCAAGCCCATAGAGCTTTGGAGTACCTTTGGAGTTGTTCATATCACCTAAATGATGCAGACCCTTCGATGCAGTTAATCATGAGGGTTAGACATTGGTCATATACTGATACCCCCCTCGATGTTTATCGGATGGTAAACCAAGTAGCTCCTTGTCATATGCCCATCTGTTGAAGGTGTCTGTTGAGTTGTTGTTTTCCAAGTGCTTTACTGAATATGTCAGCACAATTTGCTTCTATGGGGAAATATTCTAGCTCCACAATTTCATCTTTAGTTAGCTAACAAAAATAATGGTATTGTACTACTATATGCTTTGTGCGAGCATGAAATAATGTATTATTTGCAATGGCCATACAACTTTGATTATCACATTTAAGTATAGTCCATATTGTTTATGGAAATCCTAGATTAACAAGATCTTTCTTTAACCAGACTACCTCACAAGAGGCAAAGAAAGTTGTTTTGTATTGTAGTTCAATAGAGGAGAGTAGGAGACATATTCTTTCCTACTTATCCAAGAAAATATTCTTGAACCAAGTGAGAAATAATATCTGAAAACTGATTTTTGAGAGTCACAATCTTCAACCCAATCCGGCCACAATATCCTTGAAGTATATCAACTTTGGTATAAAGTATACCAAAATCTAAGGTTCCTTCAATGTAACTTAGAATTGACATTCAACCATTCCAATGAATCTCCTTAATTTTGTTGGAAAGATTGCTTAACACTCCAATAGCATAGTAGATGTCTCGTCTACTATTGCGCAACAACATAAGAATTCCAATGAGCTTCCTATACTACTTAACATCTACATCCGACATGTTAACATCCATACATAGCTTATGATTTACCTCCATATGTGTGCCAATTGGTTTGCAATCCATCATTCCAAATGCAATAAAAACTATTTTGGCACACTACTATTGCGAGATGAAAATTCCAACCTTTCTTACTCATACTTCAATTCCCAAACAAAAATGGAGTAGACCTAAGTCTATCATTTCAAGTTCAATTCCCAAGCGGATCCAAGTTTGATTGACGAGTTCTTCATGATCTTGTTTAATGATGTGATCATGTACATATACAATTGTTGGTGCAACTAAACCCAAGCCCACATACTTGGTTAATTAGCTTATGCTTGATTTATTGGCATAACTTATGCAAGGCTTCATATGATGAGTCTCTTGTAGAAATTCTTCACATTTATCCTTGTAAAAGTGGATTACACCCATGTGGAGTTAGGAGGCTCTAAAATCACGAATCAATTAGTAGTCATGTGATGAGGAAATCTATTCTACACTTTATGATTCACCTTTTATGTAGAAGTTTAAATTTGAATTCAAACTTTCGCTCCAAACATAACTATAAGAAGAGGATCAAAAAGACCTGCGTGTATCTTGATCTTGGGAGATCATTTTGAAGGAGATTCATTGTGAAGTGAGAGCTCATCTCATAGCTCTTTCACTTTTCAAACATTGAGCAATTTATGATTTCCAATGAAATTTTATTTTTACATGTTTTAATACATATATGATCATTACATTCTCATTTCACTTCTCTGTTATAACTCCATCAGAATAATGATCTTCTCAGAGCTTGTTCTCAGTGTGTAGTTGATCATTCTCCATGATTTAAAGCATGTTCGATTCATCATACTATTTATTATAAAGCTACAAAGTTTCATTAGCATTGCTTCTCGAGATTGTGAGATATTAATATATCATTGCTTACTGCTCTGATGACTGTTGCAGCCCATGAATGTCGAGATGGAGCTATGATTTGCTAAGCATCTTTCTGTGCATGTAGTCCATAATTTTTTATGCCATCGCTCATGATTGATAGCTTACTATGGAAAGTTTTTTATTCTTCGATTAACTCCAACATATCTGTTTTGATCCATCAATTAGTGTATCATCTTCCAAGCAGCATATATGAGTATTTGTGTTCATTATAAAGCTAAAGAGGTCCACTACACTCTCCAACCATCATTCTTAGCAAGTGTGAAGCTCGATCTAGCAGCACCACTTCATCTCTTGTGACTATCCACCATCTCCTTCAACACTGGTATAAGAACAACAACAATCAAGATGGGAGATCGATTTCCATCCTTCATTGATAGACAGGATAGGAACAACTACTTAGCATAGTCACTTAGGATGCAATCCTACCTTCAAGGGAAAAGTCTATATGGATATATCTCAGGGGATGAAGAGATGCCAATCTTCAGAAGCAAGAAGCAACGAACAAGGGAAGAGCAAGAAAGGAATTTCTCATCATATTTCACATCAAATACGAGAGCTAGGAAGTATCAGTTATGGATGTAATTTACAAGTCTAAAGAAACAACCAAAGCAAGAAGTGGCTGATTATTTAACCAAAATGAAAGATGTGGCTGACCAGCTTGCAAGCATTGGGATATAAAAGAAGAACACATAGTGAGGCAGATCATTAATGGAATCAAGGTTGATGACAAGTGGGAATCCTTCACCACAACAATGGACCTCTACATGGATATGAAAGTTCCCGACCTCAACACCTTGATGGGGCAACGTTTCACTTATGAGACAAAGCTCAACAAGAATGGTGACAACTCTAGAGGTAACCAATCTTCTGCCCTTTATAGAGATAAGAATAAAGCTAAGGATAAAGGTAAAATCATGAAGCATGAAGAGGAGGCTAGTACCTCTCAAGCTAATTATACATGAAGAGGAAGAGGTGCTAGAGGAAGGGGCAGAGGAGGAAAGCAAGGTCGGGGAAGAGGCTTTGATAGAGGTAGCTATGGGCAATCAAAAGGTAGATACAACAATGGTGGAGGCAACTACAACCAAACTACAATCAAGCCTACAACAAGACCAATTATCAAGGAGTCCTTAAAGGAATAAGGGACTACAAAAACTATACTGAAGACCAAGAAGACTCATTACACATCATGAACATGACATCCAAGCAAGGTAAAGATGATGAGCATCTTTTCTACATTGAATTAGGTTGTTCGAATCATGTGGCTGGAAATGTAGCTATATTATCTAATCTTCAAGAACCCAAAGGGAAGCATGAAGTAAAAACATGTGATGATACTAAAAACTCAGTTAAGCAAATTAGGAATGGCAAAACATCTGATGGTAGTATGAACATTTTGAGCACACTTTTGTATGCACAAACTATAACAAAAAACCTAACCAGTGTTGGGCAGATTGTTGAGAAAGGTTTACAGGTCAAATTCACTAAGCATGGAGCATATGTGGAAGACCCCAACAAGGCTTCAAGAGGATTTCTAAAGGTGAGAAGTCTAGTAGATTATTCACATTTGATATTGAAGACACAAGGAATATAGCACTATTCAATTATAGAGATGAAATCTTATCCAAGTTAAAAATATGGATTAAAAGCCTAGGACACATAGGAGAAAGAACTTTGAAGCAAATATGCACGGATCAAAGTATGCTTGGCATTCCCAATGTGACCAAGCAACATATGCTATACAAATGTGGGGCATGCCAATTTGAGAAAGCTCAGAGGCAACCAATCAATAGGAGAGGATACATTCATGAAGACTATTTGGAGGTTGTACACACTGATGTGTGGGATCCTAGCAAAGATCCATGAATCTCATGTTCAAGGTACTGTCTCATTTATTGATGATTACAGTAGATGAACAATCCTTTATTTCATGAAGCATAAGGATGAGGTATTTACATGTTTCAAGAAGTACTTGGCACTAGTTGAAAACCAAACAGGAAGGAGCTTGAAGAGGATCAGATCTGATGGAGGTGGTGAGTACTTTTCACATGAATTTGATTCATTCCTATAGGACATAGGCATAAAGAGGAAAGTAACAACAAGATACAGTCCTGAATTGAATGGAGTGGTAGAGAGAAGGAACAAGTTAATTGTTGAAGTTGCTAGGTCTACATTAAATGAGAAAAAGTTAACTAATTACCTATAGGCAAAGGTTTTTTCCATAGCCACCTACTTGGTCAATATGCTTCCATCCAAATCATTGGATGGTATGACACCCTATGAAGCATGGAATGGCAGGATACCCTCATTGGACCATTGCAAAATATTTGGATGCATTTCTTATGCACACATCCCCTCACAAATCAAAGGAAAGCTTGACCCTACAGTTGAGAAATGCATATTTATTGGGTATGGTCAGAAACAAAAGGCTATAGGCTGTACAATCCCACAAAGCATTTATAGCTAGTAGGGATGTAGTGTTTGATGAAAATAATTCATGGTTTGAAGATGATTTCAGGAAAGTCAAGTAATCATATGATTTGGAAAATGATTTTCCAACCCTCACTCAAGAAGATCGACACTTAGCTAAAGATATCAACTCAGAGGATGAAGAAGAGATTGACTTCAAGGCTTGGAAGTCAAGAGACAAGATTAAAATCAAGCACTTAGAAGACATACCAGAGTCTTCAAATCAAGCACTAAGGGGATCACAAAGAGAAAGCAAGAAGTCCATAAGGTATGGATATGATACATCTTTAGTCACCAAGCACTCTATGTATATCACTAAAGACTCTATGATAGAAGAGCCTTCTTCATTTGAAGAGGCTAGGAAGAAGAAAGAATGGAGAGAAGCTATGCAGAAAGAAGTGGAAGCAGTACAAGAAAATCACACTTGGGTTCTATTCCCCAAGAAGCGAGTCACGAAGGTAATTGGATCTAGCTGGATATACAAAATGAAAAATAACTCAGATGGTTTATAAACATGTACAAGGCATGGTTACTGGCAAAAGGATTTGCCCAAAATCATCAAGTGGACTATGAAGAACATTTTCACCTATGGCAAAGATGCCAACAATCAGGGTTTTGCTAAGTGTTGTTGCCTCTAAAAAATGTAATCTATATCAATTAGATGTCAAGAATGCATTCTTAAATGGATGGATATCAGAAGAAGTATATATGGCATTACTACCAGGTTTTGAAGATGAAGATAAAACAGATTATGTATGCAAGCTTAGGAAGGCACTCCATGGTCTCGAGAAAGCTCCTAGAGCTTCGAACCATATACTTGTTACTTATCTGCAGGACCAAGGCTTTGTGGCAAGCAAGGCAGATTCTTCTTTATTTGTTAAGAAGAACCAATCAAAAGTTATCTACTTATCTATCTTTGTAGACGTCATCATTATTATAGGGAATGATGCTAATAGCATCGTGGCTCAATTAATGAAGGAATTTAAAATCATTGATCTTGGTTTATTAACCTAATTTCTTGGCTTAGAGCTTGTGTATATAGATTTTGGTATATTTATCACTCAAAGGAAGTACATACATGATATGTTGGTAAAGTTAAAGATGGAGAACACTAAAATTGCAGGTACTCCTGTGGAAATCAACCATAAATTGAGTTCTCATGAAGGTGAACTACTTGATGATGTTACACGTTATCAACAACTTGCACGAAGTCTCAATTATGCTACTCTAAAAAGAGTAGACATTGCCTATGGAGTGAGTACATTAAGTGAGTTTCTACATGCACCGAGGAAGCATCATATGGAAGCTGCAAAGAGGGTGCTTAAGTATCTAAAGGGTACAATGAATGAAGGGTTTTTCTATCCCTTCACCTCTGACAAAGGTATAAAGATGTATTCTGATGCAGATTGGGCTGGCCCCAAGGATGATAGGAGGAGCACTTCAAGTTAACTATCTTTTGGTGGTTCAAAGATTATATTTTGGTCATCTAAGAAGCAACCAGCTATGGTCTAATTTTCCACAGAAGCAGAATATAGAGGTTTGGCAAATGCAACTCAAGAAGCTATGTGGTTTAAGCAACTATATACAAATTTGGAGATACATTCCTACACTCCAATAATCTTTGGAGATAACACTAGCACACTTCATTTGGCTCCTCTATATCATGCAAGGACTAAGCACATTGAAGTGCACTATCATTATGTAAGGGAGAAATTTCTTAGCAAGGATATTCGACTATCTTATGTATCAACTCATTTACAATGTGCACATATACTCACAAAGCCATAGGATGGGACAAAGATGAACAGAATCAAATTGATGATTGGTTTGCACGAAATCAAGGAGCAATGAAGATCAAGCATGTTAGGCTTGAGGGGGAGCTGTTAGTGCAATTAAACCCAAGCCCACATACTTGGTTAATTAGCTTATGCTTGATTTATTGGCATAACTTATGCAAGGCTTCATATGATCAACCTCTTGTAAAAAGTCTTCACATTTATCATTGTAAAAGTGGATTACACCCACATGGAGTTAGGAAGCTCTAAAAACAGGAATCAATTAGTAGTTTTGCGATGAGGAAATCTATCCTACACTTTAGGATTCACCTTTTAGGTAGAAGTTTGAATTGGAATTCGAGCTTTGCCTCCAAACATAACTATAAGAAGAGGATAAAAAAGACCCACGTCTATCTCGAGATTGAGAGAAAATTTTGAAGGACATTCATTGTGAAGTGAGAGCTCATCTCATAGCTCTTTCACCTCTCACATATTAACCAATGTATGATTGCAAATGGAATTGTATTTGTACATGTTTTAGTACATATATGATCATTAATTCTCATTTCACTTCTATGTTATAATGCCATCAGAACAATGATCTTCTTAGAACTTGTTCTGAGTGTGTATTTGATCATTTGCCATGATTTAAAGCATGTTAGATTCAGCATACTGTTTATTATACACATACAAAGTTTTATTAGCATTTCTTCTCGAGATCGTGAAATATTAATATATCATTGCTAACTGTTTTGATGACTATTGTAGCCCATGAATGTTGGGATGGAGCTATGATTTGCTAAAAATCTTTGTCTGCATGTACTCCATCATTTTTTATGAAATCACTTAAGAACAAAAATAGCAAGTTTTTTGTTCTTGGATTAACTCCAACATATCTGTTTTGATCCATCAATTAGTGGATCATCTTCCAAGCAGAAAATTTGAGTATTTGTGTTCATTAGCAAGCTAAAGAGGCCCACTACACTCTCCAGCCATCATTCTTAGCAGGTGTGGAGCAGGATCTAGCAACACCACTTCATCTCTTGTGACTATCCACCATCTCGTCCAACAAAAATAACAACAACTAGCTTGCTATCCTTTTTCATTAGAAGTACTTCTTTCAAAACCCAGTTTTTGAAAAAAATATCTATCCATTGATACCAATCCAATGGTGCTTGGTTAAGGCCATACAAAGCTTTCTTCTACTTGAAAACTTTATTTCATGGATTGGGAAACTCTAACCCTAGTGATTGAGATACATATACCTCATCCTCGAGGTGACCGTTCAAAAATGTAGATTTGACATCCATCTAAAAAACAGGCCAACCCTTTTGTGCAGCTATTGCAAATACCATCCGAAGATTTTTCATGTGTGCTCTTGGCGTGAAGCTTTTTTGAACATCAAATCCTTCATTTTTTGAAAAACCCTTTGCAATTAATCTTGTGTTATACTTTTCTAATGTGCAATATACCTTATAATCAACTTTCCAAATTCATTTAGTATCTATTACCTTATTCTTTGGTGGCAAGTTAACTAGCTCCAATGTATCATTTTTTAGTGTACTATCATACTTAGATTTAATTGTTGGTTTGCAACTTGAATCATCACGGGCTTCTTGAATGGTGGTAGTTTACCTTACCAAGCCCATGATATCTACCATTAGAGCCATGCTAACAATGTGTTCTGAGGCTCTTCTTTGCTCATCTATTCTCTTTGATCTGTAAAATCCATCTAAGGATGATCCTCGTACATCTAAGTGTGGATTTTGATCATCAAAGAGATTTTGCACCCACTTTGGTAGTGGCTTATGCTATGTAGCTCCAATTGGTTGGATTTTTATTGGGGAAGTTTCACTATCAGATGTTTCCTCCTCCTTTACTTTAACTTGTCTTTTGATAGCCACAAGATGTGATATTTCTTCAGTTCATGAGATAGTAGATTTACCTTTATTTTTTAGTAAGTTTGGTCCTTAATCAAACACCACATTTTATATGAAAAGAATCTTCTTTACCTCAAGATTCCACAACCTATATGGTTAAGACTCTTCACTATATCCTAGGAGCATACACTTTTTTCTTTTTGAATCCAACTTTGATCTTGCTGAATCATGAATATGTGCATGACAAAAGCAACTAAAATCTTGAACTAAAAAACAGATGGCTTGTCACCATAATATGCTTCTTGATGATTCATGATCTTCAGTGCTTTCATGTAGCTTTGATTGAGTACCTAGAGTGTTGTAGTGATTGCTTCTATCCATAATGAATCAAGATTCTCTTGAGCCTTTAACATATACTGAGTCATTTCTACTGTTGTCATGTTTCTTTCCTCAACAATGCAATTTTGGTTGTAGAAGATCTAGATTTGTGAGAATCATCACCCTTGAAATTTTTGGATCCTCAATCGGTATAGACTCTGGATCCAATCTCATTTGTCCCATGTCAAGTAATTTGTAGGAGTCCAATGTCGTAGAAATGTTGAGCTTTGAGAGCATATATTTGATTCCATCTAGCCTCCCTTTAGTGAATGTAGGAAAACAAATTCCAATAGGTTCAACATTAACATTGAGTAGAGCACCAAGACCATAGTTTGATGATAAATTCATCACACAATGAATTAGATAACCTAGTTATATTCTAGTCTACTAGCAGGATAAAAGACTGATACTTCTCAAGCTCATTGAACCTTACTGCTCTGATACCATGTAAGAAATTATTTTTGCAAGAAAACATATGAGCACTAGAAGAGAAGATAAAAAATATAGTAGAATCTCAAAAAAATTCTACTAACAATAAGTACAAAGGTGATGGCATTATCCACCAATGCACTCTCAAGGTAGAGCTTAAATGCTGATCCAAAAAACTCTAGATAGAGAGTTACAAGGGAGAGGTATGCTGGCTAGATTTGATATCTAGGGTAGTGTATTGATAATGTATATAAATTCTAATGGAGAGATGTGGTTTTCTACGGATGGCTATACATGGGTGGTAGAATGTGGGCAACCAACACTTGCATAATTCCCATATGGAGCTTGGTCGACTTAACTAACCTAAGAGACATGAATTATTTTTGACTTTGATAGGGATTATTCCATGGAATATTCTAATTACGATCATGATAGAGGACAAGGGGGATTGCTCGCCCCCAAGGACCCCGAGCCAGGGGCCCATTGGCCCCCTTGGACCCCTAGCTAAGTTTGCTCACTGCCACCCCAAACCCCACAATTTGGGACCTTGGTAAATTCCTTTCCTTACAATACTTTACATGGTCGAGTTTCACCTTCATCCAACATGCAAGTTGGGATTAACATGAATAAGGTAATGTGGTCTTGGCTTCTCCTCTTAATGGGGCCCCTTACAAAATGTGCATAAGTACATAATCTTGAGGGGTAGACTTTGGTCATGTACTAACACTTTTATCTTGGAATTCTTAAATAATTTCATAGTATTGATGTACTCTGAGAAAAGGAATTTGTACAATTAGCACATATGGAATATATAGTAGATGCCCTTTATAAGTATGGGATGAGTGGAGTTAAGCCACTCACACAACCAATAGACTTAATTACAAAATGTGTGTAGGTGAAGGACAACCACATGATATTAGTACAATGTGTAGGAGAATTCTTGGTAGCCTAAATTATATTAATATCATAGGATCATACCTACCATATATTCTAGGTGTGTTATCTCAATTTATAAATGCACTTATTGATGTTCATTTGAATGCAGCTAGGGGGCTGCTCACCTATATCAAAGATACATCCAACAAAAGGTTATTCTACTCTTATGGGGATGGATTAAAACCTAAATACGTCAAGGATGTTGAGTTAGATGCTTCAAAGGAGGCCATGTGCAACAATATATATATATATATATATATATACATACACGTACATAAATACAAAATATACATCCATGCACACATAGATCCATATGTACACATGTTTTACATACATACTTATACCTTGATACAAAAAAGGAAATATCCATACACATGCACATATACATAATATATACACAAATTTACATAGTGAAAAATTTTTCTATCTATGGACATAGATGCATACATACATATATACATATGTCTATACATACAAACATGCATACAGACATACAGGCGTACACAAACTTGCATGAATACATAGATGCGTACATACATCCACTTTGGATTCGACTTTTGAAACTTCCTTTTTATGCATAGAAGTTTATCAATGAAATCTTGTTGAATAGTGATGAAAGATGATGTGAGGGATAGATATGAGAAAGCTTCCCGTTTCTTCAATAGTCGATGGCACCTACAAATATGTCTTGAAGAACACTTAAGGAAAGAACTATAGAAGATTCAAAAGCAGATAGCCACTTGGGACTTCTATGTTGATATATTTCAGTAGTGATGTGTGTGAACACACTATGAACAGTGGGGTATTTTTTTCCCTCACACTTTTGAGAGAAACTATACCTTTGATTTTATTATTCTGATTTGATTTCAGTTTCAATTTTTCTTTCTTTTAATTTATTTCTTTTTAGATTTGTCTATATTCCTTTTTTCTTTTCATTTATTCACATAGTTCAATTTTTTATTGATTTCACTTAAGTTCCTTTTAATTTTAACTTATATTTAAGTTTTTTATTTAATTTAATTACATATTTTCTTTTCAATTACCGTATTAAATTTTATTTATTTATTCAAATCAATTCTTTAATTAGGTTTTATTTAATTGACTAAATATGATATTATATTACTAATCATTCGTTTTTCTTTCTTTTTACTAACTAATAGAATGTAACTAATAAATAATACACTATAATTTAAAACACAATACATCAAAACGAAAAACAACAAAAAGAAATCGAATCTCTTGTCTCTCTCTCTCCTTCTCTCTTTCTCTTTCTTTTATTCTCTCTCTCTCTCGTCTCTCCTTCTCTCATATGTCATGTTCTAGACCTTCTCTTCCTAGTCTATCCTTCTTCAACTTCTCCCTCTCTTGTTTTTCTTTTTTTCGCTCGCATTTACATTCCTTTTCTTTCTCTCTCTCTCTTTCTCCTTCTCTCTCTCCTCGTTCTCACGTTCTCTCTCTCTATCTCTCTCTCCTTCTCTTTCCTCTCTTTCACCACCTGCCGGACCTCATCCACATCTTTTGTTATGACATCCTTTGGTTGTAAAACAGAGAGGTCACCTCAATGTCTGTACCATCATCATTTTTATTTGCCTCTAATTCAAGGTAGTGAAGACCTTTTTGCACGAATGATATAACGGCACCAGGTGGAACCTGATTACCATCAAACTAAATTTTTTTGAGGCCAACGTCAAATCCTAAGACAAAGTTGAATGCAAAAAGCCACATTCCATCAACGGGCTTTTGCTTGATGATCAACCAAATGCTCCATATCTTACTTGCCCATCATATGATCCAATGACAGGAAGGTTCTTCTCGCCGTTGGAATCTCATCTTGTTACATCCTTGCTCCTCTCATTTGTTTTCCCTTTGAAGTGAGAGACGAGCTACAAGCTATACTTTAAGTAGCTGCCTCTCATGGACCATCTAGAATATGCTCCATATTCTTGCTATGGAGTCCCCAAAACTGGAAGCTAAAAGAGATCCAGTAGGACTCCATGCACAACTAAACACCTCTGAGGTATTATCCGCGAGCATTGTCACATCAGATTCAAACACCTATGTGATTAAAACACCTTTCTAGGGAGTGGCTATAAGCCATAATTTGGGTCTAGATATTTCCTGCAACAGAGGTTGGAAGTGGACTATTCTTCATCGAGCACCTTCAACGAAGCACTTTTTGAAGGAATATGCAGTCCACGAACCGAAGGGAGTGAATAGTCTACCCGTAGCTCTTCAATTGGATGCTTCAAGAATATCAAAAGAACATGAGATAAGTATTTTGCAATATTTGGTTGATTATTTTTGTTAATTGTGCATGTTAGAAGCATTATTGCATACATGTAGAATGACGTAAGTAGAGCGTAAGTAGAGATGTATGTTCGATGCTTGAGCTTTTCTTACCGGTGGTAAGTATCGGCAAGTATCAACAAAAGAAATATTTTGATTGAGGGCCTGTAGAGCCCAACAACATACTTGGAAAAGTTTTCAATTGTAGGTGTTCATTGAGAAGACTAAATAGATCGTGCCTGCCGGTACTTATGATTTGATTTTTGTTGAATGCTTGACGTTTTCAAAATTATTTCGGATTTCAAAGTGACGCCGTTAGGCTACCTAAATTTCTAAAAATTAACATGCATGTGCATTGAAGTTTAGGAAACATATTAAAAGTTTCTTTCTTCTGACTTTTCTGTTAAGCAAAGGCTTTGATTGGTTCCTTTTCCGCTTGCCACTAGTATATATGTTTGATTAGTCTATTTAAAAAAAAAAAAGAGAAAACCAAAAGAAAAGTTAGTTTTCTTTAGTCCTAATATGGAACCCAAACCATCATCACTTGCTAGAACAGATACTCTTATGCCAGAATCTCTAGTTGATCCAATTCAAGCCATGAGTAATAGAATTTTATTCTTAGAGAGTTCTCTTCAGGATATCTTGGAACATGTGCGTGGTTCCAAGAAAGAAGAAGAGCCGCTCGAGTTTGATTTGCCAGAGATGGAGGTAGATGCTCCAGATGAGCATCAAACTTCAGAAGTCCCTAGAGATAGCGTCTTAGTTAGAGAAGCCAGATGGCATTTTAAGGATCTTAAGCCGCCAAGATATCATGGCTCAAATAGCACTAGGACTGCTGACGCGGTTGAATAGTGGCTCAACAAGTGGGAACAGTGCTTCCGTCTGTATCACATCACTGATGATAGACACAAGATTCAGCAAGCCACTTATAACCTTATGGATGTCGCACATAGGTGGTGGTGTAAGATAGAGCAGGAGAAGAAAAATCCTATTTTATAACAATTTTGTACCACCTGATGAAAGGTCCAAAGCACTAGACACGTGGTTCTTCATTAGTCAGAAGAATCAGTTAGTTCAGGAATACACAGATAGGTATAGAGATGTACTTCTTAGATACCTGATACCATTCCAGAATTTCTTCAAGTCCACAAGTTTGTTTTGGGACTTAGGGAAACTATCCGACCTTTAGTGAGGAAGGAGCGGTGTCAATCTTTGGCACAGGCCACAGAGATGGCCTTGGTTTACGAGGATGGTCACAGGAGCACACGTTTTGACGGCCAGAGATACCCATGGACTAGGGTTAACCAACCTTTCCATACTTTGACTCCTAGTTTGGTCAGTGCACGGCCTTCTAGGGAGGCTAAGTAGGTGCACATGTAGCTTTCCTCAAGTCCACACTCACTTGGAGATTTGACAAAGAAAAGCCACTCCCATCTTTGAATTCGACTAGATCCAAGTGCATCTTGATTTTGTCCTAAGTTTCTTTCTCATGACTGTCGATGACCTGGCCCTTGTTGCTCCATCTATGTGTAGGGTCCTCCACCATGTTGAAGTTGCCTCAAATGAGCACGTTGTAGGGGAGCGAAACAAAGAGGCCCAAGTGTCTAGCCTCTCGAGCACCCCGTTTGGGGCATACAAAGAAACTGATGTGAATAAAAGGGGGATCCAAAGGAGACAACAATCCATTGATGCTTCTGATCTTCAATGGAATTCTCAAGCTTTTCAAACCAGAGTTGATTTAAGCCAATTACCGTCCTACCGGACCCTCGGGGGTATGATGTCAATATCGAGACGTGGAACGAGGAGACATGTCTGAGATGTTTCTAGAGTTCTGCTCCTTCAATTTTAGTCTCTTAGATATAGATGAAGTCTTGGTTTAGGCTAATGTCCCGAAGCCATTGGCCGATGATGGTCGCTCTTGAGGGCTTAGTCTACTCCCTAGCATTTAACGAGATGATGATCATTGCCATACATTACCCTCTTTGCAGGAGGGGGGCTTATCCTTTTTCCTCTTGGGTTCATATTTCTTTTTTGATGGGAGAGAGTCTTGACTTAGCAATTTGTTCTTAAGGGGGCTTTTCTAGGGTATCTCAATAGACTGTTTATCCTTGTGGGAGGTCTCTTATTGTAATGGGCTGGAAACCATCTTCGAAATGGTGGATCCAATGATGGAGCTTTCACTATCCATATTGTCTTCATTATTAGTGGTAAAGGCATCTTCTTTGCTTGTAGTGTAGCCCTCCTTATTGATTTCTTTGTTTTCATGGATCTCTAAAGCTTTGTCGCTAGTGTCCACCTCAAACTTGTTCCTACCTGGGTAATCAAGTTCATTAATATCCTTTTCCAGATTCCACCTCAAAGAAAATTTTCTTTGAGCAGCATACTCACTTTGAAATTACTAGAATCATTGTTGTGATTTAAAATATCTCGGCTTCTTGATTTTTTCATATGTCTTAGATGCTTGACTGTAATGGTTGTAGTCTTCCAGACATGTTCTATCTCTAGCCCAGACATGTGACTCCTTGCTTAATTGTTTTTTGATAACAAACTCTTTCTTGCTACGTCTGGCTTAGAACAGACATGTTTAACCCATGCCAGATTGGTTCCAACTTCTGAAGAGTCTTTCTCTCTCTGTGTCTCTCGTAGCATCCCTTTCTATGTGCCAAGCTGAAGATTTCACCATTTCCCCCAATCTAACCATGTGAAGCCTCTCTTTCTTTCTCTCCTCTCTCTCTCTCTCTTTGATGAAGCTTTATCTCTATCATGCAAAAATCCTCTAGGCATAAGATTTTCATCCAAACAACAATTATCTTCTCTCTCTCTCAATCACCTCTCTCTCTCTTGTAATCACCTCTCTCTTTGTCTCTCTCTCTCTATCTCTCTGTTTCTCTCTCTTAGTCTCTCAATCTCTCTCTCTCTCAATCTCTCTTTCTCTCTCTTGTTAGTAAGTGATTTGTTTCTTCATGAATTGAGGATCAGCTGAATCCAATCTCTCTCTTTCTCTTTTTGTGTTAGCTCTACAGCTCACCTATCTCTCTCTCTCTCTCTCTCTCTCTCTCTCTCTCTCTCTCTCTCTCTGTCTCTCTCTCTCTCTCTCTCTCTCTCCCCAAGGGAGTCTAAATAGAGCATATTAGAAACTCTATTTCATGCTTATTGATTCTCCTTCAGCTATCGACTTGCTGAAGAAACACGAAATGGTCCATTCTCAATAAAACCTTTGTTCTAAACAGATGAGAAACTTGGTCTCGTGTTGTGCTAGAGGCTTAGTGGTTTGGAGGATGGGTCTTCCATGTTTGCTAAGTAGTAGAAAAAACTACGATGAGTTAAGACATCAACATCAATATACCCTATGTTTTGCTCAAATAATATGTTTGGTTGACTTGGTATTGAGGTGATCAGGTATGCAGATGCCCCCTCCCTTTCAACCCTAAACAAAAGGATCCACCAAGGCACACTGCTAGCACCAATGGGGAGCTCATCCACATCCATCCCTGTTACACTTATGTGTTCCTCGAGTAGCTTTGATGTGAACCTTTTCCCTATACATGGACACTTTTTACTCTCGTGCTGGCTAGAGGTTTTTTCCCCATGTTACCACATACTTGATACTCTCATATGTGGTGGTACTTTGTACTTAGGGATATTATTCAGCTCTTACTTCAGTTCAGTTCATCGATCAATAGAGAGAGCTATTCCAACCATCGTCTTCTCTGTGTGTGTTGCTGCGTTTGTGCTCTTTGTGTGTGCTTCTCGTGTGTCTCTCGCACTTCTACACACACCCAACAGTGGTATCAGAGCAGGTTCAACTTCTTCTCAAGTTTCGGTTTTTTGCGTCGCAGCACGCGCGCACTTTAATAGTGCAAATCGACTTCAGAGCATAGAAGTGTGAATTTCAGCAGCCCGGAAACATTTCCACCAGGTGCGCTCAGGTGCGCTGGGGTTTTACCGCCATTTCGAAGCCATTTGTGCAGTCAAAATTGCCATCAGAGTGACGGTTTGTTAGTTGAAATTTCAGCACTCATTTCAGTTTTTGTCGAAGTGAAGATTTTGTCACATTCTTGTTCCTTAGTAAAATGGCGGGCAACAATGACTTGTTTGGCATGCTTCAAGCTGAAGATAAGCTTGATGGGACCAACTATCCGATGTGGTCTTACATGATGAAGCACTTTCTCGTTGCAAAACAACTTTGGAACATAGTGGCAGATGTAGATCGAAGACCGGCAGGTGCTTCTACTTCACAGTCTACTGTCATAGATGGAGCTTCTTCTTCGAGTACAGTTGTTTCTCCTTCTCCACCTACACAGGAGAAGCTTAGATGGGATGGAAAAGATGCTCAAGCTCATGCTTTGATTGCGCTTTCAGTGAAGCGTCATATAGTTCCACACATTCGGTCATGTTCTACATCACGACAGGCATGGGACACTCTTGCTTCTTTGTATGCCGTGCGTAATGAAGCACGTGTTGCATACTTGAGGAAGCAACTTGAGGATGTATGTATGGCTGAAAATGAGTCAGTGGATGTGTATGTGACACACATCAAGGACTTGAAAGAGCAATTGGCAAACATAGATGAGATCATTCTGGATGCATCACTCATTTCTACATTGTTGAAAGGATTACTGGAATCTTTTCAACACTTTGCTACTACACTTCGTTTGGTTGCAAAAGGAAATCCTAATATGTATGCATTTGATGAGGTTGTGTCTCTTCTTTTGCAAGAAGAGCAATCTAGAGTGAATAGGAGTGGTCTGATTGAAGGAACGCAAGCACTTGCTATCTCACAAAAGGGGAAAAGCAAGTATGGTTCAGCTTTTGGTTCATCAAAACCAAAGCCTCAAGCTTCCTCTTCCACTCATTCCTCTAATGATGGTGATTTGCAAAAGAAGAAGAGATGCAAATATTGCCAGAAGGCTGGTCATACTATTGATGAGTGTAGAAAGCTTGCTAAACGCAATGAAAAGAAGAAGGAATTGGACATGTCTATTGCTGAAAATTCAGCAATTGCAAAGAATGATGAAGCTAACATGGCTCAAGATTTTTGGGCATGTGTTGTTACATGTCATTATGATGCTTCTTTACATTCTAAATGCATGGTTGTGAGTGAGGCTGATTCGGATTGGTTCTTTGATAGTGGTGCCTCAAAGCACATAACATCATGCAAAAGATTTTTTGCCTCTTTGAAAGATGCACCTAAAGGAGGACATGTGGTGTGTGCAAACAATGCCTCTTATCCTATCATTGGAGTAGGAGAAATTGAGCTTACCGCTGCAAATGGAGGTGTGATTCTCTTGAAAAATGCATTGTATGTGCCCGGTATCAAGAAGAACTTAATTTCAGTTCCGTTGATTGCCAAAGCTGGACTTCATGTACACTTTGTTGATGATAAGTGTATGGTTCATGATTTCAGCAATGGCGATGTTATCGTGATGTCCGGTACATTATGTAATGATTTGTATCACATGGATACATACAAGAGGGCTGCCTCGAATGCCTTAGTTGCTCATACTTCTTCCATGGCTGAAATGGAGCTTTGGCATGCTCGTTTTGGTCATTTAAACTTCAATAGTTTGCTCTACTTGCAAAAGAAGGACATGGTTATTGGATTTCCTACACTTGAGTCTATTGAAAAGCATGCATGTGAAGGTTGCATTCTTGGAAAAATGCATCGTGCTTCTTTTCCAAAAGATAGTCACACACACACTACAAGAGAATTGCAACTTGTTCATAGTGATGTATGTGGTCCGGTCAAGACTCCATCTTTTGGGAAGCATGTATATTTTGTTACCTTCATTGATGATGCTACTCGCCATACATGGGTGTATCCTATGAAAGCAAAGAATGAGGTATTTTCTTGCTTCAACGCATTTTTAGCTATGGCTGAAAATTTTTCTTCACAAAAGCTTTTGACTCTACGCACGGATTGTGGTGGTGAATACATGTCACATGAGTTTAATGCTTTTCTTTGTGAAAGAGGTATTTCACACCAATGTACGGTGCCATATACACCTCAACAAAATGGTGTTGCCGAGCGTAAAAATAGAACTCTACTTGAAATGGCACGATGTATGGTTAAAGGAAAGCATCTTCCTCATAAATTTTGGATGGAAGCGGTCATGTGTGCAAATTATGTGTTGAATCGCTACCCTAAAAAAGCATTGAGAGTCATCACTCCTTATGAGGCTTGGAATGGTCATAAGCCTATGGTCAGTCATATGCGTGTGTTTGGTTGTTTGGCATATGCTCTTGTGCCATCACAACAACGTCACAAACTTGACAAGGCAAAGAAATGTATATTTGTTGGTTATAGTGTTGAAAGTAAGGGATATCGGTTGTACCATCCATTGACGAACACAATTATTGTGAGTCGAGATGTGGTATTTGCTGAAAATTCAGTTTTCCCTCTACTTGAATGCAAAAAACTACCAACAGTTAGCTCACAAGATGTGTTCGATACACTCATGCCTTTGTTCCAAAATGGTGCGCTTGACTATGGCCATGTAGACCAGCCAACTGAGGTTCAAAGGGCTGAAAAATTCCAGCCAAATAGGGCTGAAAATGCAGAGAATCTCCAGCCAAACATGGCTGAAAAAATTCAGCCAAAAATTGCAAAAACTGTTGGAAATTTTCTGCCACATATGGCTGAACATTTGCGTCCAAATATGGCTGAAACTGAGCACGAAATTCAGCGCACGCATGATGTACATATTGAAGATGTTTTACATAATGAACGCATGTCTATCAAGAGTGCACAATCTATGCAAAAGTGGCTGAAACAAACTTTGCAGGACAACAAATTGAGTGCACCTTTACTTGGTAGAACAAGGTCAAGCTCTCACCATGCATTAACTAATTTTGTGGATTATTCTCTTATTGCTACAGCATGTAATGAAGAGCCACTTTCTTTTGAAGATGCATGTGACGATCCACAATGGATGAGTGCTATGCAATCAGAAATGGATTCCATACATAGGAATGGTACTTGGGAGTTATGTGAATTGCCAAAAGGAAAGAATTCCATACATAGGAATGGTACTTGGGAGTTATGTGAATTGCCAAAAGGAATGGTACTTGGGAGTTATGTGAATTTCCATTGGTACAAAGTGGGTTTACAAGATTAAGAGAAAATGTGATGGGCATTGATTGCTACAAAGCTAGATTGGTTGCCAAAGGATATGCGAAACAATATGGCATTGACTATGAGGAAACTTTTGCACCTACTTCAGGCATGACTACCATTCGTACCGTGGTTGCATTGGCTCACCATCGAGGTTGGAAAGTGCATCAATTGAACATAAAAACAGCCTTCTTGAATGGAGATTTGCAAGAAGAGATCTATGTGAAGAAACCTCCTGGATTTGCGATGAAAGGGAAAGAGCATATGGTTTGTCGCTTGCATAAAGCCTTGTATGGTCTCAAGCAAGCTCCACGTGCATGGTATGACAAAATGCATAAGCACTTAATTGCTCTTGGCTTCACATGTTGTCCGATTGAAAGCACACTCTATGTACGCAAAAATGGGGCTGATCTTATAGTGCTTGTTCTTTATGTTGATGACATACTCTTGACTGGGTCATGTGATGCAAAACTTGACATTCTTATGGCTGATTTGCAGCATACTTTTGATGTCACTTATCTTGGTCTTTTGAGCTACTATCTTGGCATCCAGTTTGTATCCGTTGAGGGGGGAATTGTTATGCATCAAGCAAAGTATGTTGAAAAACTACTTCAACGTTTTGACTTTGAGGAATGCAAGCCAGTTTCCACACTAGTTGAGACAGGATTTAGATTCTAAGTTGAGGATTCCAGTGATGCATTTGACACTTCTCTTTATCAGCAGGCTGTGGGATGTCTTATATATGCATGCAACACAAGGCCGGATATACAGTATGCAGTTTCCCAGTTGAGTCGATTCATGCATAGCCCTGGCACTAAGCATTGGCAAGCGGTGAAACGTGCGTTTAGATATCTTCGAGGCACTTTGAGCTTAGGTCTCTTTTATGGCAGAGATGTTCAGCCATGCTTGCATGCTTTTACAGATAGTGATTGGGCTGGTTGTTATGATACTCGCGTGTCCACTAGTTGTAATTGCTTTTTCCTTGGAGACTCATGCATATCTTGGTTGAGTAAGAAGCAACCTACAGTGGGGACATCGAGTTGTGAAGCTGAGTACAGGGCAGTTTTCACAGCTACACTGGAGTGTATATGGTTGAGACGCCTATTGATGGATCTTTGCATGGAGATTGATGCTGCTACGTATATTCTCACTGATAGTCAGAGTGCTTTGGCTATTGCACGAAACCCAGTGTTTCATGCACGGACCAAACATATTGAGGTGCATTATCACTATGTGAGAGAGCGCCTTCATGCAGGAGATATTGATTTGGTATATGTGCCTACACAAGATAATGTGGCAGACTTATTCACCAAAGCTCTTCCACGGGAAAAGTTTGAAGTTTTTCGCAAAGCTTTAGGCTTATTACCTTGTGGGGGCTGATCTGTCACTCCCTCTATGTGTTCACATCATTCGCTCCAGGGGGGTTTGTTACACTTATGTGTTCCTCGAGTAGCTTTGATGTGAACCTTTTCCCTATACATGGGCACTTTTTACTCTAGTGCTGGCTATAGGTTTTTTCCCCATGTTACCACATACTTGATACTCTCATATGTGGTGGTACTTTGTACTTAGGGATATTATTCAGCTCTTACTTCAGCTCAGTTCATCGATCAATAGAGAGAGCTATTCCAGCCATCGTCTTCTCCGTGTGTCTTGCTGCGTTTGTGCTCTTTGTGTGTGCTTCTCGTGTGTCTCTCGCACTTCTACACACACCCAACAATCCCTCCATGCTCTCTCTATCTCTTTCTACCCATCTCTCTTTCAATTTCTGTAGCCCTCTTCTTTCTCTCTCATACTCAATGCTCTAAAAGAAAAAGTACTCTCTTTCTCCGCATGGTGCTATATAAGCTTATAATTTCATGTAACAAAAAAGTAAAAAGCACTCTTTCTAATCTCTCTCCCTCAAATGTCTAATAGCGATGAGAATATCACAATAAAAGCATGAAAAAATTTTTTGAATTTCTCACTTCCCCTAGTCTATGTTTTATTAGAGTAGCAAGGGATAGATTCAATTGGAGCAAGAGACAAAAGGATAGATAGATGGTGTGATCTCTTTCTCACTATTTCTATCTACCATTGTTGAATTCATGGAGTGAAAGGAAGAGGGTGGAAAGTTAAGGGACTCTTTCTTTTCCTCTTCCTTAATCAAAAGAGAGCATGAAGAGAAAAAAAGTAAGAGAACACCAGCAAAAGTACCTGAAAAAGTACCTAACGAAGCCCAAACATGTATCTATAGGTTTCCCCAAAGTTTTCTTTCTAGAGGGATTCGAAAATCATTAATGCCATTTGAATTGTCAAATTTAGCAATTGTCTCTTCCTTGGATCTTCTCTAGATTTTCTATTCTTTTTATTCTACACTTTTAAAAATTTCCAAGTTTCCATTCTAAATCGAAAAGATCTTCTTTTTCTTTCTTATCATATTTGGGAAACACCATTCTTTCTTTTCTATTTTTGGTTTTCTAAGGCTCCTAACTAGCTCGGGAATTTTTGGTTTCTACGTCTCCTAACTAGGGGTTTTAGTTGGGAAATCTTAGGGTTTCTTATGGCTAGGTTAGTATCATTGAGTCCATGATTTAAATATACAAAAAGTAAGGGTTTAAAGCCCTAGGTTTCCAAGGGTTCAAGGTAAGTTTCCTATGAGTAAAAGTTGATTTTCACGGGTTGGAGTTTAGGGTTTCTAGTGTTAGGAGTTTAGATTTGAATGGTTAATTCTAATGTTTATAGTGGGTTTCAAGCTACCAATTAATTAGCGTACTAAAGGGTTAAAATTACTAGGGTTTCTCAATTAATATGAATACAAATGAAGGAACAACTTAGGGTTTTTCTTGAGGGTTCTCAAATTTAAAACATGATTCTTGAAGAATTAATTAATGGGCTTTATACAAGTAATTTATACAGGTTTATAGGGTTAAGTAGGTAAAAAATTCACTAAAAATACAAATGAAATATTATTCTTCACACAAGCAAGACATTCTACCTAACATTTTGAACAAAAAAACTCTTTTCTTCTTCCTACAAACAACTCTTCATATCTCGGTCTATTATTGTTTTGTTTTGGAAATTGAAACACGATTTTCTTATGAAAATGCAAGTTTAAGCAAAATAAAGATGATTTTAAAGTACGTAAGTCATGATTCAAAAACGTGTTTGGTCAGTATTCTACTTTCAAAAATAAGTTAAACTTCACCTATAGAAATTACTTATGCTTTCAAATAACATTCTTTCCTATCGACTTGTTTCAAAGTCAATCATCATTTTATATAAATATTGTCATGTTTTCTTCCTATACACCTCTTAGGAAATACAACTAGCTCCACTATTGCATAGCTCCACCTCCTCTAGCCTACATAACTAATCTCAAAAGTGGTTTGGAGACCACATCTTAGTCATGAAAAATATTTTTTTCTTTTATTTTTATTCTTCTTTTTCTTTTTATTTTTCTCTTTGGAGTAGCCATTAATGTACTTCTTTTTTATTTATTCTTTTTACTTTGCAACTTTTATTTTTAAAGGGGAAAGTCCTAACCCCTAATCAAATCTAAAGATCTAGAGAGATGCACTAGAAGGAGTCAAGATTTCACTTCCTAAGTGTTTTAAAAACTTCACACAACCTATTTATATAAAATAAGTCAATATTTTTTATAAGAGCTTTAAGTAAGAGTGTCCTACCTAGGTCCTCATAATGGCTATAGGGTATCTGATCATTTTCTCTCTCATGCACACATCCCTACTAGCATTTTTAATCACTTCTTACTACAAGTTAAAACCTTCTTCTATTTGCTTGAACATCATGAAATGCAAGGATGATATGCATGAAAACATAATATACAAATAAAATTTGAAAAAGGACAAAATTGAATAAACTACATTCACTTGATTTAATGTTGTTCACTAACATTAGCATCATCATTGCCTTCCAGTAGTTCTTGATCAATCTCATAGTCTTAATCATTTCTCTTCTTGAATAATTTTACTCTCTTGCTTGCAATAAAAGATCTTAAAGAGATACCATCAAACTCATGAAACTCATACGTTCCATTATTAGACATTACTATAGATGAACCAAACAATCTATTTGTGAGTTTCTTCCTAGCACCATACTAAGTATTGAATGTACTATCATACACCAATACCTAATCATGAATCTCAATCTTACATGGCCTAAGTCAATGAGTTTTCTCAAAGTAAACTTCGTTTTTCAACCTTGACTCCTTAATATTCTATACTCTTTCTTTTAACTTCTCTTTTCCTTGTTCGAACTGTTTAATCCTCATAGCTAATAGTTCTTCCCTCTTCATTTCATCATTCCATGGGAGCATCATCCATGTCAATATATGAGTCTGGATACAGGGAAACTGGCTTTTGGCAGTACAATAGTTGAGCAGGAACAGATCCCCATAACAGGAATGGAAGACATCTAGGCCATTGCTCTATGTCACTGTGGTAGGCCTCAGAGATTGCCTTCACAATAGAAGGGTGGCCTATCTCAGTCTTCCCATTAGCCTTAGGGTTATAGGTAGTAGTGAGAGACAACAAAATCCCATGACTGTCAAAGAATTCTTTCACATCTCTCACATCTAGTTCTTCGTGAATCACGACCACTTGCTCTACATATCCGAGTCTTGAAATCACTTCTTCTAAAACAAATATGCATACATTTGAAGAGCTCGACCTATCACATGGTTAGTCAATGTTGGAGTTTGAGGTCTATGGAAGCACACAAATTGCACAAGGAAGAAGAAAAAGCTTGGAACAAAACACACAATATTGAATGTGTTACCACTAGAATTTACAAAGAGAAATGACCCATTAGGGTTATAGGCATATACACAAGCTAGGGGAAAAAACCTCCTAAAGAGGGAAAAAAGTGTCCCGATGGTCCTAGTGTGTTCACACACATCACTACCTAAATATATCAACAGATCCCCCTCGGGAGTGATGCGTTGAAGAAGGAGCTGACACTCATGTATAAGGAAGTTCCAAGCTATATGGAATCGAACCACAAAAGAAAGTAAGCCCAAAGCTTTGGGGAAAGCTTCAAAATTCTCCCTAGGTATGACCTCTATGAAAAGGTCTGTAATGTTCTTCTTTGTGGGCACATATGCCAAATTGGTCTCTCCAACATAGAACCTCTCTCTGACATAATGATAGTGTACCTCAATGTGCTTAGTACAAGCATGTAACACAGGGTTCCTTGCAATTGCAAATGCGCTTTGTTTGTTAGTGAAGATGGTGGTGGTAGAAGACTGACCAACACCCAAATCAATCATAAGGCATTTGAGCCACACACACTCAACAATCATTGTGATAGCTTCCCTAAACTCAACCTTGCAACTAGAAGTGTTCATAGTAGCAAGATATGCATGCACTACCAAGCATGAAGCAAAAACCATTGGTGGACACACAAGTGTCATAGCAACTAGACAAGTGAGAGTCAAAGAAACCATATAAATCTGGCGGTAGTGATCCCCACTTGGGATAAAACAATCCAAGTAGTTGGGTACCACTCAAGTAGTGAAAGATGTGCTTAATCGCCTACCAATGCTTGACACTAGGACAATGCATAAACCTAATCATATGTGAGACAAAAATCTAAATATCTAGCCAAGTAATTCATAAGTAAGGAATGCCCAAATAAGGATGCACATGCCCCAAATTTGACATCTCAAATGAGGCATGTAGATCAGCCTCAATTTTAACAATATGCTTCTCATGAGGACTAGTGAGCGTCATGTCATCAACATACACAACAATGATAAGAAGCACATCATTTGCATGCTTAACATACAAGGTGCTCTCAGTTGGACTATTCTCAAAACCATGTGTAATCAGGTAGGCATGTATCTTTTCATACCAAGTACGTGTTGCTTGCTTCAAACCATATAATGCCTTGATTTTCATGCACTTTCTACACAAAGCCACGAGACTAAAGAACATACACTTCTACATGCAAGTCACCATTCAGAAATGTACTTTTAATGTCCAAATGATGTACATAACCATGATGAGCTGCAAGTGCACATACGCTACGAACAGTAGTAATTCAGCATGTGGGAGCAAAGGTCTCATCAAAATCAATGCCCCATTCTTGAGCAAAACCCTTTGCAACAAGCCTAGCTTTATACATGTCAATTATTTCATCAGGCTTACGCTTTAGCTTGTATACCCGCTGAGTTTCAATGGCCTTCTTGTGAGGAGGAAAGTCACATAAAGACCAGTACCATTTTTCATAATAACATCATATTCTAATTTCATAACAGCCATCCAATTTTCAAACTTTTGTGCTTCAACAAACAAAACATGCTCATTCTCATCTCAGATTCTAGAGGCATCCATAGCATAGCAATATAATGCAAAAGAAGCACTATGAGAGCGTGAACAAGTACAATATGACAAAGTACATTTATTTTTCTATCTCACAAAGTTTGCAGTATGCATTTAGGCATTGTTCTTGCCTCCTATATATCACTTCTCTCATCAATAAGTGCATCATGTCCCACTTGTAATGGATACAAGGAGAGTAAGTTGAATGTAACATGTCTCTATGCCTAAGTGAAGAATGCACTTGACATGTGGCACAAGTGCTCATAAAGTCTCCCACACTTACATATATCCCTGTCCACCAGTAGACTTCCCTAATCATTTTCATACATCGCATAAGATCCTTTTTGACTTACCCATAAGTTCTCGTGCATATCTCTCATGAACTTGTTTTGAAGACTCCTACTCAGTGCACACTGTGGATTCTTCACCTTGTCCTTATCATGTCACGAAATAAGTCCATCCTTCAAGAAAGAGTTATAAGACTTTTTCTTGATAGATCTATACTTATTTGTAGACCAACCTAAGGAAGGTTTCAATGAACTCAAATAATTTCCTCTATCTTTCCATTCTCGATCATATTCATTCTCACAAAATCACTCATAAAAATAGACTAATGGATCATATCTCATCATATGTATATCTCTTTCTACCTCATCATCATCATTTGAATCATCATAAAAGTTTGCTCTTAAAATCATATTAGCAATTGTATTTAGCTTTCTAGCTATGTGAATGAAAGTTGGATTAATAAACTTCACATATGAGATCCACATAAGCATCAAAGTATCAAGAGAAGAACAATTTGCTATCATACCTATCTGTGGAAAACAATCATTCTCTAGAACAACATTTGCTCTAATGAAATATTCTTTATCTATTCTGAAAGGAGTCACTAATCCCAATAACTCTCTCTCTATCAATGGACACTTTCCCTGAGAGTCATGTAATATCTTTGCACCAAATCAAATTGTGTATCTTTGCCCCTCATCATCATCTTGACCTATGACCTAGCCTATACCAATAGGACTAGTATCAAAAATCAAAATAGTAGTCATTTGACGCAAATAATCAACATGTTTCATAATTGTGGTGTCAATTACCAATTGCTTGAGTTTATGCATGGATGTTGACTATTTTTCTATCTAAACAAAATTCTTTCTCTTTCTTAGGAGATCATATAAATGAAATGAGAAAAGTGAGGAATCCAAATCACGTAGAAGACATAGGCTCGCAAGAATCTCCTTGCCTCGCTGATATTATGATACACCTCAAAAATTTTGCTTATGGCCACATGTTTCTCCACGTAAAATAGATTTCTTTATAGAAAAGGTTATCCCTACCTCTTTGAATCTTATAAAAGTTTTTGTAGAATCAGAGATATGATCGCTAACAAATTTCCTATGATCAGAAGCCTCTAAAGTCTCAATTTTCACTCCTTCCTCATAACCTTTTACTAGAATATCCTCAAACAAAGGATAGTCACTAAAGGTATGAATTCATCTAGGATGAGATTCATGGCATTCATCATATGTGCTACAGAATTTGATACTAGTTGCAGCAATTTACACATGAATACAAGGCCTAGTGGAATCTTCATCATTCTAATATATCTACTCTCATTAGCTACTTAAAATTCATCATACCCTCAATACAAATCATCCATGGACTAGATGGAATGCCTAGCAAATGAGTCTGCAAACGCATCCACTATACGTCATGTCCCTACATTTTTTATCATGACTTTAGTTAGAGGTTGAAAATCTTGGATGAAATAAAGTTTCCCATTCTTCTTTGGCACCGTGAACTACCTAATCCAATATGGCACTGAAGATGGTTCCAATATTCACATGGATATCTTTTCCTTTAACAACCTCATCAACTCATGTAAGTGAGCTTTTGGTATTGGAAAAGGTTGAATATTCCATGGTATATGTGGCATTGAAAAGATGATCATGGGTAGGACTTGTTTCCGATCCACATAGACTATCTCATGTGGAAAAATAGCAAACACTTTCTTGTGTCTTTTGATGAAAATTTCCCTCTCTTTTTCTATAAGAAATGATCTCTCTCTAAACTTTATGTGCTTAAGTGTCTCCTGAGTAAAGTAATGCCCTATAAGCTCTCGTCTTCTCAACATAGGGTCATCAGATACTCTCAAAAAATTTTCATAACTATCACTTGGTAATGGTTGGGCTACATGTTTTATTTTCTTATCAAGATTCTTTTACTTTGTATTTATATTCACTTAATGTTCTTCCAAAAGCTCAATAATCAAATCATATTCTTGAATAGAACTGAGCATGATGATTTTGATTCTTCATTTCATTGAGTGCTTGCTCATGTTCTTACAAAAAAATAGAACTAGTTTCCAACTCAATTATGTTTTTAATCTTTTCATCAAGCAACATCAATCATACATTTTTGTAATGTTTTCCATATATTTTTTGAAATTTATTTGACAGTCTTCATGTGCTTGATCTTTAGAATAATTATTAAAGTCTCTTCTATTATGTCCTCTATTGTTATTGTTGAAGTTCTATCAACCTTTGCCTCTATTGATTCCATATCCACCTCTTCCACTTCCTTTATGGGTCTTTCCATTGAAACAATAATTTTGAGTGGTATGGTTGGTCTTATCGTAGATGGCACAAGGTTGAACATTATGACCTTTGGATTTTTTATGCTTTGGTCCTTTCTTCTTCCCTTTCCACTTTCTCATGCTTGCAAAGTTTGCTCGAGAAGTCTCCTCTTCATCCTCTTCCTTCTTCTTTCCTGAGCTTCTCATCCTTCTTATCTACATATAGAGCACTAGTTGAATTACCATGATAGGAGTTACCCTCCTTTATGCTATATTTGGCTTCTTGATTGAAGTCTTGTCCAAGAGAGATGTTGAAGTCTAGAGTTTGCACATTCATGATGAGATCGTAACCTGTGGTGAAAGATTGCCATTGCTTATCACTTCAAATCCCATTGAGAATTTGTCTCATGATAGCCTATTCTTCAATCAGCTCTCTAATGGATGCTAACTGATCGGCAACCTCCTTGACCTTGGTAACAAACTCTGTGATGGTTTGTTTAGGTGTCTTCTTCATTTGGTTGAACTTGTTCCAGAGGTGGTTCTTTCTTGCTTTGTTACTAGCACAAAAGAAAGTCTTGAGGGCATCTCAAGTCACTTGAGATGTCTTGCATCCTCTAATATGTGGTAATAGAAAGTCAGTGATGGAGTTTCATATGTACGACCTTGCTTGAACATCCCTTGTGCACCACAGTGTGAGCTTATCTATCTCCTCTTGTGTAGGTCCTCCTTTGGATCTTTGAATAGGCATAGCTTCATCACCTCCTACAATTCCATAAAGATTTCTACCTTGAAAATAGGCCTCCATTCTGATTTTCCAAGCCACATAGTTGTATCGATCAAGCTTCTCAATCATTTAGGGAAAACCATCACCCATCTTGGTCTAGCTCTGATCCACTAAAAGAACTTGCAGAAGCTTGTAGGAGGTAGAAAAGAGTTGCAAAGCGACAAAGTTTGGTCCAGCCAACTCACACAAGACCATCCCTTGAGCTTATGGAGACTCAAATAGACCTTATAGGCATGCAATAAGTGCAATAAAATGCCATATGGACTTTGGAGCATCAAGGAGAAGGAATCGGTACAAAACAGATAGGTTTGTGCATCGACTAGCTCGAAAAACTTGCTATCTTTGGATGAGACAATGAACGTCAAATGCTCATAGCAAGTAGCTTGATTACAATTAGAAAAAATCCATTTACGAGAGTGATACACATAGGGTTAAGTGTATAAAATGCACAGGGGTACAAGAAATAAGCAAAATATGCTTTTGGAATGAGCTAGATACTCAACGGTGGTACCTCCTATTTTTTAGGAATACATAGAGATTGAACTTAAGATAGAAAAAATGTGATTTCTCCCAATCTACTAAACCAAATGCTATGAGAATACATAAGCATAAACTAGGCATGAATATATTTCCAATGTGCCATTTGGCAGCCAACTTAGAGCTTTGTAGAGAGAGCAGTAGCCTCTGCAATCTTAGTATTGTTAAAAAATATGATGCAAAAAAATGAAGGAGCAAGAGAATGATGGTCACAAGTGTATGTATATTGCTTACATGTATTTTACAAGTGATTCGAAGTCTTTATATCGACTCTAGAAGTGATCCACAACTTCTACAAGTGGAGTTTGAATTCAAATGAAGGCGGTAAGACTTGTGGAAGGGAATCAATTCAGTTTCCTACAATCTAGGAAAAGTGAAGATCTAGTTTGATCTAGTTTTGGGTGATTGATTGCTTCATTGATTGCAAGTCAACTACCACAAATTCATGGAATTTGTTGGAGTTAGACGTCTACTTAAGGACATGAACAACACAAGGAAGAAGATGAAGCTTGGAGCACAACACACAATACTGAATGTATTACTACTAGTACAAAGATGAGTAGCACATTAGGGCTATAGGCATATATACAAGCTGGGGGAAAAAATCCTCCTAAAGAGGGAAAAAAGTGCCCTAGTGGTCCTAGAGTGTTCACACATATCACTACCTAAATATATCAACCAATCCCCCCTGGGAATGATGCGATGAACAAGTAGCTTGCACTCATGTATAAGGAAGTCCCAAGCTATGTGGAAATCACTCCACAAAAGGAAGTAACCCAAAAGCTTTGCGGAATGCTTCAAACTTCTCCATAGGCAGAGCCTTCGTGAAAAGGTCTGCAATGTTCTCCTGTGTAGGCACATATGCCAAGCTGATCTCCCTAGCAAAGCACCTCTCCCTCACATAATGATAATGCACCTCAATGTGCTTAGTGCGAGAATGGAACACAAGGGTTCCTTGCAACTGCCAATGCGCTCTCACTATCAGTGAAGATGGTGGTGGCAGAAGACTAACCAACACCCAAATTAGCCATAAGGCGTTTGAGCCACACAAACTCAATAGTCACTGTGAAACCTACCCTATACTCAACCTCCTCTCAAGGTTGTATATCAAGTTCCCTACTTTTAAGGGACTGTCTTGTGAAGATGTAGATGATTGTGTGAGGAGATTCATCTCCTTATGCCATGGTCAAGGACTTGAAAATCAAGAGGATGCAATGCTGGTACTCATCCCATCTACATTGAAAGGCCTTCTAGACAAATGGTATAGTCAATATGTAGATGGCCACTTCCGCACGTTGGAGGCACTAAAAATGGCGTTCTTGTAGACATTCGAACCAAGCAACTCCTCAAAGAGAGCTCTAGATTAGCTAGAGAAACTAAAGCTCAGATCAGGTGGCTCCTTCACAACTTCACACTAGAACTAAAGCACTTGTTTCTCATCTGCCACATGCTCTAGGCGATTTCTTGGTCAAAAAATGGATAGAGGAAGCTCTCCCCAGGTTTTCCTCTTAGAAGCTTTGAGAGTCTCTTTGATTGGATGAATGACTTAAAGATTTTGTTGTAGTTGCATTGTGCATTGAGGAAGCTAGGTTATATTTTGAAAGGGATACACAACCAAACTATGCCTCAGACTTGGAACCTATCCGACAACTTAGGAGGGAGTTGGAAGCCTTAAAAATACAATAAAGTCACCAAGAAGAGAAGATCATGCCACCACCACCATGCCACAATGATGATGAAGTGGCTCAACTTTGTCTGAAGTTAGAAGATTTGTGGACCACAGAAGACATATGAAGGCAAGTTTGGTGTACACTAGAGCAACACTGGACATTCCAAATGTTAATTGTCCTAAGAAGGTAATTTGTCAATTTTGTGGCAATGGTGGCCATGAAACTAGACACTTCTACTACATCAAGGGAGCACAATAGCAAGGTAACCTTCAAGTTCCCGATTGATATTATGCTAGTACGTCAAATGCGCCTAGCAGAGAAGAGAATCGTCCAACTCAACCTAGATATAATAGGCGATTAATGTGTTACTAGGGCTAGGCAACCAGCGACAACACATGCAAAGGAGCTACATGAAAGCAAGGAATGAGAAGAATGCAAGAGGGCTAATTTTGAAGAAGGAGTGGCCATTGATGAAGCTTACGATGCAATGAGAACTTTACTGAAAGAGCAACCAACTCATGCTAAGGAGAATACTCAAAAGGTAATTATTGAGGAGGTCTTGAAAGGAATTTATCATAAAGTCAATTTATTGCAGCTTTATCCAAATGGATGCAAAGGTGAGAATTGATCTATTAAAAATCATACAGTCTACCTACATGTGCCCACATCCTAATATAGATGGTTTCATGGCTCACTTTCCCCTTGCACTCTTGGCAAACTACAAACACTCAAGGTTATCTATTTTTATAAAAGATGAAGCTCTTAGATATGTTATTACAAATGGAGGTTTTGGCATCAATTTGATGCCATATTTCACAATGATGAAACTATATCTGAACCCCACCAATGTTGAGTAACACTACATTACACCAATTGACATCATTAAGAAGGTACAGATGAAACTGTCGGGTTTTCAATTTCCCTTAGATTTTGTTGTGATTACCTTACAAGAGAAAATATCTTATCATCTTCTTTTGGGAAGACCCTATTGAGGCAAGCAAAAGCACTATAGGATTGGGAAAGGGAACAATTCTTGATTTCCACAAAAAGTAATACTAGCTTACAGATACATTTAAAGGAGGGATGGGACACTACAAAGGCAAACTTCATATACACTAGATCCACAGGTAGTGTCTTCTTAACCCCAAGAAAATGATGCACTATTAAATTGGATGATGGTTAGTGCATAATGATGTACAATAAAAAATATGTGAGGAAAATGAAGACTCTCGAGAAGGAAATCCAACTCCTTCTCTAGAGCAAGGGGGTCAACTTCAGTTTTTGTAGGTATCTCCAGAGAGGTAGAAACTAAAAAATGGGCCACTTGACCTTAGTGGTCAATTTCTACCAAACAGGATCAATACACTATTTTCTCTAAGTGAACAAGAAAAGTTAATAATTATTTGAATGTTGTTTCAAGATATGCATAGCATGACTAGGCACAAGAGGCTACATCCAATAATTTATTGGTAGCTACGGGGGTTCTCTTTCCCGAAATCTTTGCAAAATAGAATATGGAGACAATCCTAAAGCATGAGATAAGTATTAGTCTTGCAACACTTAATGAAGAAGAATCATTGTTGAAGAAGGTGCAGTTTGAAAAAAGAAACAAGGCTATCATCTGAGAAAGCCATTAAAACAAGGCCATCATTTGAGGAAACCATCAAGCAATTGGATCATCGTACGAGGAAGACATTACAATGAGGCTAAAAAAAAAAAGAAAATTGAAAAGGAAGCACCCTCAACATGCAACATTTCATTAAAGGACAAAGTCTCATGTGCAAGGTACTCCTACTACTTTAAGGATGAATGTAGAGACAGATCTAGAAGCGTCCATGAAGATGGCAACTATGTCTGGAAGCAGATCAGGAAGAGGAACACTACGGCTTTAAAGAGGTTTGATGACATGGGGAAGGAAGTAAAAAGGAGGACTTATGGTCAACACTCAGGGGCCAAACTAGAAGATTCCCTAGATAACACTTCCAAGCTAGAGTCAAATTCAATTTTATTCTCTCTATAGGACCAATGCACTCATTGTTGATACCATTGTTAAGTTCATTTGAGTTCTTGTAGTCCATTTTGGTTTGATTTAATAAGCAAATAAAAGAGTAATTGTAGCGGGATGGTGCCAAGACTTGATGTGGGGGTTTGTAGAGCAGAGGATCTCTGAGGAGTTCAAGTGAAAGGATCTCGTAGAAACTAGGTCCTTGTATACAACAAATATTGTTTTCTCTTCAAGAGAATATTCTTAGAAATGGTTAACTTCAATCAGGTTGAGATTTTCTTGAGATGGTCATACTATTGAAGGTGAATGAGGTAGAACTTTGAACCTTGGCAAGATGCATACTAGATCTCAAATCTCCTATTTTCCCTCTCTCCTCTGACCCACCATCTCACCATCCCACTTTTCCTCCATCCACCATCCTACCATGCCCCCTCACCTCCACCATCCTGCCATCCCTATAAGACAATAGTTACGCAATATAACACAGGAGTAGTAGCAGAGAAGATAACAGATATAGGAGAATCTCAACAATTTTCTACTAGCAGCAAGTACAAAGATAATGGCGTTGTCCACCCGTGCGCTCTCAAGGTAGAGCTTAAATGGTGATCTAGACAACTCTAGATAGGGAGATACAAGGTAGAGGTATGCTGGCTCAACTCAATGTCTCAGGTAGTGCAAAAGTCATGTATATATAGGATCATGGGTGGCCTTCCGTGGACGGCTATACATGGGTGGTAGAGCGTGGGCGGCCACCGCCCGCGTAATTGCCATACACGGCTTAGAGCAATTGAACCGACCTAACAATATAAATGATTTCTGACTCTGAGAGGGAATATTCCATGGAATATTCCCTTTATCGTCGTGCTAGGGGCACTGCCTCCGGACCCCCACCAGGGGGCCCGCTGGCCCCATGGGACCCCCCAACTAGGGCTGCTCACCACTACCCCGGACCCCACAATTGGGGACCCTGGTAACTCCCTTTCCTTACAATGCCTTACATGGTCTAATATGACCTTCATCCAACATGCAAGTTGGGATTCCCATCAATTGCGTAATGCACGCTTGGCTTCTCCTCATAATGGGGGCCTTACAAAATGTGCATACAATCATGAGAGGTAGACATTGATCATATACTAACACCCCCCTCAATGTTTACCGATGATAAATCAAGTAGGTCTTGGTCCTATGCCCATCTGTTGAAGATGCCTGTTGAGCTGCTCTCTTCCAAGTGCTTTAGTGAATATGTCAGCATAATTTGCCTCTGTTGGGAAATATTCTAGCTCCACAATTTCATCTTCAATAAGCTCATGAATGTAATGGTATTGTACTTCTATGTGCTTGGTGCGAGCATGAAATACTGGGTTCTTTGCAATAGCCATACAACTTTGATTATCACACTTGAGTATAGTCTCCATATTTGATGGAAAGCCTACATCTGCAAGAATTCTCCTTAACTAGACTGCCTCACAAGAAGCAAAACAAGCTGCTTTGTACTCTGCTTCAATGGAGGAGAGTGCGAGAGTTGGTTGCTGCCTACTTATCCAAGAAAATATTCCTGAACCAAGTGAGAAACAATATCCAGAAACTGATTTTCTAGAATCACAATCTCCAGCCCAATCTGAATCACAATATCCTTGAAGTGTATCACCTGTGGTATACAAAATACCAAAATCCAAGGTTCCTGCAATGTACCTTACAATTCGCATTCTAGCATTCCAATGACTCTCCTTAGGTTTGTTGGAAAACCTGCTTAATACTCCAACAACATAGCAAATGTTTGGTCTAGTGTTGCACAGAAAAATAAGACTTCCAACAAGCTTCCTATACTTCTTAGCATCTACATCAGGCATGTTATCATCCATAGATAGCTTATGATTTACCTCCATAGATGTGCTAGTTGGTTTGAGTCCATCATTCCAAATGCCTTGAGAATTTCTTTGGCATATTTTTGTTGTGAGATGAAAATGCCATCCTTCCTTTGCCATACTTCAATTCCCAGACAAAAATGGAGGAGACCTAAGTCTGTCATTTCAAACTCAGTTCCCAAGTTGATCCGAGTTTGATTGATTTCCTGATGATCTCCTGTAATGATCAAATCATCTACATATACAATGACAACAACTAGCCTGCTATCCCTTTTTGTTACATACAAGCTCACATCAAAAGTACTTCTTTCAAAACCCATATTTTTGAGAAAATTATCTATCCATTGGTACCAAGCCTGTGGAGCTTGCTTTAGTCCATACAAAACTTTCTTCAACTTGCAAACTTTATTTGCTGAATTAGGCACCTCAAAACCTGGTGGTTGAGATACATATACCTCCTCCTTGGGGTAACCATTCAAAAAGGTAGATTTGACATCCATTTGGAAAATAGGCCAGGCCTTTTGTGCAGCTACTCCAAGTACCGTCTGAAAAGTTGTCATGCGTGCTGTTGGCGCAGAAGTTTCTTGAACATCAAGTCCTTTGATCTGTGAAAAACCCTGTGCAACTAATCTTGCCTTATACTTTTCTAATGTTCCATCTGCTTTATACTTAGCTTTCCAAATCCATTTAGTACCTATTACGTTCTTCTTTGGCGGCAAGTCGACTAGATCCCATGTATCATTTTTCAGTATACTATCATACTCCGAATGCGTTGCCGCTCTCCAGCCTGGATCATCAAGGGCTTCTTCAATGGTGGTAGGTTCCTTTATCGAGCCCATGATATCTGCCATTAGAGCCATGTTAACAATGTGTTCTGAGGCTCTTCTTTGCTCCTCTATTCTCTTTGATCTTCCTAATCCATCCGATGATGATTCTAGTACATCTACATGTGGATTGTGATCATCAAAGAGTTGTTGTGCCCACTTCGGTAGTGGCTTACGTTGTGCAGCTACAAGTGGTTGGCTTTTTATTGAGGAAATTTCTCCATCAAATGTTTCCTCCTCCTCAACTTTAACCTGTCTTTTGATAGGCACAAGATGAGATATTTCTCCGTTTGATGAGATAAAAGATTTACCTTTATCTTCTACTAAGTGTGGTCATTCATCAAACACCACATCTCGGCTGACAAAAATCTTCCTTGCCTCAGGATCCCACAACCTGTATGCTTTAGACTCTTCACTATATCCTAGGAAGACACACTTTTTGCTTTTTGAATCCAACTTTGATCTTGTTGAATCAGGAATATGTGCATAACAGAAACAACAAAAAATTCTGAAATGCAAAACTGAAGGCTTTTTACCAAAATATGCTTCTTGAGGAGTCATCCCTTTCAGTGCTTTTGTGTAGCTTTGATTGAGGATGTAGACTGCTCTATTGACTGTTTCTGCCGAGAATGAATCAGGCATGTCTTGAGCCTTTAACATACAATGAGCCATTTCAACTACTGTCCTATTCATGCGCTCAACAACGCCATTTTGTTGAGATGTATGAGCTGTGGTAAGATGCCTTTTCACACCATGCTCCTTACAGCAATTGTTGAATTCTCTTGACAAGAATTCACCTCCTCTATCTGTTCTAAATTTCTTCAGTTTCCTTCTTGATTCGATTTCTACATACTTATGCCACATTTTAAATTTTTCAAAAGCATCAACCTTCTCTCGAATGAAATAAACCCACATCTTTCTACTATAATCGTCGACTAACAACAAAAAGTAGGAAGATCGTCCTAAAGCAAGTGTAGACATTTTACCACAGAGATCAGCATGTACCAACTCTAGAGGAGCTTGAGGTCGATTGCTGGTCTCTCTTGGAAATGCCTTTCGTTGTTGCTTGCCCATCATACAAGCTTCACAAGGTTCTTGCAACTCTGGAAATGCAGCCAAATGAGCAACCATCCCTGTTCTTTGCATCTCCTTCAAAACTACAAATCCGAGATGCCCAAATCGTTGGTGCCATAACTTGCTTACATCTTTATCTTCTGTAGAAGTTAGAGCACTTAACTCATACAAGTTATCCCGTCGTATGCCTTTACCTACAACATTACCTGATGAATCCATGATTTTTGCACCACTCTTATTGAAGTGAACTTTGAGTCCATGATCTGTTATTGCAGAAATTGACAACAAATTTCTTTTGAGTGTAGGTACATAGAGAACATCAGATAACTTTTTCTCAACACCTGGAGAAGTGATAAAAGAGATGGTTCCAATTCCTTCGGCTAGACACTTGGAGTCATTTCCCACCACTACATTGATGGATTCCCGTAGAGGCACTAGGGAACTATACCAATCCTTTATACTGGTCATATGGTGAGAAGCTCCACTATCTAAAATCCATGGTTCATCAACACGAGCTTGAGCAAATGAACATACCTCTTTATTAGCTACCCAAAGTTCCATCTTTGTGTTGTTTGCAGAGTCTTTGTTCTTCCATGATGATTTTAGAGTCCCATTCCGTTCATCAGCTTGCTTCTTTCTGCAATCCTTGATGGCATCGTCTTTCGTTTCACAATAGAAGCAACTTCCTGTGAACTATTTCTTATTTGGCTTCTTCTTTGATAGATCAGAAGAGCCTTTACCTTTTGCATTTGCTGAAAATGCAACATCACTTGTACTTTGTCGATTCCTCAACCGCATCTCTTCTTCTAAAAGCATAGCACAAAACTCTTCAAATGTGAGGGGAATTGGTCTTACCTGAGTGTTAAGGGCTGTTACTAATCCATCATACTTTGCTGGAATAACATGTACATATCTTTGAGCCAGCTCTTCTGGTGTTATAACAACACCAACTGCAGCCAATTGGTCTTGAAGATGTTTTATCGGTTTGATAAAATCTTCAGCCTTTTCAGAATCAGAATGCTTTTCATTTGCCAATTGATTTTCTAAATTCTGTATCCTAGTGTGGTTCTTGGTCTTATATTGTCGAGCCAATATGCCCCAAGCCTCATGTGGTTTAGTAGTATGTTGAACTAAAGTAAGCACATAATCAATTACACTAGTGACAATTGCACATAATGCATCAGCATTCCCCCTCTTCCAAACTCGTAGAAGATCTGGATCTGGCTGAATCATCAATCTTCAATTAGGTGGATCTTCAACTGGTATAGACTCTGGATCCAATCCCATCGGTCCCATGACAATGTCAAGTAATTCATAGGAGTCCAAAATTGCAGAAATTTTGAACTTCTAGAGTGTATAGTTGGATCCATCCAGCTTCCCTTCAGTGAACGCAGGTGGACGAACTCGAATAGGTGCAACATTAACATTAGCTGAAGCACCAAGACCAGTGTTCGACGATGAAGCCATCATGTAATCACTCAAATAATCTACTCATATTCTAGCTGCTAATAGGCTAAAATAGTGATACTTCTCAAGCTATTCAAACCTTAGGGCTCTGATACCATGTAAGACAATAGTTACGCAATATAACACAGGAGTAGTAGTAGAGAAGATAACAGATATAGGAGAATCTCAACAATTTTCTACTAATAGCAAGTACGAAGATGACGGCGTTGTCCACCCGTGCGCTCTAAAGGTAGAGCTTAAATGGTGATCTAGACAACTCTAGATAGGGAAATACAAGGTAGAGGTATGCTGGCTCAACTCAATGTCTCAGGTAGTGCAGAAGTCATGTATATATAGGATCATGGGTGGCGTTCCGTGGACGGCTATACATGGGCGGTAGAGCGTGGGTGGCCACCACCCACGTAATTACCATACACGGCTTAGACCAGTTGAACCGACCTAACAAATATAAATGATTTCTGACTCTGAGAGGGAATATTCCATGGAATATTCCCTTTACCGTCGTGTCAGGGGTGCTATCCCCAGACCCCCACCAGGGGGCCCACTACCCCCCTAGGACCCCCCAACCAGGGCTGCTCACCGCTACCCCGGACCCCACAATTGGGGACCCTGTTAACTCCCTTTTCTTACAATACCTTACATGGTCCAATATGACCTTCATCCAACATGCAAGTTGGGATTCCCATCAATTGGGTAATGCACGCTTGACTTCTCCTCATAATGGGGCCCTTACAAAATGTGCATACAATCATGAGAGGTAGACATTGATCATATACTAACAATCCCACGATGTCCCCTCAGCTTCACCATCCCTCCATCCGACACCCCCTCACTCCCTCCATTTTGCACCCCCTCACTCCCACCATCCCTTAGCCCCTGACCTCCAACATTCCTCCTTCCCCTTACCTTAGATCCACCCTCCACCATCCCTCCATGCACCCCACTTCCCTCTTCCCCTCATCTCTGCCATCCCACCATCACTCAGCCCCTCACCTCCACCATTCCTCCACCCCCTTACCTCACCTCCACCCTCCACCATTCCTCCATGCACCCTGCTTCCCTCACCCCCTCATCTTTTCCATCTCACCATCCCTCACCCCCTCACCTCTCCCATTCTTCCACCCCTTACCTCACCTCCACCCTCATCCATTCCTCCATTGTGCACCCCCTCACTTCCACCATCCCTCTGTCCTGCACCTCAATCTATTTCTCTCTCTCTCTCTCTCTCTCTCTCTCTCTCTCTCTCTCTCTCTCTCTCTCTCTCTCTCTCTCTCTCTCTCTCTCTCTCTCTCTCTCTCTTTGTTTTCCATGAACATAGATAGAGAAGTGATTCATTATGAAACAATTGGTGAGAGTATTTGAGGCACATGTTCTTAGATGAAAGGCCAAGTCACATGTCATTTGAAGCATTCAATAAGCGGCTGTAAAATCTGGAAGCTCATATCTAGAATATAGGGCATTTAGATGTTATACGTGATTCATATCATCATCATTTTTCTCTCACTCCTCTCTCTCTTTCTCTTCCCCTCACCTTTCCATCCCTCACCCACTCACCTCTGCCTTTCCTGCATGCCACACCCCTAACCTCCACCACCCTCCCGCACTCACATCTCCCTCATGCACTCACCTCCTCCCTCCCTCCCTCTCTCTCTCTCTATCTCTCTCTCCTCTCTCTCTCTCTCCCCCTCTCTCTCTCTCTCTCTCCCCCCCCTCTCTCCCTCTCCCTCTCTCCCTCCTCTCTCTCTCTCTCTCTCGCTCTCTCTCCCCTATCGTCCACCTTCTCCCTTGCCATCCACCAGTCCATGTCTTGGTACTTGATGAGAAGAATGCTTCAAGAGAATTCCATGTGTCTTGTGATGTCTTGCACCTTCTAGTTTGTGGAAGTAAAAAAATCAAATAGTGAGTTAAGAATGCATGACCTTGAGAGAGCATCGTTTGACCACCATGCATTCAACCTCTCTTGTTCTTCTTGTGTTGGTTGGCCCTTACTTATGAGGCTTGGCATCATCTCATTTCTATGTATGTAAGCATAGAGGTTTCTCCCTAGGAGATAAACTTCCATTTTGAGTGACCAAAATGAATACCTGCCTCAATCCAATTCTTCTATAGATGAAGGAAATCCATATCCCATTTGACAAGTTCCTCTGATACTAATGTGAGGAGATGATGTGTTGATTCTAGAGATGAGGTGGTGCTACAAGAAACCTTCTCCACACCTGACAATCTACCTTCAAAGATGCTTAGTATACATCCTTAGCTTAAACAATGGTGCATATAGAACCACCATATCCTTTGAAGTATCATTTGAAAACGTTTGCATAAAAAAAGAGAAATGTTTATATGCAAGAAATATAAAGAACCTTCTATTTTAGGAGGAGAAGGTCTAAATGTTATGCTTAGAGTTCACAACTTGGTGTGAATTGACCATGCATATTTTGCATAAACCTAATTGAAGTGTATTACTAAATAAAGCAGGTTATTTCATGAATTTAGTTGCACCATTCAAGGATAAATGAATTCAGTAAGTGATGGGGATCACCTTGACTTTTCAGGATCTATAGGATATGGAGATAGAGTTAGCTTCATAGCTTCATATCTCACAATCTACAAAGTTCAAATCAATGAAATTTTATACATAGACACTAGAGAGTCCAACCAATCTAACCCAAGATAAAGTATGGCAACAAATTTAGTACATGGTGAGAAAGTGATTTCATAATGTCAGTATAATGATAAAGAAGTTGGAGCAGATAGTAGACAAATATTTACTCGAGGAAATTTCTCAAAATATGACTGTTATTAGATGTATGATATAGAGAGAGCATAGTGGAATACTCATAGATGAAGTGAGCTGAACGTATGCTCAATTATGTAGCTCAAATTTTCTCGTAATTGCTCTTCATCTGTTGTGACTAAAATCATGTGTATTTATACACATTGTTTAAATTTCCATTTTTAATCCTATTGCGTAAAACGTGATCCTAGACCTAAGCGATGGACTTATTTTGATTTTTCCAACCAAATGAGTCAAGGGTTTAGCCTCCTAAATCCATGAGATTTGTTGAGCCCCTCCCATTCATACTCATCAAAGTCAATAGGGTCAAGGTCAAAGTCTACACATTGTTTAAATTTCCATTTTTAATCTTATCGCGTAAAACGTGATCCTAGACCTAAGCGATGGACTTATTTTGATTTTTCCAACCAAATGAGTCAAGAGTTTAGCCTCCTAAATCCATGAGATTTGTTGAGCCCCTCCGATTCATACTCATCAAAGTCAATAGGGTCAAGGTCAAAGTCAGTCAAAGTGTCAAAGTTCAAGGGTCAAAGTGCACAGGTAGTGCACAATTAGTTGTTCACAAAGGGTAAATTGGAGAAAGTTGGATGCAGGTTGCAAGGGTATTTCTCTAATTTCCGAAAGGTTCAAAAGTGAAGAATTAAAGGCAAAAGGTCAAGGCATATGAAGCGACAGCGTACGCAGAAGTGAAAATAGGGCCCCCAATCAAAACTTTTTCTTTTAGTCTAACATCACTACAGGACAAAAGAGGGATTTGTTGGCTGCCACCTAAAAAGACAATCTTGGGACATCAAAGTGAGCCCCAAGATACTCTTGCAGTTAGGAGCATACGTGAATCGACACTCAAATGAAGGCAGGGACTATTCTTGGACCAAGCAAGTGTAAGCAAGACTAAGCAAGGCGAGCATAGTCTAAGTGAGGCAAGAGAGAGAAGTGCAAGAGACACACAATGTGTGATATAGAGAAGTGAAGTGCAAGGTGTGCATGAAGAGTGACCAAGGAAGTGTGTAGAGAAGTGCTAAGCTATTCCCCCCAAGGATCCCAAGGTCTCATTGCAGTGTGCGCTTGCCGACTGAAGGTGTCCATCCCTCCCCCTTATTGGAAGCTTGGTGCAAGGTGTGCACAAGTGCAGGCTTGGAGAATGTGGAGGTCTGGTGCAGAGGAGGCTGGTAGCAACAAGAACTTGGATATTTGGTATTTTGTAATTGAGCACTTTGTGGGATTTTGCACAAAAGCATTGGATTGTATTGTGCATCACCATTGTATTTGTCTTCTTATAATCAATCGACAGAGGCTTCCAGTGTGTATCTTTCTTCTTGTCTTTCCCTTTTCTCCTACAAACACTCAATTCCCTTCTTGTCCAAGAATCCCCCAACAAAATTTGGCACGCACGGTGGGACATCCAAGGAAATTTGAGCATAGGAGAAGCTAGGTGGAAATCATAAAAGAGTCAAAGTGCCGACAGACTACAGTGGACTAAGAGGTAAATATTCTTATCAACTATCTCATACTAAGAGGACTATGAATAGCCCATGACCGCAACCCGGTCCCAAACATTGAGGGTCACCTGCAAGCAAACAAGAAGGAAAGTGGTCTTCCAGTTCACTTTCGTCAACTTCATCAATAAAGAGCATGGCAGGACAGGTAGACTTGGAAACCCTACTATCAAGATTAAACATAAAATTTCCTTCATTCAAAGGCTTAGCTTAGGAAGATCTCGATGAGCATATTAGAAGGTTTTTAGCACTATGCAAAACTAGAGGCTTAATGGGAAGAGAGGATGCCTTTTTAATACTCTTCCCTACCACATTAGAAGGATTAGCAGATAAATGGTTCAGCCAATTTGTGGAGAACCATTTTACAAATTGGGACTTAATGAAAGATGCATTCAAAAATCAATTCCAGCATGGAAATATTGTAGAAATCATCATAGAGGAATTAGAAAACTTGAGATTCGGTCAAGGTGAGAGATTTCCAGAGTTTGTAACTAGGGCTAAATCACTAATGGCTAAGCTCCGAGATCCTTCGCATTATTTTTTTGTTAAGAAATGGTTAGCTAAGCCACTCCCAGTGACCACGCAGTGCAAAATCAAGGAATTGGTGTTACCCACAACTTCTATAGAGGAGTTCATCAACACAACTACATGATTAGAGCAGATAAGACAACAATATGGAGCTACTTCTTCTCAACCCCACTAATCTATAGAAATGGAGGATCCAGTGATCCAGTTAAGGAAAGAGTTGGAGAGCTTAAGAAGGAATAAGCCCCTCAAGGAGGAGGAGAATGCTGTTACTCAATTGAGGAGGGAGATAGAGGTACTAAAGCTCCAAAAGGAGGAGGAAGCCCAAGTAGAGGAATTGGCTCAGCTTCGATAGGAGTTACAAGAACTCAAAGGGAGTGGTATCAAGAATGGACTTTGGTGTACAATGTGCAACAAGCACGGTCATATAGTAAGTGAATGTCCTCTGTTAAATGTGACTTGCCAACTCTGTAGGAAAATTGGTCATGAGTCCTAGGAATGCTAATCAAGAGGAATGCCTACAACAACATATTGGGCACAAGGAGGACCCCTAACCCCAACAAATGTGATGGCGGCTGCATCAAATCAAGGTAATAATTATAACCCTAGACGGAGGAATAATTTCGGAAATGGGCCTAGGAGGCCAATTATTTTTTTTCAGATGTGGAGAATGTGAGCACTATCAAAGTAGGTGCACTCTACCAAAAAATGCCCCTCCCTACAGAAACTGCCCAGAGGCTAGAGACCAATATACTAATTGTTGTTCTAAGAATCAAGCATCTTCATCCGGGCCCCACATTCAAATGATTTCTGTATGTAAAGAAGAAATAATAGATCATATCAATGTTCCATCTCCATCTACCAGAGTGGTGTAGTTGGAAGAAATTGAATCTTTTATAGTGCAAACAAGGAGCAAAGCAAAGGCTCAAGTAGATATGGGTCTGGAATCAAGAATTAATGGCTTTCACAAAGACAAATAGACATCTGAAGACAAGGCCACCACATGTGCAGACACAAAGCAAAAACGAGATCTCATATGTACCACTGATGCCATTGGGCATGCATTCAATAGAGCTCATGAGGAGTTTGATAAGTCCATGGGATCTCATAATCTTAAGGAATCAGAAGCTTCATGACTACTGAAGTCCGTGAAAAAGGAGGCTTAGTATTTTTTATTTAATAATGATGGATGGGAAATTCAGGTCTGAACTTTTGCAAATAATTGATGAGGCTTCTGCAACAAGTTTAGTGGCCCAGGCTGCTGTCACACATAAAGGTAAAATTGTAAGGGAAGCACTCCTCACAGATTATAAGAGCCCTCGGCTCACAGTCTATATCAAATGTCATGAATTTCAAGGAGTTATTGTGGATGGTGGTTTTGGCATCAACTTGATGCCTGAACATACAGTGAAGAAGATTGGCCTACAACCTTCAAGACCTGCAAATTTTACTATACTCTAGGAGACCAAAGCATAGTAAGGCCTATGGGAGTGGTCCCTAGAGTCCCAGTCACGATACAAGGTACCATTTTCAACTTGGATTTTGTCGTTTTAAGGCTGCCACAGGTAGAAGGAAGTTTTCCCCTGTTAATCGGGAGACCTTGATTAAGACATGCCAATGTGCTGCATGACTGGGGAAAGGACACAATGTGGGCAAAGCAAGAAGGAAAAGAGTTGCAGCAGATAATCTTAGAAGAAGGACTAGACAATCAGAGAAATACAAGCATGATGCAGGCAATTGGGATTCGTATGGAAGAAGAATTGTTGGATACACCACAGGCAGATCTATTTGAAGAAGCCAATTTATATGAAGAAGAGAACATGTTGACTTGGCTTCACGTGGGAGACACACCTACCTGCTATGGGATTTTTCCAAACTCTGGAAGAGAGGAAGCATATAAAGACAAAGAGGTGAAAATTCAAGTAGCAGGGTTGGGAGAGCCAGTAAAAGACCATAGAAGGGGAAAGAAATCTCCTTTATACAACCAATTAGAGGAAGCTAATTCTGTGGATTGCAACCTGGAAGCTTCAGAGTTAAAGGCTAAAATTAAGGATATAGAGGAGGCATCAATACCACTTCATGAGATCCCTCCAGGATGAATTCAAGAGGAAGAAGTGCAACTAGACATCCAAGATGATCCTGCGTATGATATAGCATCTATGTGGGACAATGTAACCAAGGATGCGACTCAAGAAGGACTAGACAACATTGTAAATATGCATCCAGTGAAGGAAGTTCAATTGGGCAATGAGGATCAGCTGCATCCCATTTTACTAGCCACCTGGATAGGGAATCATCCAGAGGTGCTCGTAAAGGTAACATCTTTCATGAAGTCATTCGAAGACGTCTTTTCTTGGCCCTATAAAGATTTAGAAGGAGTACCACCTAGTTATGGAGAGCATAGAATCCCTCTCATTGTAGGAGCAAAAACAGTGAGAGGTAAGAGTTAAAGGCTGAATCCTAAATATGCCGAAGCTGTTTATTTGGAAATTTAGAAAATGGAAGACGCAGGAATCATCATTCCTATAGAACATTTAGAGTGGCTATCTCCTATGGTAATTGTCCCAAAGAAAAACACTAACAAGATCAGAATATGTGTGGACTTTAGAGCATTGAACAAGTTCACAATCCCATATGGATTTTCAATGCCATTTGCTGAACAGGTAATAGAAGAAGTAGCTGGACATTCTCTTTATAGCTTCATGGATGGATTCAGTGGATATAATCAAATATCCATCCACCCAGGAGATCGACAGAAGACTACATTCATTACCCCTTGGGGAACTTATGTATATTTAAAGATGCCATTTGGATTGAGAAATACTCCAGCTACCTTCAACCGAACAGTTAATCTTATTTTTGGACCATTGCTACTAGAGTCTCTCAGAATTTTCATGGATGACTTTTCATCCTTTTCAGGTACTCTTGCAGAGAGTCCATTGGATTGTTTAGGGAAGCATCTAATTCAGTTGCAACAAGTTTTTAAGAGGTGCAAAGAAACAAAACAAACTGAACCCACACAAATGCCATTTTCTGGTGACAGAAGGTACTCTCCTGGGACATGTGGTACCTTCCAAAGGTATGGCACCTGATCCAGACAAAATTATAGCTATATTAAAGTTAGCTAGACCTAAATCTCCAAAAGAGATTCAAAGTTTTAGGCCATACGGGGTACCACTACAGATTTATTAAGATGTATGCAGATATAGCCAGACCATTGGCTAGGCTTACAAGCAAGGAAGTACCTTTTAAATGGGAAGAAGAAGAGGAAAAAGCATATCAATCATTAAGGTCAAGGTTAGTATCTGCTCCCATTTTGATCACACCTGAGTGGTCAAAAGATTTTTCATATACATGTAGATGCAAGTGCCTATGCAGTGAGGGCAGTTTTGACCCAACCTAGTGAAGAATTTAAGGTGGATAGACCAATTCAATATGCCAGTCGAATTTTGACCAAGGCTGAAAGGAATTATAGCACCACAGAAAGGGAAGCCTTAGCCATGGTTCTTACTGTCCAAAAGTTTCATCATTACTTACTGGGAGTGAAATTTGTTATTATAACTGATCACCAACCACTCAAATACTTGCTCAACAAACCACAAGCAACTGGTAGAATATGGAGGTGGTTATTGCTGTTCCAGGAATTTGATTTTTCTGTAGTCCATACACCAGGTAAGGAAAATGTCATGGCGGACCACTTATCCCATATTAACATTAGGGATCAAGCAATTGGGGTAAATGATGATTTTCTAGATGCAAATTTGTTTACTATAAAAGCTCAGGGTTGATATGAGGACATCAAGTATTTTATTACAACTGGAATGTACCTGAGAAGGCAAGCTCGGTGCAAAAGAAGAGACTACTAATCAACAGCAGACCATTTATAATTATTCAGGGTAAACTTTACAGGCATGGGAAAGATGGCTGTTTGAGAAAATGCATAGAAAAGGAGGAGACAGGGGATATCCTAACAAGGGCACATGAAGGTCCAGGTGGTGGGCACCTTCCAGGTCATATCATGGGCCAAAGAATTTTAGATGCAGGACTATGGTGGCCCACCCTTTTCAGAGACTCAAATGATAGGGCTAAGATATGTGACATCTGCCAAAGATGTGGTCCTAAACCCACCAAGCAGAGAAATAACTCCCTAAGAGTAGCTACAAATTTGCAACCATTTGAGAAGTGGGGATTAGATTTTGTAGGACCTATATATCCTCCTTGTTTCCCACATGGATATAAATATTTACTTATTGCAACAGACTATGCTAGAAAGTGGGCTGAAGCAGTTGCTTCAACTGATTGCACATCACAAACAGTGGCTGATTTTTTATTCAGCAATATTTTCTGCAGGTTTGGGTGTCCTCTGGAGATTTGCACAGATCAAGGAACGCACTTTGTAAATAAGACTGTAAACGAAATCTTTAACTAGTATAAGATTATTCATAGGACTTGTAAATTTTGTGACAATGTGGAAGATGTCCCTCATCTCTTTCTCAACTACAAGCATGCCCAAACATTTTACCAGATTCTGCTTCCTTTCTGTCTGAAGTATAATTTTAAACTTAGCTACAAAGAGATTATTCTTGGCGTCTGCAATGAATTTGACTTTGCTTTGTGGAATATATGGAGAGGCCGCATCCTCTAGAGCATATGGAGAAGCAAGAATGAAGCTTACTACAACAACATTTTTTCCAGGTCTGTACTTTTTACTTGCTTGAAAGGTCTCATGAGACTTGGACAGTAGTGTTTGGACTCACTGACTACTACCCCAACTAAAGACTTCTCTATGAGAAGGCACCTAAAATATACTACTCCTAATAAATGGAGAAACTCATTGTTGACTCTGTATTCCCTCACTAGATATGACATGGTTGTACTGTGTAGCAATGGATGATCTTCTTGCCTCTTGGCCTTATGTAACGATGTGTCGGGTTGTACTTTGTGTCCCCATGTGATCTCCCTAGTGTATTTCTGAGGTGGGGGCATTATTGCCCTTTGTACATATTGACATGCCATTTTCAATATACTTCTTGTCTCTTCAAAAAAAATCAGAGTAAGTTGATATATCGAGGTGATACTCCTTGTCTTCCAAATAGACATCATTTACATGATGGGAATTGGATTCCAATGGGAAATGCTTGTCTACATGTATGCGAATGTCATATTATGTGGGAGGTAACTCAAGGTTCACCTCTTTTGGGAATGAACAAACTATCTATTTTTTCATTAATTTCCATATTCAAGCCTACTATTGATCAATTACTTGATACATCCCATGCATGTTTTGTAGGGGAGTTGCTTTGGAGAAGAACCATGTTTATGGAGAAAGAACGGATCTCAAAGAAATTGGTGAGTGGACATAGTAATGGTGTACTATGCATAGAAATTAGACTCTATGATGACCTTGCACTCTATACGAAGAGGAATTACAAAGATCTAAATCAGTAATATTTTCTTGTATAACTCCAAATCAATGTAAGCAATTGATGAAGCCTTGCTTCACTCAACAAAGTGAGCTATCATACATGAAAATGTAGAATCCATGGAAGTTATTTCATGTCATATTAAAACTGCTATGAAGGAATCTAATGTTGAGTTATTATATACAAATTGGTTGCCTCGCTAGATGGACTTCTCGTGAAGATATATATGAAAAATCCATAAAAATGGTCATCCAGAATTGTATTCCTGGTAGAAAAATACTACCATATTTTGGGAAAATCTTGATAAATATTGAATAAACTAGATGAGGTTGGAATTTGAGAAATTATGCATACAACATGAATTTTCTTCTTAGAGAATTTCATGAAGACGTTAACACGATTTGTGTGTCAAACATCTCCACCAAGAGGAAAGTATGGAATAAGTGTGGTTGGTACGAGAGGCATTTGTTTAATGATGATTTTTCTATCAATTATAGATTTAGAGATGCCACTTTTGTGGTCTAAAGTGCAATATTCAATAGTATCAAGACAAGAGACAGAAGGTATCAGCATCAAAAGAAAAATGTATGCAAGATTATGATACAAAATTAATGAGATTTATTCCATTAAACTTATTCCCAATGCAAAAATATTTAAAACTTATATGGAGAAGATAAGAAACAACATGATTAATATCAACCTCTATTTTGAGGTGATTGGAGAGAAAGAGCATTGCATTATCCAAATCACTTAGATATATTACGTGATTTTCCAAACTATGAATGGATTCAAGGATCGATTTCCAAATCTTCTACATCAAGTCAAGTCATATGTGAGGATCAAGAAAAGCACTTCTTGGATGTGATTGGATGTATCGTAGATACAATGCATTTCGGTCATATGGAAAACATTTTGAACTCAGCAAGTTCATAAAGGCCATACCAATATGGACTTTGGTGTACTTGTGAGATTTTTCCAAACAATTAGAGCAATTCCATGAGATACAACTGATCCAACTACTAATCTTTAGTATATTGGTGTAGTCAAAGATATGCTGAGGATTTTTTTTAGGTAGTTTGATATTGTTAGTATTTGATGCGAAATGGATTGAAGTCATCATTACCAATCAAAGCCAAAACATACGATAAGATCCTACTGGTTTTGTCCACATAGGCTCAACAAAATTTGAGTTTGATGATGGTTGATGCCAAATGGATTGAAGTCATCATTACCAGTCAAAGCCAAAACATACGATAAGATCCTAGTGGTTTTGTCCACATAGGTTCAACAAAATTGGAGTTTGATGATGGTGATACTTTTGTACTTCTTTAACAATGTGTGGAAATGGTTTTTCTATCAGATAATATTGATAGGACCTTTTGTTATTTCATACAAGTATTTTGAACAAAGAAACAAAATCTTGAAAATCGTGATATACCAAAAGCTACCTCATTTGTTTATGCCTCCTTTAAATACCATGCAACAAATGTCCATTCTTGTATGCGTTCCTTTGCAAAAGAATTTTGACCTAGATGTATTTCATTAGCAAAGGTAGGTATTGATTTTTGGGTAGTCTAGGTCCTCTATTTTTTGCTTTTGAATGCCTATGTCCATTGAATATCCATCTAATTTTCCGCTTAAAATTCTTTCTTCACGTTTTTCCTCTGCCTTGCTCAAAAATCCTTTGCATTCCCTTTCTGGAATCCTACTTCCTATAACATGAAATTGATATTTTCATTTAACCATTATCTATATTAATGTTTTTTTGCTCAAAAATTATATTCTTCATTTTCTAGATTACTAAGAGAATAAGATTTTGAATGCTAGCTTTAGAAAAATTTGAGGATATTCATCGCTTCAAGTATCAAAAATCATTTGAAACTATGCGTGATTTCACCACTTTATTGATATTTTCTATTTTCCAACTAGTAGTTTTGATATTCTCAGTCTTGGTTGAGAACGAATCACAAATTGGACATAAATATAAAGGTCAGAATCTAAGAAGAAAATCACATGCCTATTTCAAGGGACAATTTCACTCATGTACCACATTTGTAAAGTTAGACTTAGCTTTAGTCCTAGAGTTTTTTGAAAGTCAGGAGATTGAGAAAATCTATATAAGTTAGTTTGTATTAATAGACACGGTGAGAGAAAGAGAATAAGAGAGAATGTGAGAAAGAGAGATTTTGTATGACTAAGTATAGTCGGGCTTCTCTAAGTAAGAGAGCACCGATAAACTTATGTGTTTTTCATAGCTATGAGAAGAACTAGTTAGAAATTTTGTGTATGAGACTCTCTCCTCCATCTCCATGCTCTGCCTATTGTGGTAATGAGTTCAAAAGTTCAAGTTTTCCCAGCAACTCGATGCCTGGCATTGAGTTTGAGCTAATAAGTTACTTTTTTCTTCCATGTGCATCATATGGTGGTTTATCTTGTTAAAACCATGAGGTTGTTGGAGCAATCTGATGCCTGGTATCAAGTTTTAGCGTAAATTTGATGCCTCGCATCGAATCTCAGTGGATAAGTACCTTTCACAATATACATGAAATCTTGGTCGATATCTGTGCTCAAAAATTGGCTGAAGATACATGATTTCGATGCTTGGCATCGCTGCAAGTCGATGCCAAGTTTGAAAACTTATATAGTTAGATGGCGCTTTTACTAAAAACATGTAAGATTTCTAGTTTTGGCAGCTCATACAGGGTCATTTTGTGAAGGTCATCACTTGGTGTGTAGTGCAAAGTTTCCAGCAAGCAATAGCTTGTTGGAAAGCTCTTTTTCATCATTCGGGAGACTACTATTACTTCTTGAGCCAGCAAAAATGAGCTTGAAGGTGAAGTTTCACATGAAGCTTCTATCATGGTCAGGAGATTACGTACAACAAATACACATCTTAATATCTTAACATCATTAAAGATATGCATCCTTAGAATACACCTTCGCTTAAAGATTTGAATCCACCCACATTTATTAGGGATGACAGAGACATGAATAAAGATGCAATTTACACTTTTTTTACAAAATTGGATAGATTTGTATCAGCTAAAAGGGACTCACGTGAGTGAGTATCGAGTGCCTGAAGTGAGTCTTTTGGTTAGACCACATGCATACAAATAGTGGATGATTTTTAAAGAGTCCAACAACGTTTGGTCACATCCTTCCTTTTCCGTGTACAAGCGTGGATTTGTCTTTTCTTGTACTGTTTTGTAAAGCGTAAATGTACTCATAAATCGAGTTTTATGGTGACTTTGACAGTCCAATATGCCATGGAGTCAGAGTAGAATAAAACGCACCATCAACATATCAAAAGGCATCGACATGACAATTTATTCAACAGCACGAACAATACTACAGTTTGTATTGTTGTTTGAGCAAAAGGCTGAAGTTGAGTCCGTGACGGCAAAATAAATAAACAGCTCAAAATTCCTCCGAAAAAAGAGTTATCGTGTGAAGGAAACGGCACACTACCTTAACATAAAGGTCGAAGAGCAGGCCTTTATGATATCTTACTTTCTGGGCGAGAGAATAATAACAGCCAAGTCGATTGCAGGATAAGTGGTGGCCACTCCGCAAGATATCTACATAAACTGCCTTAACATGCTGCAGGACAAACTAGACCTTGTAAGATGGTTAAGACGTCTTATCATGACAATAGAACGAATCGAGATACTTTAGGCACTAAACGAGAGAGAGAGAGAGAGAGAGAGAGGATTCAAACATGACATCCAGGCTCAAAACGCAATGAAACATAACATAATGTTATCATGAACATGTTTTGAGTGCAATCCAAAATTCATATGAAGACTCTTCCCATTCGAAATTTTAGTTGCCATGTCCATAAAATCACGAATATTAGTAGTGTGCGTTCCAAGTAGCCTTCATTCCAACTTTTACTTGCCATGTCTATAAAATCACGAATATAAGTAGTGTGCTTTCCAAGTTGCTAAGCATAACCATGCAGAACATTTACTTTAAGATGAACACAAAAATAGTTGTTTTCTTTCGAACTATAACTAAACAAGTTGTTGTTTTATTTTTTGTGATGATATCTTTTTTTTGTAAATAAAAAGAAGTTTGGCATGCACCTACTCTCTCAAACTTGTATTAAATAAAAGAAAAGTACAAGTGAAGGGGATTAGTGGCCATGAGACCCCCCAAGTTCCACAGAGCAGGGGTAGTTCTTACAAAGTTTAGATGGCATTACAAAGAAGGTTAATCATGCTCTCATCACCCTCATGCGGAGCCCACTTGGGTTTAAACTTGTTTTTTATCATGAGGAGCACTTTATGATGCCTAAAGGGGGGGGGGGGGGGGGGGCAGGATTTCTTACAATTGATGATTCTTTTACCGAGGAGGGACAATGATTTCTCAATCATCCACTCTTTGCAGGAGTCGCCAAATTTATAAGCACAACTTTCCCGCCAGATCTTCAAAAAGGACCTTCCCTGTGATGGCATTCTAGAGAGTCGCCAAGTAGCCAATCGCTTCTCCTAACAAAGCTTCTTTCCAACTCATATGCTTCTTAATTCTAATTTTCTTTCCGAGAATGTGCTAGAGCCTATTGGTATTGGGAAAAGTAAAGAAGATGTGAACAACATCTTCAATGTACCGGCCACAACACATGCACCACGGAGAAGCCATACAGATTTTTCTAGCCTTTAGGTTGCTCCAGATTTCCAGATCAAGAATTTTCCATAAGAGGACAAACTTTTTGATTTTTATGAGAGGGTTCCATATAGCCATGAATGTCATATCCCACCATAGTCGAGTCCATGACAAACACCACTTCTTGTTGAGGTTGACCTGATAATCAATGTTTCCTTTGATATTCTACATTTTTGTTAGGCAATTACCGTTGTGCCATCTGACACCTAGTGGACACGTTGACTCATGCTCCATGAGAAAGCAAACTTTGGGGCGATCCCAGGCGAGATGTTTTCTTTGTAAAATATTCCATTTCTTCATAGGTACTGTTGCATAATGGTTAATATCCTCGAAGTTGATCCATTGTTTGTGTCTTGTTTCCAAAGATGTTTTCATTTCCTAAATCCTTTGTTCTAGAGCCTCTTTGCTCTTTGAGTGTTCCAAGGTTCCACGTTCCTGATGCCATGTATCGAAAACTAGGTAGAGTCTTTTTTTCTGATACTACATGCCCACTTTCAATCATCATTGATGCTTATTGAGATTTTGACTTTATTCCAACTCTTCCATAGGGAGCACACTAGATTCAAGCCTTTCAGGAAAACCAAGATCGGGGAAAACAAAAGGGTGAGAATCTCAAGATTCTTCAAATCCAGGAATCCCACAAAAGTCAATGCGTTCTTGTATCTGAAGATCAATTTGGCCCAAGAAGCCTCCCCATTGCACCATGCCTTAATCATCCCTTTTTCCACAAGTTTGTTTGCGATGCATCCAATGTTGAGAATACCAAGGCCCCACTATCCCTTTGGCTAGTGCAGATAGACCATTTGATTTAGGCACCCCCCTCTTGTGGTCTCCTGTCCAAAGGAAGTTTCTGCAAATACTATCTGATTTTGATAGCTCTTGCTCTTTTGGTTGCCAAACAAGAGAGGAAGTACATAATCGATGAAATGAGGAACGTGTTAATAACCATTGTGCAACCTGCACAATTGATTTGCATACCTGTCCAATAGATTAGTTTTCTTTCAAGGATGGACAAACCCAGTTCCACCGCTACTCCAACGAGATACCAAAGCCCAAGGGAATCCCAAGAAGCTAGAAAATTTGGCATCAGGGAATGTTATGGCATCCATGTTCAAAGATCGGATCCCAGAAATAGCTCTCAAAGCAGTCTTTCAATGGTTGAGTTTGGATCGAGAGGCTTCGCAAAAAGTGTCCAGGCATCTCCAAAATGTCTTCAGAGTGGTACATTCATTGTGGACAATCACGTTCATATCATCGAAAACAAGCCTCATGGTGATCTGGCCATGGTTACAGGGCAAAAGCAGGCTTTCGATATTACCAACTTCCACCTGTCATTCCATTAATCGACTAAGCCCTTCTGTGGTGATGGGAAAAAGCAAGGTAGCCAGTGGGCACCCTTGTCTAATCGATCGTTTTAATTTGATTGGCTTTGAAAGTCAACCATTCACATTAATTTGAGTGGAAGCATTTCCCAATAGGGTCGAAATCATCTTGGTGAATTTGTGGCTGCAACCAAAATCGTTAAGTGGATTGCAAAATATAGTCCAATTCGAGCCCATCGTAAGGTTTTTCAAGGTTAATCTTGAGGAGAACCACGTCTTGTCTTGACTCATTTGTGAAGTCGAGACCTTCCCAAATATCAAATATGGCTTCCAAATTTGACTTGCCTCTGACAAAACCTTTTTGGTCCTTGCTTAACCAAGCTCTCAGATGGCCAACAATTATATTGGCTATGACTTTAGCAATGATCTTATATCCTATTTGGAGCATCATGATCGGACATCAGTTCTCAATTTTGTTATTTTCCCCTTTCTTATGGATTAACTTGATGATGCCATTTTGAGACAAGTCACAAGCATGCCAAACTCGAGCGACTCTTGCCAGACCAAACATAGAGGCATGGGAACCTCCATCTTGAAGGATTTAAAGAACTCATTGGTGAGCCCATCTGGCCCTGGGCTTTTCCCATTGGGAAGGGCATCAATGACTATGATGATTTCTTCTTCCAAGATAGGGGCATCAAGCACGAAATGAAGGTTGTGTGGGATCCTATGAGAGGATGCCCTAGAGATGGCTATCATGGCGTCCTGTCTATGAGGGGAGAGGGGAGTTGATATCCCTAGGAGCCTCATACAATGTTCTTCAACAATTTCAAAATTTTCTTCTTCAGTATTGCATACATCGCCATTTGAGTATAGCAATAGGGGGATTGATTATGTGTTTTGTTTCCTTTTAAGAATGTTGCACATCTCTTTGGTGGGCTTGTAGGCCTTACCAGCCCACCACACCTTAAAGAATATTTGCAAATTTTTCCTTTGTAATTCTTAAGAGAGGGAATATGACTGAGAGTGCGAGTGTGAATGAAATTGTGATAGCTTAGGGGCGGTCCCGAGATGGAGTCCTTGCAAGGAAGTTCAACAGGACTTCCTAATTCTTGTACTGGATGGACTGAGAGAGTTTTTGATGGAGAGTGTTAATCTCCAAAAGAACAACCTACTCTTGAATTTAGAACACCTCTATATCAAGAGTAAGTCAAACCTTCACTAAATTAGAGGTCCAATCTCCAAATTATCAAATGTGAGAAAATATGTGAAGAAGATAAAACACAGAAAAGTCTGCTGCAGAATTTCTTCACATTGACTTATCAAATGTGTAAAGTTTTTATGAAACTTTGTACGAATCATCTCCTAGAGATTGCGCATCATCTCCAAGTTGAATTACTTCAAAAGCTTTAGTATACCTTGAGAAATTGTCTTCACAAGTTACCTATGTCTGAATCTGCACTTCTGAGAAGTCGATCTAGACACCCCTAACTTCTTAACTTTGGTTCTCACAATATCTAACCCGTTTTGCCAAATGCTTTTAGCCACGAGTAGATCACCTTCCAACTTAAAGATTAAGTGCTTGCTTGCACAAAACTTTAAACTATGGAGTGAGCACTGACCAAAAGATTAAACTCGAAATTTGCGCCTGTTTCAGAGAACTGTAGACACTCAACACATATGAATGTTCCTATCACAATTCTCCTAGCCTGTTTACAATTAGACTCTGAAATTCAGGTCACAGGCTCATTAACTAACAACTTAGATATCCTCAAAAGGATTTCACAATTGATCAAACACAGAAGGAGCAGACACGAAAAGATCGGGCGCAATATTTCTTCATTAACTCAGAAAATTACAACTGAGTGATGAGAGCTAACTCAACTAACTTTTCTCTATCTCTTGACTCCTAACTTCCTCAATCTTGGCTTCTACATATGCTCTCATACATGCCCCGACTTTTCTCAAAGTATTTATAGATAATTTGTACAAGATTCTTACTCAAACAAAGATCTAAGTCACCTATGACTATACTAATGTACATATGTGTACACTTCTCTTATCCTCTGAATATGTCTTTCTTCCAAGCTTCAATAGTTGATCCTTCCTTCACTCTTTAACCTTCCAAGCCTTCAATTGGTGATTGGTCTGCACCAACAGCTCCCCCTCAATCATCAATTGAGGTCCTCACTATCTTCTTTATACCTGCCATGTCTTTGAACCTTTGTAACTTTGGTCCATCCAAGCCTTTTGTAAGCATATCAGCTATCTGATCTTTTGTTGAAGTATGGATTACTTCAATCTCTTTATCCATCACCTTCTCTCTTAGAAAGTGATACTGAATCTCAATGTGTTTGGTCCTGGCATGAAAAACAGGATTAGCAGCTAAGTACAATGAACTCATGTTATCTCCATATATAATTGGTACCCCATGCATAATGTCAAGACTCTTCATCAAGGTCTTGAGCCAAATCACTTCCTTTGCAGCTTCAACCATGCCTTTATACTCTGCTTCTGTAGAAGATAAAGCAACTGTATGTTGCTTCTTGGAACACCATGAGATAAGTTTATCTCCCACATAACACATATATCCAAATGTAGACCTTCTATCATCTGGATTACCTGCCCAATCTGCATCACTATAAATTTTGATATTTGTATCTGAGGTAAACCCATAATACAAACCTTCATTGAGTGTACCCTTAATGTACCTCAACACCCTTTGTCCTGCAATCCAATGTTCTTTCCTTGGGCAATGCATAAATTGAGACAAAACCCCTACTGCATATGATAAATCAGGTCTAGTTAGAGTAGCATAGATAAGGCTACCAACCAAACTCTGATATTGTCTCATGTCCTTGAATTCTTCACCTCCATACTTACTCAATTTGTGATTCACCTCCATTGGTGTAGGTGCTACCCTGCAATCATCCATTTTAAACTTGATTAACAAGTTCTTCAAATACCTTTCTTGGGTCACAAATACTCCATGTTGAGTATATGTTATCTCCATGCCCAAGAAGTATGATAAGTCTCCCAAGTCACTTATCTTGAACTCCTTTTCCATTTGCCTCTTGAGCCTTTGTATTCCTTCTTCATCTGTACCTGTAAGAATTATATCATCAACATATATGCACATGTATATGAAACCATTTTCACTTGCCTTGACAAGCAAGCTACTATCTGCTTTAGACACCTGAAAACCAAGTTCTTTTAGGAACTTCACAAGTCTATAGTTCCATGCCCTTGGGGCTTGCTTCAAGCCATACAAAGCTCTCTTGAGCTTGCACACATGATCTGGATACCTTTTATCTCTGAACCCTTGAGGTTGCTCCATGAATACATCATCTGAAATATAACCATTCAGAAAAGCATTTTTCACATCAAGTTGACATAGCTTCCAACCTTTACATGCAGCAATAGCAATAAGTGTCCTTATGGTTGTCATCTTTGCCACAGGACTATAGGTCTCATCATAATCAACACCATAAGTCTGAGCAAACCCTTTGACAACAAGTCTAGCTTTGTATCTAGACACACTTCCATCTGCAAACCTTTTTGTCTTGTAGACCCACTTGCATCCAATAATCTTCTGACTATTTGGTTTAGGAACCAAATCCCAAGTTTGATTCTCCAATAGTGCATCATATTCTTCCTGCATAGCATTCTCCCATTTTTCCTTACCTTTTGCCTCTTCATATGTAGAAGGGTCTTCATCTATATTCACCATGTAAGCATAATCTTTTGTGGCTAGAAATGAAGTATCATAACTATACCTTGTAGGTTGCCACCTGTTTCTTGTTGACCTTCTGAGTTCTCCACTCCTTGAGGTTTCTGGTTCTTCACATTCAGGATCAAATCTTGGTGTCTCTTCCACTTCATCCTGCACTTCATTATTCTCTTGGTCATCAAATATCTGAACTTTTGGTTTACCTTTTCTTTGACTCACTTCTTCTTCATCACCTGTATTAATGTTGATTGTACCTGCATACCAAGTGCTTTGTTCATCAAATGTAACATCCTTAGAAACCATAAATTGTTTTGTTGATGGACTCCACAATCTATAGCCCATCTGCTTGTCATCATGGCCAATAAAAACATACTTTTCAGCTTTAGGTTCCAATTTGTGTCTTAATTGTGATGGCACATATGCATATGCCACACACCCAAATATTCTGCAATGATCCAAGGTAGGTCTTTTACCCCACCAAGCCTCATATGGTGTCATATCCTGCAAGGCTTTACATGGTAACCTATTGACCAAGTAAGTGGCTGTATTTACAGCCTCAGCCCACAAATAATTAGGGCAATTTTTCTCCTTCATCATGGATCTTGCAAACTCAACAAGAGTTCTATTTCTCCTTTCTGCAACACCATTTTGTTGAGGAGAGTACCTGCAAGTAATTTCCCTTTTTATACCTGCATTCCATAAGTAATCACTGAACTCATTAGAGAAATACTCTCTCCCTCCATCTGACCTTAGTCTTTTCAACTTATGACCTGTAATTCTTTCTGCATATACATGATAGTGTTTAAATGTATTAAACACTTCTGACTTATCTTTGATCACATAGATAGTGATCCACCTAGTAGCATCATCAACATAAATCACATAATACCTTGATCCATTTATACTGAAATCTTTTGATGGTCCCCACACATCTGTGTGTACCAACTCAAGCTTCTCTGAGTACATAAAACCATGCTTGGAATAGGAATGTTTATGAGCCTTACCTAATTGACATGCCTCACATTTGTATGTCATATGTTGACCTGCAACATTAGGCAATCCAAGCACTGAACCATTGTTAACCATATCTTTAATACCTCTTTCATTGAAATGTCCAAGCCTCTTGTGCCAAAGATCTAACTCAGAGATCTTATGACCTCCATATGTGAACATAGCATGACCAATGTTACCTTGAATCTTCAATGTAAATAATCTTCCTTCCTTTTTCCCTGAAACAATCTGTTTATACCCTTGGCTAGGGTCTTCCACATATACTCCATCATTAGTGAACCTTACTTCATATCCCTTTTCAACAATTTGACCTACACTTATCAAATTCTTAGGGATTGTAGGAACATACAAAACCTTACTCAATAAGGTGCTTCCATCCTTGGCCTTCACTGATCCAATTGACTTCACATTGTGCTTTGTATTGTCACCTGTTTGAACAACATGATTAAAAACTTTACTTTCCAAATCAGTCATCAAAGATATGTTACCACTCAGGTGATTGCTACACCCTGAGTCAATGTAGAAGACTCTTTGATCTTCACTCTGCCTTTCACAAGTTGCATTCATTATCAATGTTGAATCTTCCTTTTGATCTGACGCATAATTGTAGTAGGTGTTATTGTATTGTTGACTTTGGAATCCTCTACCTGCATTTCTTCCAAAGTAATTCCTTCCACCTCTACCTCTGTAGTTACCTCTTTGATTTCTGCCACCTCTTCCTCTTGAATTATAATTTTGATTGTATCCACTATGATTCTGATTATTATGCCAACAATCATTAGCTAAGTGATTTGTCTTACCACAAATCCAGCAAGCTTTGCCTCCATCTTTGTTGTTCCTGCCTCTTCCTCTACCTTTGCCACCTCCTCTTCCTCTTAGGAAGTTGGCTTGAGTAGTTGTACCTTCATCTTCACCTGCTTGTTGTTTTCCTTTGCTATTCTTCTTTTTGTCCTTTGAGTACATTGCATGTCCTGTACTCTTGTCACTATCTCCTTTAACATCCTGCTCAAATGTTAGCATATGACCTAATAATTGATTTAAATCAGGAGTGAAATGGTCAAGTGATAGTTCTGTAGACAAAATAAATGGCTTCCATTTGTCATCACCTCTCAACCCTGTAAGGATTTGCCTTACCAATTTATCCTCCTCAATATCTTCATTAACAGCTCCTAAAGCATCTGCAATATCTTTCATCCTTGTTACATAGTCTGAGATGGATTGAGAGGCCTTCTTCTTGAAGGTAGTAAACTCTGCCCATAAAGATGCCTTTCTTGACTTTGTAGTGTTCTGGAAATGCTCCTCCAAAGCATTCCATATGTCAGTTGCACTTTCAAGACCTCTAATATGAGGTAACAAGTAATCATTGACTCCCATATAGATAATGCTCCTAGCTTGAGCATCTTTCTTCATCCAATTTTTCAGATCTGCTAACTCTTCCCTAGTTGGAACACTAGGATCTCTGAACTCTGGCTTCTCTTCTTCTCCTGTGATGTAACCAATCAAATCTTTGCTCATAAGATGAGCTTCCATCCTCATTGACCATGCAGGATAGTTTTCCCTATCCAATTTCTCTATCTGTAGAGCATCTCCCATCTTGTATCCACCTGTGTATTGAAATCTTCAAGCTTTTACAAACAATGTATGTACCTTTACTTCGAGTTAGACTCCTTTTGCCTTTCTTGATGTCGAGTAGTCTTCTCCTCAGGCTTTTGACTCCAAGCTTTCACTTCTTAGTTCTTCAAATGTTGAACTTCTTGAATCTGCAGCAGTCGGGACCTTCCTTTCCTTGATTTTGATGTCTCCTGCTCTGATACCACTGATGGAGAGTGTTAATCTCCAAAAGAACAACCTACTCTTGAATTTAGAACACCTCTATATCAAGAGTAAGTCAAACCTTCACTAAATTAGAGGTCCAATCTCCAAATTATCAAATCTGAGAAAATATGTGAAGAAGATAAAACACAGAAAAGTCTGCTGCAGAATTTCTTCACATTGACTTATCAAATGTGTAAAGTTTTTGATGAAACTTTGTACGAATCATCTCCTAGAGATTGCGCATCATCTCCAAGTTGAATTACTTCAAAAGCTTTAGTATAACTTGAGAAATTGTCTTCACAAGTTACCTATGTCTGAATCTGCACTTCTGAGAAGTCGATCTAGACACCCCTAACTTCTTAACTTTGGTTCTCACAATATCTAACCCGTTTTGCCAAATGCTTTTAGCCACGAGTAGATCACCTTCCAACTTAAAGATTAAGTGCTTGCTTGCACAAAACTTTAAACTATGGAGTGAGCACTGACCAAAAGATTAAACTCGAAATTTGTGCCTGTTTCAGAGAACTGTAGACACTCAACACATATGAATGTTCCTACTCACAATTCTCCTAGCCTGTTTACAATTAGACTCTGAAATTCAGGTCACGGGCTCATTAACTAACAACTTAGATATCCTCAAAAGGATTTCACAATTGATCAAACACAGAAGGAGCAGACACGAAAAGATCGGGCGCAATATTTCTTCATTAACTCAGAAAATTACAACTGAGTGATGAGAGCTAACTCAACTAACTTTTCTCTATCTCTTGACTCCTAACTTCCTCAATCTTGGCTTCTACATATGCTCTCATACATGCCCCGACTTTTCTCAAAGTATTTATAGATAATTTGTACAAGATTCTTACTCAAACAAAGATGTAAGTCACCTATGACTATACTAATGTACATATGTGTACACTTCTCTTATCCTCTGAATATGTCTTTCTTCCAAGCTTCAATAGTTGATCCTTCCTTCACTCTTTAACCTTCCAAGCCTTCAATTGGTGATTGGTCTGCACCAACAGTTTTCCATGTGGCAAAGTGCACAAAAGGAAAGTTATGCATTAAGGAAGAGTTGCAAAAAGAAGATTTCCAGAATGAGTTTCGAAACTTGAGCTTTAGAAAGCCATACGAATGTTGTTCAACTCCACAAATGTTGTTTAGATAAATTTGTTAGGCGACTAGAGAAAAAAATGGAGAGATTTTGTAGATGATTCTGAAGATTGAATCCACTATCTTTACGAGATAATTTGTTTGTTTGTACCTTGTCATATTTAATTGGAAGAGTTGAGGTGTTTTGTGTATTTCGATGGTTTTGGAGAAGCTTCTTGACGCCTTTGAGCCATAACATATTCGGCTGCCATTCACACTTTACAAAACAGTATAATAAAAGGATGGTTAAGGCACAACTATTTCTAGGTTAATTCGGATTGTTCAATAATGGATGTTTTCTGAGCACGGATTGTTCTGCAAAATTAGAAAGAATTCACAGATAAAGAATCCTTAAGATGGAAACTATCAAAGATAAAGATATTTTGATATTTTCATAGCTTGGGGTTGTTCCAAAGGTAGAGGCTTGCCAAGAAGGTATTTTTCAAAGTTGTTGCATTGATTGATTAGACTAATTATTCTCTTTCTCTTAGTTATATGTTGTGTACTTGTGCTTGCAATTTTCTCTGAACTTGTGCTAATTCTACACTTTTTCTCTCCTCTACTATTGTTGTGTGAGAAGAATCATCTGATTGAGGATATCTTGTGATTGAGTAGATGCTATAGGTAGTGGTAAGAGAAATAGTGTTTTGTCTACTTGCTCTCTAAATTCCTTCCATAGAATTGGACAAGAACATGTCTTAGTCTCCATACAGAACTTCCAACGTAGCTTTGCAATGCCATGAGGGTGTTGGATTCAAAACTTTGCTCAATGAAATCCTCTAGTTTTTCAATCCATGCGTCGTAACCTTTAGTGCAGTTCTTCTCACCATCAAAACCATTTAATGATGCAGTCTTGAAGACTTGGTTGAGAGCAAATCCGATCATCTCATCATCTTCATATTTGCATTTTTTGCTTTTTCTAGGCAGATTAGACGTTCCTACACCTTGATCCACTTCATCATTCAAGTCCACAAACACATTTGTTGCACCTCGTGGTTGTGTTGTGCCTTGTGCTTTGGGTAATTCTCCATGAATCTTCTAAATAAGATTCTCTTGCTCATAAATCTTCTCTGACAAACCTTCCATCATGCACAAGCATGGATTCTGATCTGATGCCACTTATCGCTTTTCAAAATCCATAGTCTTCTAATCACTAAAGAATAGTAGAAAAGAGATAAACAAAACTTTCTCAAGGTAAGAGAAAATTTGATGTGAAAGAGTGGACAAGGTATGATTGAGAGAAAGAGAAGTGTTGATATTATATATAATTGTAATGAAGCATCAAAAAATCAAAATACGTATTCTTTCAAGCATGATTTTGAAGATGATGATGATTTTGAAGATGATGACAATGGCATATGTAAATGAAAATTGAATGTTCAAAGAATACAACAATGTAGTTAGATATCATTACTAAAACACATTCGAATGAAGTTATGGATATAGTTTAAGTGATCAGTTCAAGAAAACAAACTCAATCTTCATCCCAACCATGGAACAAAAACGTGAAGTAAGGGAGAATCCAAGAAAAGGGAAGGTACACAAGTAGTTGATAGAATGGAAAACCAATAACTCATTTATGAGTATTTGGTTGTCTCTCATAAGAATTAGTGCCTGAACAACAACACAAAAAATTTGATGATAAAGTTATGGAATGTAGTTTTATTGGATATAGTTCTTAAAGCAAAGGCTATCTTCTGTATCATCCCATTCTACTTAGCCATCAAGATATTGTTGTGAAAGATGTAGCTTGTCATTACTAAAATTCCGAAAATTCAATCGGTGCCATGCCATCATAATATGATGGCATTATGAAGAATAGTACCTAATCTTCATGTGATTTGGCTCCATGCAAAAAGGCCATTGACATTAAAATAATATACCAGCTTAAGTGTAAGCCTAATAGAAGAGTTCACGTGTATATGGCTAGGCTTGTTGCAAAATGTTAAGATTTATAGAGAGGCTTTGATCTTGATGAAACCTTTTCAGCCACCTGTGAAATGACTAGAGTTCATAGCATTTGGGTACTTGCAACTCATCATGGTTGAAATGTATATCAACTGGACATTAAACTACATGTTTGAGTGGTGACTTAGATTAAGAAGTGCATGTATTTCATCCCCATGGTAGAGTGCAGGAAGGGCATGAAAACAAAGTGCATGGGTTGAAAGAGGCGTTATATGGTTTGAAGCAAGCACCATATGCCTGGTATGAAAAGATACACGCCAACTTGATTGCACATGGTTTTGAGAATAGTACAACACAAAACACCATACACTTTAAGGAATAAAAGAGTGCTTTTAGGCACAACTATTTCGAGGCTAATTCGCATAAGTCAATAACGGATGTTTTCTGAGCACGGATTTTTTTGCAAAAATAGAAACAATTCACAGATAAAGATTCCTTAAGATGGAATTTATCAGAGATAAAGATATTTTGATATTTTGATAGCTTGGGGATGTTCCAAAGGTAGAGGCTTGCCAAGAAGGTATTTTTCAAAGCTGTTGCATTAATTGATTAAACTTGAGGATATCTTGTGATTGAGTAGATGCTATAGGTAATGGTAAGAAAAAAATTTTCTCTACTTCCTCTGTAATTTCCTTCCATAGAATTGGACGAGAACATGTCTTAGCCTCCATATAGAACTTCCACCGTAGCTTTGCAATGCCATGAGGGTGTTGGATCCAAAACTTTGCTCAATGAAATCCTCTAGTTTTTCAATCCATGTGCCCTAATCTTCAGTGCAATTCTTCTAACCATCAAAACCATTTAATTTTGCAGCCTTCAATACTTGGTTGAGGGCAAACCCAAACATCTCATCATCTTCATATTTGCATTTTTTGCTTCGTCTAGGCACATTAGACGTTCCTACACCTTGATCCACTTCATCATTCAAGTCCACAAACAAATTTGTGGCACCTTGTCGTTGCATTGTGCCTTATGCTTTGTGTAATTCTCCCTGAAGCTTCTAAATAAGATTCTCTTGCTCATAAATCTTCTGTGACAAACCTTCCATCATATGCAAGCATGGATTCTGGTCCGATGCCACTTGTTGCTTTTCAAAAGCCATAGTCTTCTAATCACTGAAGAATAGTAGAAAAGAGATAAAGAAAACTTTCCCAAGGTAAGGGAAAATTTGATGTGAAAGAGTGGAGAAGGTATGATTGAGAGAAAGAGAAGTGTTGATATTATATATAATTGTTATAAAGCATCAAAAAATCAAAATACATATTCTTTCAAGCATGATTTTGAAGATGATGAAGATGCTTTTGAAGATGATGACGATGCCATATGTAAATGAAAATTGAATGTTGAAAGAATACAACAATGTAGTTAGATATCGTTACTAAAACACATTCGAATGAAGTATGGATATAGTTTAAGTGACGAGTTTAAGAAAACAAACTCAATCTTAATCCCAACCATGGAACAAAAACGTGAAGTAGGGGAGAATCCAAGAAAAGGGAAGGTACACAAGTCGTTGATAGAATGGAAAACCAATTACTCATTTATGAGTATTTGGTTGTCTCTCATAAGAATTAGTGCTTGAACAACAACACAAAAAAATTGGATGATAAAGTTATGGAATGTATTTTTATTGGATATAGTTCTTAAAGCAAAGGCTATCTTCTATATCATCCCATTCTACTTAGCCATCAAGATATTGTTGTGAAAGATGCAGTTTGTCATTATTTTTATGTATTAAGGATACTTTAGTAATCTCTCATGCAAGAGCTAATCCAAAGGAGGAAACTTCTTAGCCTTTACAAGTTCCCCATGATGATGTAGATCATTCCATTTTTTGATGTAGATTTACATGATATACTAGTTGATTAGAGGGCTGATATAGAGGAGGCAAGAACCATGCCTAGCAAACTTTGAGAGATAGCAGTATAGATACATCTCTCTAATATTGTTCCGCATTGAGTCTCACAGTTCTTCATTTCTGATGAAAATGAGCCTATTTACTTTCATGAAGCACAAACTTCCTAAAATTCAATCGGTGCCATGCCATCATAATATGATGGCATTATGAAGAATAGTACCTAATCTTCATGTGATTTGGCTCCATGCAATAAGGCCATTGGCATTAAAATAATATAGTAGCTTAAGCGTAAGCCTAATGGAAGAGTTCATATGTATATGGCTTGATGCAAAATGTTAAGATTTAGAGAGAGGCATTGATCTTGATGAAACCTTTTCAGCCACATGTGAAATGACTAGAGTTCATAGCATTTGGGTACTTGCACATGGTTTTGAGAACAGTCCAACACAAAACATCATACACGTTAACGTAGAAGATGAGGCTACTCTGCATAAATACCGCAGATAGATCCAAAAGTAGCCACGCGAGGACGATACGTGATTTTCTTTCACTGAAATGCGAAATGTCTCATTGCTGTGCAAGAATCCTCCGTCCGGCGTCGTTCTTTTAACAACCTCTTCTTCTTTGTTCTTTCTTCTTTTTTTTTTTTCTTTTTTCTGAGATATGACACGGAAGTCTAGTATCCGGGAATGGGAGGAGTGCATGAACATAAGGAAGTTCATTATGTCGAATACGCAAAAATGTATATTCAACGGATGCCAAGTTTCATAAGAATGTGACGGGACAGCGCGAGCGAGTTTCATGGACTCCATTCATAGTCCGAACTGTTCATCTAGTTTCGTCGACTCTGTGCGCCCGGGCTCATGTCCAAGGAACACGCACATCAGAAGAAAAAACTTGGGCTCATGTTCATAACAAATGTGACGGAACAGCGCGAGCGAGTTTGATGCCCAAAGCTTTTCTTTGTAAAGCACTCCATTCATGGTCCGAACTCTGTGCACATCAAAATGAGTTCTTATGTAATAACACAATTGGAAGCCGCGGAGCACAGCGCTTGATGTCAGCAAGAATTAACATCCACAATAGC